>CM066220.1:9843833-10243848 GCA_033675125.1 Athetis lepigone
AGTAATACATAAGGCATAATATAATTTATCATCCAACAATAGGCGACGGAGAACATCAACCCCATTTCAAGTTAGACGAACTCTATTGACCCGAATTTTGGAGCCAGGAAGGCTAGACGAAAATTCTGGAACGACAGTAAAATGAATCACATCTACACTACTTTTTCCCAGCGGTTTCGATCGCGTTAAAAAGAGACAAAAGTAGCCTTTGTCACTATCCGTCCCTTCAACTATCTCCTCTTAAAAATCATGTCAATCGTCCCTCCGTTTCAGCGTGAAAGACGGAAAAACACACACACTTTCCCATTTATAATACTAGCTTTTGCCCGCGACTTCGTTCGCGTGGAATAGTGCCCGTTCCCGGGGGGTTTCCGAGATGAAAACTATCCTATCATGTCCTTTCTCGGGTCCCAGTCTATATCTGTACCAAATTTCATTCAAATCGGTTCAGTGGTTTAGGCGTGAAGAAGAGACAGACAGACAGACAAACAGAGTTACTTTCGCATTTATAGTATTAGTATGGATTTATAATATTAGTATTAGTATAGATAGAAGGGAAAATACGGGATTTTCCAAGAGTTGTAATACCCTTGAGAAGCTGGAGCGGGTCGCCAGTAGTATATAATCTATTTGTGGACTGACATACTTAAGTACGACGGAATGTTATCTTTATATAGTTATATAATTCTTCTGTGAGTGTGTATGTCACTGAACTTCTCTCAAACGACTGGACCGATTTTGATGGAATTTTTTGTGTGTGTTCAAGGGGATCTGGGAATGGTTTAGATTCACAAATCAGCCCGGCAGATGGCGCTAATTGCTTGAAAAAGCATGTGATCTCGGAAACGACCCTAACGATTTCGCTGAAATTAGATATGAGGGGGTTTTCGGAGACGAGAAATCGATCTAGCTCAGTCTTATGTCTGGGGAAGCGCACGTTTTCGAGTTTTAAGTTAAAATGTTGGGCGCCCAACGAAGTGGGCACGGGCCAGCTAGTATTGTATAATATTGTATAACAGTTCATAATAAAACTTATGGATATTATACTTTAAACTTTCGCGTTGCATATTTATACTTCACTGTTTATCGGGATTTAACGCGCACATACCTTTTTATTTGTTTTTTGCTTGACGTTTCGGCAGGGTTACACCTGCCATGGTCACACAAGCAGATGAAGAGGGAAGTCTTAAATCCTGATAAACAGTAAAGTATAAACTTATGGATATTTTACAATCTTACCGTAACCATGTAAAAAAAAATTTGTAGTACGACTATTTTTTAAAAGAGTAAGTATAGAGTTTCTTGCCCATTCTTCTCCATACGTAACAACATTTCCAAATTGGCGGTAGATTCACTTTTGTTTTATAAGTATGACGTTTCAAAGTGCCTTTTTTGGTCTAATGGAAATAAATGATTTGACTTTGAAGTTTGACTTTACGGTAACTTATTCGTTTGCTTCACACAGTCCAATCACAGGTAGAAAACAAATCATAGAATCATTTATTTGAGATCCAATTACATCCACATTTTTCTTAGTTAAAAAATATGGAAGTGTAGCTTACAAACTAGCGTTGTATTTATAAGTATGTTACCGGCCAAACCAGATTACAGGACAGAGCAGTTGGACCACTGCCCCACACTCAAACAATCATGCTCATCACACAAAGTTTGTCTTGGGTGGGAGTCACCACGACCTTCGGCTTAGCAGTCAGTGTCACTATACCATTAGACCAACAGACCCGTCACGCTCCATCGTAGGCCCCGTCTATCCCCTGGGGCTAGTCTGGGACCAAGAGCAAGACCATAACGCGTCGTCCTAATTGGGAGCGATCGAACGATGGCGCGATGCGTTCTCGTCGTGCGATGAGTTCAAACATACAGATTTCATCAGATTACTTGCGAGGTTCAAATAGGACACTCTATAGTCTAACTCTTGTTAATTCTTACTATAGAGTGTATGTTTGAACTCATCGCACGACGAGAACGCATCGCGCCATCGTACGATCGCTTCAAATAAGGACGACGCCTTATGGTCTCTTGCTCTTGGTCCTATACTAGCCCGAGGGTATAGACACGGGGACTACGATGGAGCGAGCTTACCCAGTAGATGTCCAAGCACTCGTTTTCTGAATTCTTCCGGGTTTTATGAGCAGGGGATTCCACTCTTTTGCGGTGCGCATTATAAAGAATTTTGAGAAGCGTTACGTGCGGATATGAGGAATATCAACCACACCTTAACTTCACCTTGAATTTTCGTTCAAAACAGCGACATCGAATCAGTACCTAGCGAAAAGGAGTGTAAGGTCTAGCTGGAAAAGGCTTGGCAGTTACGCAAACGATTTAGTCTAGTCAAGGCAACCTTATAGGTTTAAGGTCTATTCACATAGAGGGCTCCAAAAGGGTGAGATGACACGCACAAATCGGACCCGAGAAATAGATCCCTTAGGTTAACAAATACGGTTAAAATTGAAAGCTTTTGCTATTAACCCAGTTAAAAACACTCAAGTCTTATCTTTTCCATCTTAAATTAAATTGTCTATTATGCAAAAAGAATATTAAATTCACTTTTAAACGTATTTTTTTTTCATCACTCAGTGGCTTGAAAACAAGGGGCGTAACTTGAAAAGTCGTTAAGGGGTTTTTTTTTAATGGGACAATCCCGCCCACTATTCCCAACCACTGCAACTCCTGAAAGCCAGAATCAACAGTGGAGTCTACCAGAAAAGCGCCGAAGCAATGAAGCTCGACGAGTCCCTGAGAAACGATTCAACTGTCTTAGATCCCGCCACGAAATTAATCAGAAAAGAACTGCTGAGGAGTAAGAAAAAAAAATATTTCCGCCTCGTTTGGGGATCCATACTAATATTATAAATGGGAAAGTGTGTCTGTATGTTTGTCTTTCTTTCACGGCAAAACAGAGCGACGAATTGACGTGATTTTTTAAGTGAAGATAGTTGAACGGATGGAGAATAACATAGGCTACTTTTTGTCTCTTTCTAACGCGAGCGAAGCCGCGGGCAAAAGCTAGTAATAAGATAAATAAAAAATAAGCACCGGACATAACAGATTGACATTCGTAAATCGAAGCCCTTATAGACAGCCCCTTAGCAAAACTGCGGTATCTAGGCCACATTTATGCGTAGTTCAAGGGTCAAGGGGTCTAGGGGGTTAGAGGGTGGGGTTCGCCACCTCATAGTCGCCCAGTCACAATGTCGTTAAAACTATGTATTGGTATTTGCTGCCAAATATCACAGTGCTGATCTACGCATTTGGCGAAAAATGGCGTCTCTTTTTTAGTAAAAGGTCAAAAACCTAAACCAGATTATACAGGGTGGAAAGTTTTAATGGGCCCTAGAAGAAAACTACGTTAAATCGTTGTGGTTTTCCTTTAATTTAATTAACCATGTTTTTTAGAGATTTGGTTGTTATGAATGAACCTAATGTTAAAAAAAAAGAAATATAAATAACTTAAATTAAAAAATAATTTATTTTAAATTTATATAACTAATTTAGTTAAGATTAATTTATTTGAAATACATACTAATATTATAAATGGGAAAGTGTGTCTGTCTGTCTGTCTGTTTGTCTTTCTTTCACGGCAAAACGGAGCGATGAATTGACGTGATTTTTTGAGTGGAGATAGTTGAAGGGATGGAGAGTAACATAGGCTACTTTTTGTCTCTTTTTAACGCGAGCGAAGCCGCGGGCAAAAGCTAGTTTTTAAATAAAGGAATGTTCCACCCTTCATATCTGGAAGATTGGTCTGAATAATACCTATCATATCAATATTATAGTAGAAAAAACCCGAGACTTTCAGAATCTGGTTAGTCAGAATCTGGAAGCCGACCTCAACATAGTGAAAAAAAGGCTGGGGGGATGATAACTAATTTATGTTTTGTCATCTTATCCGTACTACTATTATAAATGCGAATGTAACTCTGTCTGTATGTCTGTCTCTCCTTTACTTTTAAACCACTGAACCGATTTTTTTTTTATTATTTTTATACGTTTATTATACAAATAAATATGGCTAACTTAAAACTAACTCAAAACAATTAATTAATATCTAAAACTAAAATAAAACTAAAAATCTATATATATAAAACAAAGTCGGGTTTGTTACAACACTTATAACTCGAGATCGGCTAGACCAATTTTCATGGTTTTTGGTTCGTTGGATTTGTCCCCGCCCCGAATAGCAGAATACATCTTAAAAATAATGAAAAATCGACGAGAACATAATTATAAAAGATGAATCATTTTCCACTACTGTTAATTCTAAATTCAATTAAAGATTGAAAACTTAAGAGAACAGTAGTACTAGGAGCGCAGTAATGTGAAGTGATAATGTGAGAAAATTTAAAATACTGAGATACTTAGTACTTAAATCAATCAAAAGTACTAGGCGCGCAGTTGTGTGAAGTGGTTAATAGAAAATGTGAGCGCAATTTTAAGAAAATATATGTTTATGAACTTAAATAATATCCATCCATACTAATATTATAATGGGAAAGTGTGTCTGTCTGTCTGTCTGTTTGTCTTTCTTTCACGGCAAAACGGAGCGACGAATTGACGTGATTTTTTAAGTGGAGATAGTTGAAGGGATGGAGAGTAACATAGGCTACTTTTTGTCTCTTTTTAACGCGAGCGAAGCCGCGGGCAAAAGCTAGTTAAAATATAAATAAGAAAGGAGTTATCCGTCGGCGTCGTAAAACTCGTCATCACTGTCGACGGGCAGCGTGCCCAGAAGGCTGGCAGCATTGCCACGCTGAATTGCGATGCTTATTCTTTGGGCAAAGTAGATGCCAGCCTTCTGATCACGTGAAGTGTCGACTAAACGTTTCGCAATCTCTTTGTAAAGAGAACGGGCACTCGGGCCCCATGGTCCCAAAGTTTCAACCCCAAACGGCTCAAAAATATAATTACCAACTAGGTTGTTATATTTCTGCCGCTTGAGGTTTTCTGCTTCGGCAGCAGCAGTGCCCGCACACATTCCAGAACTAGGAAGATGCGATGGCGCAAGGGTGTCGACGCACGTAGCGTCCCACAACCGATTTAAATGAAATTTGGTACAGATATAGTCATGGACCCGAGAAAGGACATAGGATAGTTTTCATCCCGGAAATCTCCAGGAAATGGGAACTATTAATCCACGCAGACGAAGTCGCGGGCAAAAGCTAGTAATTATTATAAACCAATGTAAGGCAAGGAACTAAATGAAAACAATGTGGTATGTCTTTATGCAGTATTCAGATAAAAACACATGTCAAGATGTTTATATTTAGTTAACTACCTAAACCAATGTAATAAAGGTAGGTGTTTTTGACCAAAATATCAACAAAATTTATAATCTGTAGTTTACAGCATTATTTACCCAACATTTAATAAATATACTGGGACAACTCACACATGGTCATCTGATCCCAAGTTAAGCTCTGCTTAGACCTTGTGTTATGGTAACCAGACAACTGATATAAATACTTATATAATTAATAAATACATACATATTATAGATAAATTACACCCAGACACAGAACAAACAATCATGCTTATCACACAAAGTTTGTTCTGGGTGGGAATCGAACCCACGACCTCCGGCTTAGCAGTCAGGGCTGCTAACCACTACGCCAACAGGCCCGTCATTGTATTATATTGTATAAACATTGTATGTTAACATCTGGCTTGGTTCACAAAGCAATAAATATGTAACAATTTATTTGTAGTTGCTTCAAAAGGAGGTGTTATTCATTGTTCATGTTAAATCAATAATTATAATGTTAAGCTGACAGACTGACTGATTGTTGATATATCAACGCACAGCCCAAACCGCTGCTCCTAGAGACATGAAACTTACAGGGTGTATTCTTTGTGAAGAGGAGATAAATCATTGTTTTTCTTTAGATTAAAGTTGAGCTCACGAGGCTTTTTGAGGCAGGTATATCCAAACTGTTACTGGCACTTTCCTCAAAAGGCTAGCCCAAATGTTATTTTGCATGGTTTGTTGCACAAAAATATTGAAATTGTCTGGACTTTAAAAGAGACGATGGTCCCTGAGTTTGTTTCGGCGTTTCTTCTCAGAGGTAGTCCAGTTAGGAAATGCCGGATCCAACTAGCATATAAAATATGACATGTAAAAGTGATTTTAAGATCCTACTTGCAGAATAAACGATTTCATTTCATTTCATTTCTTGATTCTAAAGATATAATACTTAGTGACAACAAAAATGGAGCAAGGGCACCGATGAGGAGCTTGTCTTTTAAGTGAAAATCATAATCAATTTGCCTATAATAAAAAAATCTAAATAATTTGATTTATGTATTAGACTTTAAAGTAACAATTAAATTAGGGGATGATGAATGTTAATATCTATCCCTAGCATTCTTTACCATTTCAACAAACTCACAAAAAGGATTATTTTTTTTTAAATAGAGAGCACTTCAGAGCTTACTATGAATGGGAAATTTATTTAATATATCAGCAATAAATAACATTTTGCTTTGCTAATAATTTGCATTATAATTCCAAAATTAAGCTAATAGCTTGGTGGAATGAAATGCAATTCCATTGCATTTCATTGCAGAAAAATCAACATCAGCTGAAATACAAAAAAAATGCGAAATTCGTCAACACTTGTAATTTCGTAAATTATTGACATGAAAATATTACTTACGATTCCTCGTTTTTCACATCCAGATAGAGTTCAGACCCCTGATGCACCCACTTCCCTCCAAACGGGCTGTTCTTCACATTATTTTGATAAACACAGAAAAATATTTTATTATGCGTAGCTGGCAAAAAGATTTCTAGCTTCGTCGACCATTGCGATGTAAAAACCTCTTTTAACTCGTAATTTGGGAGTATGACGTCACATTCACCACCCCCTGAACCTTCCACTGGGGTCAATCTCCACGAGTAATGCCCGAGGAACTCACCACCCTTAAAATTTAGTAAATATTTACAATTTACGTCGTCACACTTTTTACTGACCAGTTTTAACGATATTATCCGTGGTTCAGAGGCATTGCTATCGAATGCGTGCACACAAAAAAATAAATACATCAATACACCACAAGTCCGCACCATATTTAACACTTGTGCCATTTTCACGAGTGCAAAATTGTAAAGAAAACACGAGATCGCGTCGCGTCTATCGCTAGAGCGACATGTTACCGTTTTGACAGTTCGGCGGGCAATTGTTGCCGGAACTGCAGTAATTTGAAAAGTGTTGTCATATCCTGTTACTCATTATTGATTTTGACTAAATTTGACTTTTAAATAAATTAAATGGTATATATTTTCAGATAAATTAAGTTTAGATTTAATAAATAATTATAATGATAAGCTTACTTCATGAGTTAGTTTTTTTTTTTGCTTTTTAGTAGTTTCTGGACGCAGTTGTCAAAAGGTTAGTTCGGATAATCACAAATAAACATTTTGAAAAAACCCAAGATGAAGAAACATAAAAAAAATAGAAATAAAAACTGTATTACAACTCGAAGAGTTGATAGTATTGTTCAATTTAGTGTAAATCTTTCTTCATAAAACTTTTATAAACATATAATTATGTTTAAAAAAAATGCAATGATTTTAATGATGGATGAGTGCGTATCCGAACGAAATGTGTAAAAAACTCACTTTCATTTCACTAGTTTCGTAGTCGATCGACGAAAAAGAAAAACTAGTAAAAGTGATATTTCTGCGAGTCATTATGAGAGAGAATGAGTGAGACCAGTGAGATTTTTAAACAAACTCCGACTCATCAAAATAACACTTTTGTATTCTTGTATATTGCAGCTTGCTGCGTCAAAGATAAATTTTATAGTTTTCTTATTTTAATTTTAGATAATTAGGGGAAAATGAAGTGAGAATGAGTTAAAAGCGATAAAATTACCCAAGGTAGCACCACGATCGGTCAGCGACCATTTGGCAAGACAACTATAAGTCAAAAACGAGTGTGTTGGCCCTATTTTTAGTGAAACAAAAATCAAATCAACGTAATTTCAATATTATAATGAGATCACCATTTAAATATTCATTTAACTAATCGTATAACGTGTGTAGGTACACACATCTATTGTTCTTTGTTACATCATGAATAAAAATTTATCAAGGAAAGAGAATTGATTTTCGGTACCGTAAAAATTAATGGAAATTGAACTAATGGAGGTGAGAGGGGCTGGCGATGGGGCTGCAGCGGTGGAATACATACGTCCACCATCGAAGCGGTACTCCTGGGCCGAAGTGCGACAGGCTGTCCACGATTTACGAAAGGAACTATCATGTCTCTCAACCATGGTTCCAATTGCTATAAGTTTTCGTAAACTGGGCAATGGGAAGACAAGGATATATTTTCTGAGGAATCCGCAGAATGGGTGGGAAATCACACTGCTATACACAGATGTTTCTCCTACACAGCAAGCTAATAACTCCAGGTATGTTTTTTGCCATCTCATGTACATAAACTATTTTCATTTGTCTTAAATTAAAAAAAAATAGAGCTTGTTTGTGTTTATTTGTGAACAAAAATAGAAAAAAATATCTTGAGAGTTACTTGTTGTCTTTGTTTTGTTGATTTTTAAATTCCTTTGAAGAACACAAAGGATTTTTTATGGAAATGTCTTGCCTAAGTATTATTTATTATTGTGTAGGTATTATGTTAGTTAGGTCATTAATCCTTCAAACACAAGTGATTTGAGATAATAGAAAGACAATAGCAGCCCGACAGCCGGCTGTTGATTGGTTGTTGAAAGGTTAAGGACACAAAAAACAAATACAATGACACAGCCAGTTATAAATTTTTGTTTTGTTTTATTACAAGTAATTATGAAGTTACCAAGAACTCTTTTTCATCATAAAACATGTTTTTAATTTAGAAAAATAATGTTTAGCCCATTAATTTATTTGAAACTTAATTAAGACTGAATAAGTCCACAAAATTGATTTGTTAATCTCATGTCTTATTAACAATTGGGTTTATTCTTATTGGAATAACATCGCAAAATAGTACACTGATTGACTGACTGTTAACATATCCATACTAATATTATAAATGGGAAAGTGTGTCTGTCTGTCTGTCTGTTTGTCTTTCTTTCACGACAAAACGGAGCGACAGATTGACGTGATTTTTTAAGTGGAGATAGTTGAAGGGATGGAGAGTAACATAGGCTACTTTTTGTCTCTTTCTAACGCGAGCGAAGCCGCGGGCAGAAGCTAGTGTTTTTATATATGACTGCACTGCTCAAACAGCTGGTCTTAGAGACTTGAAACTTGCAGTTATGCACTGGGGGTTTTATTCACCATTATGTAAGAACTTTTGTTAGTGCTCCGCTCCAGTGGGTCATTGCGTTATGTTATGTAGCCTATGTATTATTCTGATATGTCTGTATTCAATGATGTTATAAGTAAAAAAGTGTAGATAGGTTACCCAAACGAAATTCTATCTTCAAAAACGGCACACTTACGCACACATACATTACAAGTCAAAGTAGGATGACATGATTGAAGTAGTGCGAGTGAAAAAGAGATAAACGTCAAATGTCAACGCGATACTCAGTACCATGTTTGTCAATTGGCAAACTTTTAGTGTGCCACTTTTTGACTGCATATAAGCTATCTACACTTTTTTACTTATAACATCATTGACTGTTGATATATCAACGCACAGCCTAACACACTGGTCCTAGTGATATGATACTTGGAAGGTGAGAATGTCGAAACTTCAATCCTTTATATTACACCTCTAGGGTTGGAATTACTAAAAATACTTTCTTAGTTGTTACCTACTCTTCACAAAGAACACACCATCCAAGTTTCATGTCTCTAGGACCAGCGGTTTGGGTTATATGTTAAAATATCAATAACTAGCTTTTGCCCGCGGCTTTGCTCGCGTTAAAAAGAGACAAAAAGTAGCCTATTTTACTCTCCATCCCTTCAACTATCTTCACTCAAAAAATCACGTCAATTCATCTCTCCGTTTTGCCGTGAAAGAAATACAAACAGACAGACCGACACACTTTCCCATTTATAATATTAGTATGGATTTCTATGAAAATTAAACCGCCTAGTCCCTTGAGTAGCTTGAACGTAGACAAACAAGAATGAAGTACCTATAATTAATTACGCTAAGGACATTACATAAAACAATGTTCGTTAACCATATTGTGTGAAAAGTTAATGCCAAAGTTATGTGTGAGAATTGTTGCCAAGGTTACGGGTATTTTGTTTTGGATACAATTTAAATGATCACCAAGAAAATCTTATTGCTAACCAAAATGGATTAGTGGTCACCAAATTTAGCTAGGTTAGGTTAGAACTGTGACCACACAACAACGCGCGCAGGCGAGCGAGCGCGCCGCGGCAGCAGCGGCCGCCGAGCGCCAGGTCTACTAGTGATTCATATAAAGCAGGGGTGGCCAACTTGAGTAGACTTAAGGTCTACTTTTTACTAAGGAAACCCTGTGCGATCTACCAAACACATACCTACTTCTTGAAATCATAAATGAAACAGCGTAGTTTAATACACTCTCATATATTTTTTAGTAGCTTCTGTTTACATCACAATTGATCGTTTCCTTAGATTTACTTAACATTATATCGGTCTTGTATATTGTTGTGAGCATAGCGCCTGAGCATTTTGCACAAGTTTATCATAATCAGGTTTGTAGTTGGAAATTGCCAACTACAAACCTGAACAAAGATTAAATTTTTTGCCTGGCTACGATCGACTGGACTAGCAGTCGCGATCGACCGGTCGCTCGCGATCGACCGGTTGGCCACCCCTGATATAAAGTTTCAGTTTTCAGTCAAATTCATATAAAAACCAAATTGAATTTGGTTTATAATATTTTAAGAAACGTTATTTGGAGACCATTTATCCATTTTGGTAACCGTTTATAACTTTTTTGGTAGTAAAATTGGTACTGTTTTGGGCGGTGTTTAAACACAAGCCTTTTGTTTTTTGGTTTATATTTTGTTACATATATTTTTTTGTTTTTTTTTTTTATGTTGTCAAGTGCCGATTCAAAGGCTTAGTGGTACATGACCCTACCATGGCCAGGGTCTAAGTTGATCACAGATAATTTTATTAGTAAACTAGCAATTCTCCGCGGTTTCATCCCCTTTTTTTTTCTTCGTTCCTGCAAGTCGTAGTGATAGCGTGATGTTGGTTTTAGTCAGTAAAAGTCTGACACGCCCTCCCGCCGCCTTTACGGCGGGAGAAGTCATTTAAAGATTTCCCACTCCCCAAAAAAAAAAATGTAGCCTAACTCAAAAAATAGACTATTACTATTTTTTTGTGTCCCAACACAAAAAAAAATCAAATTAGACTAGTAGTTCCTGAGATTTGTGTGTTCAATCAAACAACACACACATACAAACTTTGCCATCCATCCATACTAATCCATACTAATATTGTAAATGGGAAAGTGTGTCTGTCTGTCTGTCTGTATGTATGTTTGTCTTTCTTTCACGGCAAAACGGAGCGACGAATTGACGTGATTTTTTAAGTGTAGATAGTTGAAGGGATGGAGAGTAACATGGCTACTTTTTGTCTCTTTCTAACGCGAGTGAAGCCGCGGGCAAAAGCTAGTAAGTAAAATAAAAATAGCTATTGGACAAAAATCTCAGCGCCTTACTGGGGTTTACCAAAATCTTATTTTGACCCCTAGGTACGCCACTGACCAATGATGTAATAAGTAAAAAAGTGTAGATAGGTTACCTAAACGAAATTCTACAAAAACTGCACACTAACGCACACATACACGTCATAGTAGGATGGCAAGATTGAAGTAGTGCGAGTGAAAAAGAGATAAACGTCAAATGTCAACGCGTTACTCAGTATCATGTTTGTCAATTGGCAAACTTTTAATGTGCCACTTTTTTACTGCATATAACTTATCTACACTTTTTTACCTATAACATCATTGCCACTGACGGTCAAAATAAATTAACAAACAGGTTTTTACTATTTTTTTTTATAAACTTGTTGTGGTACTCATAGTATAAAACAAAATCGCTTTCTACTGTTTGTCTGTTCATTCCATCTTTAAAACTACGCAACGAATTTAATACAGAGATTGGTGCCGATTCTGTTATTCACAAACTAACGTAAAATTAAGTTAAGTGCATCTTTCTCTTTCCATTTCATTAAAAAAAGGACAGAAGATAAAATATTAGTTAGGTCCTGTCAAATTTAGACCACCATAGATAATTTAGACACGATTTAAAAACTTGCTGTCTAAAAATACGTCTATTTTCTTCAGGCGCTGTCTAATTTGACAGGATTAAACTAAAATGTATCTTCTGTCCTTTTCTTTATGAAATGGAAAGAGAAAGATACACTTAACTTAAATTTAGTGAAGTTTGTGTACAAGAGAATTGGCACCATTAAATAGTCGTGACGACCCATTAGCAGGAGTTAAAAAAATCAATTTGGCTTTATGTTAGTTAGTATATATAGATAACTAGCTTTTCCCCGCTGCTTCGCTCGCGTTAGAAAGAGACAAAAAGTACCCTATGTCACTCTCCATCCCTTCAACTACCTATATAACCTGGTTCATTAAAGAAAGGAATCTTAAATGGCGGCGCTTCTCATGTTCTCTCGCTCGCACACTAGTGCCGTCTATAGATACTCACTCGCTCGCGTACCGTCAACATAAAAAAATTGTCTTGATTTGCTTCCAATGTGCCTTGACGCCTGACGCGCTCAGTGATCCTTTTTACGAATATCTTGTTATAGTTTTCTGTTATTTTTCCGTTGTGTCCCGTTTGTTATTGTTGTAAAAGTAGGCACTGTTTCCGATGAAAACAATAAAAGTTCTTTATAATATTTTTGATTTGGAAAAAAATTTTTATCTTTATGTTTTATATGCTGACTGTAGTATCAGTCAACGCAAGTACAATCGACAAAATGGTATCATGACCCACCATAAGCTTATTTTCCTACAAACATTCAAATACAATTAGGTCGACAATCGCGTAAACATGTATTAAAAATGTCACACGTCTAGTCTTACTATTTTGACAGGTTCAAACGATTTGCCGTCGTAATGGGTCATGATTCAATTTTGTCGATAGTACATGCCGCCATTTAAGATTCCTTTCTTTAATGCACCGGCTTTTACTTAAAAAATCACGTCGATTCGTCGCTCCGTTTTGCCGTGAAAGACGAACAAACAGACAGATAGACACACACACTTTCCCATTTATAATATTAGTATGGGTAAAAACATGGATTATCATTGCAATTTAGAGTTAAAAACGAATTACCCGTCAAGAAATAATTATCAGTGTTGAATGTTTACAAAAACAATAACTTTCTCTCGTGCTTATTATCTAGGTTTTATCTCAAAGGTATTTCAGTTAATTTAACAATATTATTGTCTAAAGTCCATGTCTCTTATATCATAATCCATACTTCCATACTAATATTATAAATGCGAAAGTAACTCTGTCTGTCTCTTTTTCACACCTAAACCACTGAACCGATTTGAATGAAATTTGGTACAGATATGGTCTGGGACCCGAGAAAGGACATAGGATAGTTTTCGTCCCGGAAATCCACCGGGAACAGGAACAATTATTCCACGCGGACAATGTCGCGGGCAAAAACTAGTAAAAATTAAAAAGAAGGTGAATTCGCGAGACATAGCTATTAAAATATATGTTTATGCTAGAACAGTGTTAGTAAACATATAGATAAGAAATATTAAGTCAGTTTGACTCATGCTGTGTGTTTATTATTGAATAAGAATTTTAATGCTTAATCAGTTGACTGTAGGTCTATGATTATTGATCTTAGAGATCAATAATAACTTATTTTTTGTAATATTACTTAGTATTTAACTATTATTGATAGTAAATATCTATTACTAGCTTTGGCCGCGGCTTCGCTCGCCGAAATTGCCATCCCCTATTTTATCCCCTTCTTTTTTTTTTTTGGAGAGTGGGAATTCATCAAAATGATGACTGCTCCCGTCCTGGGTGCGACGGGAGGGCGTGTCAGACTTTTACTGACTAAAACCCACTCATGTTCCTTCGGTTGCCCTTAATGTTCCGGGGTCACGGTAACTATTATAAACATTCCGCAACCCCGGCAGGCGTTGGCCCTGTTGGGCCCTTTCTCGTGGTGACTTCTCTATTTTACTTTAGGGTTAGCATTTCCAAAAATCCTTTCTCAGTGGTTACCTACTCTTCACAAAGAACACACCCTGCAAGTTTCATGTCTCTAGGACCAGTGTAAACCAAATATCAATCACTCAATACCAGCCTATAACTGTCCCACTGCAGGGCAAAGGCCTCTTCTCATACAGAGAAGGTACGAGCATTGATCACCACGCTTGCTCAAGACGGGTTGGCGATTTCAGACTTATAATCACTACAAGTCCAGGTTTCCTCACGATGTTTTCCTTCACCGATGTCTGCGATGTCTAAGATAATCTTTAGAAAGTACATATGAATTGAAAAAGTCACATTGGTACTTGCCCGGATTCGAACCCACAACCACTTGCAAGGCGGGTGCCTTAACCACTAGGCCATCACGACCGCAATCACTCAATAACAACGCAAAACATGCAAATGACAATCACTTTGTATCGTGGTTGCGGAATGTTTATAATAGTTACCGTGACCCTGGAACATAAAGGGCAATCGAAGGAACATGAGTGGGTTTTAGTCAGTAAGAGTCTGACACGCCCTCCCGCCGCACCCAGGACGGAAGCAGTCATTGGATGATTTCCCACTCACCAAAAAAACACTTTGTATCGCAGTTTTAGCTTTGCTTCGCTGTGATGTTATTTCCCTTGCAAAACTGAACCGTGTCCCGTGCCGACCGCAGGCTGTTTATATAGATAGAAATGAAATCGTTTATTATGCAAGTATGATCTTAAAATCACTTTTACATGTCATATTTTTTATGCTAGTTGGAGCCGGCATTTCCTAACTGGACTACCTCTGAGAAGAAACGCCGAAACAAACTCAGGGATCATCGTCTCTTTTATAGTCCAGACAATTTCAATATTTTTGTGCAACAAACCATGCAGAATAACATTCGGGATAGCCTTTTGAGGAAAGAGCTAGTAACTTGGGTAAACTTTTCTCAAAAAGCATAGCTCATTTACTTACTACAAAGTCCGACAAAACTATAGATGCTGGCGGGAAAAATTCCGAAACATTCCCGTCGAATACTTCGGAAGTATTCCGAAATATTCTGAAACTTTGGGAATATTTCAACTGCCAAAAAAACCCCAGTGAAATTGTATTAATCCATTAAAAGCCACTGTACTCGATTGAGTACAGCGTAATGAAGTAAAATAATAAGGTGTATCACCTAAAATTTACAAGATCTGTCGTTTACACTTCGGAATAATGCTGTACTCAATCGAGTACAGCAGTTACCTCTAATGGGTTTATTTATTTATTTTTTAATTTTTTAGGGTAGATAGCCTACTAGCTGTCCCCCGCGGTTTTATCCGCGTTTAATTTCCTTTGGTTACTTCTTAGCCCCCCGTAAACCGTTTATGCAGCGCACGCAACAAAAGTCCTCAAATGTGAATAATTTTCCCCGTTTTTGCAACATTTCTCACTGACGCTTCGCTCCTATTGGTCGCAGCCGCAGCGTAATGTTATATAGCCTAATACCTTCCTCTATAAATGGACTTTAAAAAACAAAGAATTTCTCTAATCGGATCAGTAGTTCCTGAGATTAGCGCGTTTAAACAAACAAACAAACAAACTCCTCCGCATTATAATATTAGTAGTAGCTTTCCAATAGTGAAAGAATTTCTGAAAGCGACACAATAGTTTTTGAGTTTATTTATTAGGTTTTCCTTTATTTAGTAATACCTATCTATGTGACTCGCGAATACTTAGCGATGCGAACAGCAGAGCTATATACAAACTAACCAAAAACATAGGTAACCTTTTTCAAAAAACAAATCAAATATGCTCGGCCTGGTTTTTTATTCCACAAATATCATTTTGATAAATAGCATTCGACTTCGATATAACCTACATAAAAACAAAAAAATTAAAATCCTGTTGTAAAAGGGATTTTTATTTTTTTATAAAAATATTAACAAATATACTTAATCGATCAGATTTATAATAAAATAAACATTTATATTTTACTAACTTATGCGCCACTGAAAAATAATTAATTCACCCACCACACAAAAAATAAACACGTTTATTCTTATTGAATAATTCGGGCGAAACATTCCGCGGAAACTTTCGTTTGCGGGGTATGAATCTTTCTGAAAACTTCTCCGGGGGGGGAGCATCTCCCCTCTTACCGCACCCCGCACCGCCATCGCCTTCGTGCACACAGGCGGCGGCGATCGACGGTCGATGCAAAATTCCATTCGATATTTAAAAAAATACAAAAACATTTTGCAAAAAAATACAAATTCTAAATTTAAATTCATTTTGAATAATTCTGATCTAAAGAAACTTTCCCAGAAGTATTCCGGAATTATTTCGAATTTTTCAGAAGTTTTGCAACTATAGACAAAACCCGAGGCACACAGTTGCATTTGAGAACATTCCAGTGTCTTCGAGATGATCGAATGTGATCTGGAAGTTTCTCGAATTACTTAGGGGTCTAGGGTTTTCTCGAATTTTCCAGTAAATTGGTCCGGCACAATCGACATTTACGCCACTTCTTTCGCCGTACGTGACAGTAGTATTAAGGTCATAGCTCATTACAGCCACCCGGCAGCCATTCCGCACCGCCTCGACGCACGGCGTCAACTCGTTGTCGATGGGTGGGCCACCCGCCGTCAACCAGTGGGCCACCCGCGGTCAACGAGCGCTTGGTCCATGAATTTTCGAGTAGTCTGTTAATAATTGGCATTAAGTCTACACGTGTGTTTGTTTCGTTATGTCAAATTTTACAAATCGTGAATTGGCAATCATAGCCACTCATAGCTTTCGCGGCAGCGGCAGCGCGCGGGCCACTCGTGGCCGGCGCGCCGTCAACGCACGGCAACCATTCGAGCAGCGAGTTGTCAACGAGTGGCCCACCCGCCGACCGCGCGCGAAGGGCTTAAAACCGAGGCGATCCGGTGACGCTACGGAGTTGATATAGTGAGCGCATGCCCATGCAAATCCACATAAAGAATACTAGCCGCAGGAGGCGAGTCGGTGCGGAGTGACTGCCGGGTGGCTGTAATGAGCTATGACCTTTGGTAGTCGAATATGCCACAATAGTAGGCCTTTATATCTGATGCCCATACACATGAACCATGGCCTAATGCCATATCATCTTGTTACAGATTAGACTGGAAACCCCTCATAGAGTCGAACGTAGCCCTCGGAGTGACATCAGGCAAATGGTCTCGAGAGGAACAGCTCCTGTGGGAACGGCAGCGCGTGGCGGCGTGGGGCATAGCCTCCTACGAGCTGCACCAGGGCTCCGGCCGCATCATGTTCCCCTGCGCCTCCTCGCTGTTTGTGGCAGACGAGGGCATTAGCCAGGTGAGAGAGGTTCTTATAAAAAGTGTTCGTCCGAGGCCTACAAAAACTTTCCATCATGAATAAGAGGATGAAAGGTTTTGATGGTAGATGAAGAAGTACGACCTACATATCTCCGTTCGCATGTTTCCTTGCGTGTCTTCGCTTTGTAAAATCAACATAAAATGAATGAACAGTCAATTTTGTTTGGCTTGTTGGTCTAGTGGTCAGTGACCCTAGCTGCCAGGGGTCGTGTGTTCGATTTCCACCCAGGACACTTGTGATGAGCATGATAGTTTGTTCTGTGTCTGGGTGTATGTATTTATAAATTACTAGCTTCTGCCTGCGACTTCGTCCGCGTGGATTTTTCCTGAATTTTCTTTGCTATAAACCTCACGGAGCCCGAGACCTTTCCAACGAATGTAAAACCGTGGAAATCGGTTCGTGCGTTTTGGAGTTGTAGCGTCAGGAAGGAAAACCCGACTTATTTTTATATAGTAGATATAAGTATGTATATCAATGGTCTGATTACCATAACACAAGCTCTGCTTAGCTTGGGATCAGATGGCCGTGTGTAAGATGTCTCAGGATATTTATTTATTTACTAGCTGACCCGACAGACGTTGTCCTGTCAACTATGGATATTGAATTCGAATTGACATACTACCCACCTACTACCCACCTACTACCCACCTACTACCCACCTACTACCCACCTACTACCCACCTACTACCCACCTACTACCCACCTACTACCCACCTACTACCCACCTACTACCCACCTACTACCCACCTACTACCCACCTACTACCCACCTACTACCCACCTACTACCCACCTACTACCCACCTACTACCAACATACTACCCACCTACTACCCACCTACTACCCACCTACTACCCACCTACTACCCACCTACTACCCACCTACTACCCACCTACTACCCACCTACTACCCACCTACAACCCACCTACTACCCACCTACTACCCACCTACTACCCACCTACTACCCACCTACTACCCACCTACTACCCACCTACTACCCACCTACTACCCACCTACTACCCACCTACTACCCACCTACTACCCACCTACTACCCACCTACTACCCACCTACTACCCACCTACTACCCACCTACTACCCACCTACTACCCACCTACTACCCACCTACAACCCACCTACTACCCACCTACTACCCACCTACTACCCACCTACTACCCACCTACTACCCACCTACTACCCACCTACTACCCACCTACTACCCACCTACTACCCACCTACTACCCACCTACTACCCACCTACTACCCACCTACTACCCACCTACTATCCACCTACTACCTACCTACTACCACATCAAAGAAACGTTCCTTTACATTTCAAGTGATATTTTACGTCAGATAATTCGTGTTTGACGACGATACGATACTAACATCACTCAATTGTTTTGGCTTCCCGAAACCTCTCGACTAACACTTGAACTTTATGGTACGGTGTTAAAGCTCAAATTGATTCTACGTTTTAGTTAGAAAACGTTTGTATGGGAAAAAGAAAAGGGCTGTTTTTAGGGCTTTTCCGACAATTATTCGTTTTTTTTTGCCGTATAAACCATCCTTGAACTACAACGAACATTTAAAAAAAAAAAGCAGCCAAATCGGTCAAGCCGTTTTCATGCCAAGTCGTGACAACGAAAAACGGGTTTCATTTTTGTATATATAGATTATGTGCAATTTATAATTGACTAGCTGACCCGACAGACGTTGTCTTGTCAAGTATGAATATTGAATTCGAATTGACATACTACCTACCTACTACCTACCTACTACCTACCTACTACCTACCTACTACCTACCTACTACCTACCTACTACCTACCTACTACCTACCTACTACCTACCTACTACCTACCTACTACCTACCTACTACCTACCTACTACCTACCTACTACCTACCTACTACCTACCTACTACCTACCTACTACCTACCTACTACCTACCTACTACCTACCTACTACCTGCCTACTACCTCCCTACTACCTACCTACTACCTACCTACTACCTACCTACTACCTACCTACTACCTACCTACTACCTACCTACTACCTACCTACTACCTACCTACTACCTACCTACTACCTACCTACTACCTACCTACTACCTACCTACTACCTACCTACTAACTACCTACCTACTACCTACCTACTACCTACCTACCTACTACCTACCTACTACCTACCTACTACCTACCTACTACCTACCTACTACCTACCTACTACCTACCTACTACCTACCTACTACCTACCTACTACCTACCTACTACCTACACCTACTACCTACCTACTACCTACCTACTACCTACCTACTACCTACCTACTACCTACCTACTACCTACCTACTACCTACCTACTACCTACCTACTACCTACCTACTACCTACCAACTACCTACCTACTACCTACCTACTACCTACCTACTACCTACCTACTACCTACCTACTACCTACCTACTACCTACCTACTACCTACCTACTACCTACCTACTACCTACCTACTACCTACCTACTACCTACCTACTACCTACCTACTACCTACCTACTACCTACCTACTACCTACCTACTACCTACCTACCACCTATCATCCATACGTCATTACATAGCTGTCATTATACGTCAATTTTGTTATTCCAAGTCTGATTCTTTTTTGTTATACCACGTTTTATAGTGACTGACGTTACATGTCAAGTCACACGGGAATGATGTCGAACGGGATAAAAAGTATCCTATGTCCTTCTCCTGGCTCTAAACTACCTCCCTGCCAATTTTCAGCTAAATCGGTTCAGCCGTTCTTGAGTTATAAGTGAAGTAACTAACACGACTTTCTTTTATATATATAGATTTCTATTTTTCCCTTCCAGTCGCCCCCCCTAGTACCTCGCTCACTGAACACAGGGGGCGGAGCACCCTTAACGCCGGCGATGTGCCCGCGCGCGCCCGAGCTGGTGGCGCACGCGGCGCGGGGGGACATCTGGCTCGCGGGGGGACAGCTGCGGCGCCCCACCAGGCTCACGTACGCTTGTAAGGGACATGAGCCTGATCGGTGAGTGGTTTGGATTTTCCTACTGTTATTTTAACCTTTCCACGACCAACTTTAAACTCAAATTCAAAACTATATTATTCAAATTTAAATTAATAATAACTTTCCTGACAGCACTAAGTTAACGTATCAAAAATTTTGTATACCGATCATTCGGTGAGACATGCTGAACTTCTGCAATATTAATAAGTAACATCCTGTAACCATGTTTCTGACAAAATAAATTATTCTATTCTATTTCAATAAACCATTCACTTTATTAAATACTAGCTTTTGCCCGCGACTCCCGCGTGGAATAATAGTTCCCTTTCCCGGGGGATTTTCAAGATGAAAACTATCCTATGTCCTTTCTTGGGTCCCAGACTATATCTGTACTGAATTTCATTCAAAACGGTTCAGTGGTTTAGGCGTCAAGAAAAGACGGACAGACAGAGCTACTTTTCGCATTTATAATATTAGTATGGATAGGATGTACCTTCTCAGGTGACTCTAGAGGGCTATAATCTTTGTTATCTGCTCCTCAGGTTAGCAGACGACCCTCGCCAGGCCGGAGTACCATGCTACGTCACTCAGGAGGAGTTCTCCCGTTACACCGGCTTCTGGTGGCAGCCACAGGCCGCTGGTAAGTGTTCCTGTCCATAGAGTATCCTATTTTTTGGGGAGTGAGAAATCATCAAATGACTTCTGATTAAAACCCACTCATGTTCCTTCGGTTGCCCATCATGTTCCGGGGTCACGGTAACTACGTATTATAATTATTCCGCCATTACCATTAATAGAAACCATCTCCGACACCATCACGACATTAATAGAAATTACATAATTGGGTAGTTTCCACCATTAACCAATAAATGTTAGAAACAATTTCTATCAAACCTCTATTAAATTCAGCCTAATAAATTCAGTTCATTTTCAATTTGCTATAAAATTTGATTTTTAGTTGCTTTGAAATCAATAAATAGATAGTCAACTGAGTTGTTATTTTAGTGACGTCATAAGCTGCCATTGCCATACAAAATCTATTGGAGAATTGCGTTTTGACAGCTCATAAAAAGTACGTCAATTGATAATGGTGGAAACTACCGTATTATGAATTGCTAAAGTCACATTGGTTCATGGCCGGGTTTGAGCTTCTCTCTCTTTTTTTTGCGACGGGAAGTCATCAACTGACTTCTCCCGTCCGTCGTGTCAGACTTTTACTGACTAAAACCCACTCATGTTCCTTCGGTTGCCAATCATGTTCCGGGGTCGCGGTAACTATTAGAACTATTCCGCAACCCCGGCAGGACATTCGACATATTTTGACTTTAACATTGACTTATCGTCCATATTGTTCCAGATGACGTATTCAGGATAGTGTACGAAGAGGTGGACGAGAGCGAAGTGAAGATCTACAGCTTCCCCTCCTCACAGAGCAGTAGTGGGGAGGTCGAGGAGTTCAGGTCAGTTCTGGTGGTAGAAAGAGATAGCACGATAATGATTGAGTAGTTAAAACCATTAATAATTAATCTGGGTTGGTCCCATATAAGTTTTGGTCATTATACCCCTTGACACCCTACCGACAGCCGGCTGTCAGGGTATTCTATTTCATTATAGTCCTTATTTTTATTACTTACAGACTACTTTTGTATGAACAAGTTTAATTATTTAAGTTCTTGAATAAATTTCCTACAATTTAAAAAAATAAATTTTATAATCTATGCTCGTACGTTTTTCTTTTTGGGGTAGTTGTGAAATTTCCGCCGCCATTTTGTTTATTGCGTAATGGCTGAGCTGTTAAACAGAATTTGTTGACAACAAAAAAGTTTTACTAAACAAAATCATATTGTTGAAAATGGGTTTAAAAAATAAAATAGTTAGCCATCTGAGATTATTTTCGTGTAGTTGTAACAACTTTATAGGTATAACTTTTGAGTCACAAATAAATGATTTGATTAAGAAGCAACTTTCCCATTGAACCTTTTTTTTTTTTGGGTTTTTAGTCAGTAAAAGTCTGACACACCCCGCCCAGGCCTTGTTTGTGTTGTATGAGGCTCTTGTATGGAATATAACGCGGTAGTATGGAGCCCTAGTGAAATGAATTACAAGAATATGCTCGTACGGATACAGAACAAATTCGTCAGATTTTTGTATTTAAAGTTATAAGGGCGATACCCGCGATATCCGTTACTGTATCCTACCATATTCTTTCTTGGTATTCGTAAAGTGACACTTGTGCTATTTCCTCGTCAGATTCCCTCGCGCCGGCACTCCGAACGCCAAGTCCTCGCTAAAGATGGTGACGTTCAGGCTGCAGAAGGCGGCTCCCTCCACCGTCCTGGATTATTATCAGGAAGGCGCTGCCGAACATTGTAAGTGAATAGTCAATTGTGAAATAATTTATTTTTATTAGACCGAAAAGGCGCTTTGAAACGGTTTACCCGTGTTTAGTAGAACAACTTTTGATTTAATATTACTAATATGAACAACTTTTAAGAAAATAACCACTTTGTACAATATCGATTAACATAATTTTCATTTCATCGAATATTTATTAGCGATAACAAC
This sequence comes from Athetis lepigone, assembly GCA_033675125.1. Classification (NCBI taxonomy): domain Eukaryota; kingdom Metazoa; phylum Arthropoda; class Insecta; order Lepidoptera; family Noctuidae; genus Athetis; species Athetis lepigone. The sequence goes on from CM066220.1 coordinate 9,866,917, forward strand.
CTTTGCGCTATTAATTAAAAGGTTCAATATTCATTTGACGTAATGTTCAAATGGTATAACATTTATTTTATCAAATATTCATACCATCCCTATCCCGCGAATTCCGTGTTTACGAAGATATCCATGGTTAAAGTTATGCGGTTATGTTAGGTTTAAACAATAATTTCCATCAATTTGTATTCTAATACCTACACAGGATAGTCGACGGAGCTCCGCTTTGCGGGGCTCCTACTTCTGGGTAGTTTAAAAAAAATAACCCCGAAGGAGGTGGCGGGATTTCAATTTCACTTTATTCTACTACCCACACCTATACACGACAAGAGACGATATCCAATCAAGATAATATACACTGCGCCATAAAAACAGGTTAAACTTACTAGGCTGTAAACTAAATATGTTGTCAACAAGTACTCTATCCATGTCAATAAAAATTTACAATAAATTACCCTATATAATTAAAGAATAAAAAAAATATATATATTCATAAAGAAATTAAAACAATTTCTATTAAATAAATGCTGTTATGATATGAAGGAATACTTTGATGATAAATTTTAAATTAAATAAGGTAAATACTTACATAAAAATTGGATTGCATTATAAATTACTCATTTAGAAATATTAATTTAAATCTTAGATAAATAATTATAAGCCCTCTTCGCAGTGCCCGACAGGGTCCACAATGACCGCAATAAGTATATTGAGTATTGAGTACGCCTAAGAAAAAATAAATTTAACTATAAATGTCAACAGTTAAAAATAAGAAAAAAATCTAAAATATAAATCTGAAATTTATTATTTCCATAGCGTTTCATGTTTTATAAAATATGTATAAAAATTATAATTTTTTTCACGCTAGCGGGTGAAATCCCAAACGGCTGTATGGAGGTCGTGGACATCCGATGGTATGAACTGCGTTCTCCGCTTAAAGACAGCTTCCCCTGGTTCGAGTACCTCGCAAGAGTGGGCTGGACTCCTGATGGACAGTAGTGAGTGACAATAACTTCTATTACACTTGGATAAGGTTTATGTTTGCTTAGCAGGAATTTGACAGTTTAAAATTCGAAAGAACTGGTGGACAGTAGTGAGAGGCAATTTCTTTTTACACTGCTTTAGAATAAGGTTTATATTTGCTGAGCAGGAATTTGGTAGTTTTAATTTTTATGATGTTTTCCGTTGTTATTCTGAAGCAGATCTCGTTCTGACGCAGTGTCAAATACATCATTAAAATTTAATCACGGCAATGGTGCCGATTCTCTTGTGCACAAACTATCGTAAATTTAAGTTAAGTGCATCTTTCTCTTTCCATTTCTTAAAGAAAAGGACAGAAGATACATTTTAGTTTAATCCTGTCAAATTAGACAGCGCCTGATGACAATTGACGTATATTTAGACGCCATGTTTTTAAATTGCGTTTAAATTATCTATGGAGTGTCTAAATTTGACAGGACTTAACTAATATTTGATCTTCTGTCCTTTTCTTAATTAAATGGAAAGAGAAAGATGCACTTAACTTAAATTTACGATAGTTTGTGCACAAGAGAATCGGCACCATTATTGACGGAGCACCGCTAAATTGTAGTCTAAATAAATAAAAAGAACCTCATATAAACATGACAAGATTAACTTTACATTTATCAAGAAGAATGGCAACAGCAGGGAAAAAAAAAATAAGTTTATTAAATGTGCATTTTAAAAACATGGCGTCTAAATTTACGTCATTTTTCTTCAGGCGCTGTCTAATTTGACAGGATTAAACTGAAATGTATCTTTTGTCCTTTTCTTTAAGAAATGGAAAGAGAAAAAAGCATTTAATTGAAATTTAGTACACTGTATTTTTTTTTATAAGTTATAAATTCAATTTATAATTCACCTTTTCCTTCATCCCCAGTGTCTGGGTCCAACTCCTGGACCGCAAACAACAGCGTCTGGAGCTGGTCCTCATTCCACTGGCACAGTTCTCCACCCCCACTTACTATGAACAAGCTGATGACGTCACGAGTAGCGAGCACACTGTACTGACGAGTGAGCAGGTAAGCACTACTCTCTCTCTCTGTCTAGCACAGTTGTGTATGAACAAGCTGATGACGTCACGAGTAGCGAGCACACTGTACTGACGAGTGAGCAGGTAAGCACTACTCTCTCTCTCTGTCTAGCACAGTTGTGTATGAACAAGCTGATGACGTCACGAGTAGCGAGCACACTGTACTGACGAGTGAGCAGGTAAGCACTACTCTCTCTCTCTGTCTAGCACAGTTGTGTATGAACAAGCTGATGACGTCACGAGTAGCGAGCACACTGTACTGACGAGTGAGCAGGTAAGCACTACTCTCTCTCTCTGTCTAGCACAGTTGTGTATGAACAAGCTGATGACGTCACGAGTAGCGAGCACACTGTACTGACGAGTGAGCAGGTAAGCACTACTCTCTCTCTCTGTCTAGCACAGTTGTGTATGAACAAGCGGATGACGTCACGAGTAGCGAGCACACTGTACTGACGAGTGAGCAGGTAAGCACTACTCTCTCTCTTTGTCTAGCACAGTTGTGTACTATAACAAGCGGATGACGTCACGAGTAGCGAGCACACTGTACTGACGAGTGAGCAGGTAAGCACTACTCTCTCTCTCTGTCTAGCACAGTTGTGTATGAACAAGCTGATGACGTCACGAGTAGCGAGCACACTGTAATGACGAGTGAGCAGGTAAGCACTACTCTCTCTCTCTTTCTATGTATTTGACCAAATTATAATTGTCACAAATTATATTCGTCTCTTTACTATGGAATCTAAGTACGGTGGGTTCATCAAGCTATACCTAACCAGTATAAGCTGACTTCTGATTGTACGAAAAACATACACAATGCGAGGTCAACTAAAACTGGTTTTGTATAGCTTGATGTGTAGCCGTGTGCACGTGTGCGTTAGTGTGCCGTTTTTGAAGATAGAATGTCGAGTATGTAACCTACCCACACCAAAAAAAAAAAGTAACAAGTAAGTAGTTGTCCTTTGTTCTAACCCATACATTTTATTTATTACAGCCCATCCAAGACATACAAATTCTAGTCTCAGAAACGGCCCCAGATGCGTGGATCAACGTCCACGATATTTTATATTTTCTACCGTCCAGCGCGCAAGAGATGAACTTTATCTGGGCGAGCGAAGAGAGCGGCCATCTCCATCTTTATCTAGTGACCTGTGCGCTTGTGCAGAAGAGTAGCGCGCAGAATAGATGTGAGTAGGTTTTTTTTCAATTTCTACCAATATTTAATTTTTGGTAGGATTTGGTAGTTTTGAGTTTTGAACGGTTTTTGTGTTCTGTGTGCTTAAAATTGTTGATGGGAGAAAATCTACCGTTTGGTTGAATTTGGTAGTATTTGTGTTTGTGTTGACTATTTATGAAATATCTATATATATATATATATATAATATAAACGTTCTACCATTTTGTAGCAAAGGTAAAATACGGTTTGTTTTGTAGAATGCACGAAAATAATATCTTTCTCTGAGCCATTTATTACAAACCAAAAAAATACAAAATTTCAAAATTCTACCATTTGGTAGAAAATGGTAGAATTTTAAAATACCTATATTTATATAATATACTTTATTGCACATAACTGTTTAACAGAGAACTTAACTGTAATTTGTTTACAAAGGTGGACTTATCTCTAGAAGAGATCTCTTCCAGTCAACCTAGGGCATTGCGATAGACTGTACTTGAAACGGGCCAACATAGTGCAAGAGAGTGTTTAAATAATAACAACGACTAAAAATATATATTTATGAATGCAAATACATAAATTAATAAATACTGAAAACATAAACTAATAAACTAATTAATATACTATTAGTCTCGCACGGAACGTCAACGAGTGCGCGCGCGTCACAGTCGTATACGCGTGTTTGACGAACTTTGTGTGTACAAGTATAGTAGGTACCTACCTAATATTATTGCGAAATGGAGTGTGCTAAGTGCAATAAAGTGTTATCCAAAAACGGATCGCACTTTCAGTGTCAAGCTTGTTATGGAACATTTCATAGAGGGTGTATAAAGGGACTTCTCGCGGATATTCGAGCAGGCATCAGTAGAACCTACTGTAATAATTGTGAAGTGGACCCCCAAACCGATGATGAAGAACAAGACGAGGTAAAAAAGGATTTCGAGAAAATTCTGAAGGACATCCAGAAAAAGGTCAGTGGAATACCTACCTTAAAAAGTCAACTCGATTCCATAAGTACCAGTATGAGCATGCTTTCGGAGAAATATGATACACTTATCGTGGAACACGAGCAATCTAAGCATAAAATAACAGAGCTCAAAAAGAACGTCACAAACATTAATAATAAGATTGTATACCTAGAGAAATGTAACGCTGCTTTGGAACGGAAGGTTCAAGAATATGATCAAGCCTCGCGCAGAAATAACCTTGAAATTGTAGGCTTGGAGCAGCTACCGGGAGAGAACTTGCGCGAAGTGGTGAATAAAATTGGGCAACTCATCAACGTCAGCAGCACGGAAATTGAGTGGGTCAGCCGTCGTCGTCAGCAGCGTACCGACAGTGGTAAGCCAGCACCAATCTTAATTGGCTTCAAGGCCACCACCAGCGGCGCCAACGAGCGCGACACGTGGCTTGCGCAGCGGCGCAATATGAAGGAGTTTACTAGCGACGTTGTTACCGGAGGTTCCATGAAAAATAAGGTATTTATAAACGAGGACCTTACTAAAACTGCCAAGGAGTTGTTGTGGAATACTAAAAAACGACTACATGGGCTGTGGAAGTACGTCTGGGTCGCCAATGGAAAGATTTTGGCAAAGAAGAATGATGGTGATAAGTCAGTGTGGGTGAGAGCTGAGAGCGACCTTGAAGAAATTATAAAAAAATGAACCTTCCGTTTTCAAATACAGTGTTTATTGTGTTTTAACTAACTGTCAAATTCGCGGCGTTATTAGATTGTGTCGACGTCATTAGTGATAATACAATCGAGGCATCGATAGTGGATAACCTAGACAATTGGATAACGGCGTGGAATTATAATCAAAACTTTAGTTTGGTGCATATTAACATTCGTTCACTAAAAAAACACTTCAGTGAGCTTTTAATTACTTTAAATAGCCACCTAAACAAGTTAGATGTTATTGTTATTACAGAACCCAATATAGACTTTTCTTTATTAGATTTATTTAAAATTAAAGGTTATAATGTGCATAGTTTTACGCGAACCGGGCGAAGGGGAGGAGGGGTACTTGTTTACGTGCGGGAGGGGCTGGATGCGCGGGCGGCCTCCGCGACGGCGCAACCGGCCGCCACGGAGTGCGTTTCCATTACACTTTATTACTCTGGGGAACCTGTTCATATTGTCGCATTATATAGACCTCCCCGAATAAATAAACAGGAAAAAATCAAGCTGTTCTTTGAGGAACTTAGGATTCTTTTAAATAGTCTACCGCGGAACTCTAAGGCTATATTGTGTGGCGATATGAATATTAACCTACTGCAAAAACACGACAATAATGTCATTACCTATGAAGATATTTTGGCTGAGTTCGGTTTCTCAAAGTGTATTGATAAAGTTACACGTAGCGAAATTTTAGTTGATGTATTGGTGGAATCCTGCATCGATCATATTTATGTTAGAGCACCTACTTTAAAAGTAAACTCCGCGGTAATCCAACATAAAATATCCGATCATTTTATGACATCGGTCGCGGTAGAATGGAGACGCACTCCGGTAACCGTGCCTGTGGACGATGGCGGTCGGCGGCGCGGGCGGTGCGACGGCATCTGTGCTCCCGCTTCCACCTCCTCGCGTGTGTATGTTTGTCCCGCTCACTCGCCCAACGTAGCCTCACAACAACGTTACTTGCTTGACAATCGTGCGGTTCGTGAAAAGCTATTATCGGTTAATTTTGAAGAATTAATGATGTATACATGCCCCATACAGTTGTACGATGCATTTAGAGATATATTTCAACAGATCTATCATAGTTGTTATGTATTAAAAAGTCAAACTAATTCAAACAGGGATATCACCCCCTGGATAACTAGTGAATTAAAAAATATGATCTTAGAGAGGGATAGACTGTTTATTATTTGGAGTAATGATCCTAAAAATATGGTAAAACGATTAAATTACACAAAATATAGAAATAGATGTCATAAATTAATATTTAAAGCTAAAAATAATTACGATAAGCAATGCATACTAGACTGTAATAAAAATATTAAAAAGCTATGGGATAGAATTAATTACTTATTAGGAAATGAAAAACAATGTTTGGATAAAGCAATAATAAATAATATGGGAGTTAATGAACCTTTGAAAAATATATGTAATAATTTTGCTTGTACATTTGCCGAAGAAATAGAGAAAACCAAACATATTTGTAGCATTAAGCTGTTAGATAGAAACACCTACCTTGAAAAGACGGACAGAAGTATGAGGTGGCAGCCCGTTGATAGTAACTTTGTTAAACGATTAATAACTCATATGAATAAAAATAAGGCACCGGGTAGTGATCTTGTAAGAATGTCTGATCTTAAAATGTTGGTAGATACAGTTAGCCCAGTTATCTCTAACCTAGTCAATTTGTGTGTGCAAAATGGTATGTTTCCTAGTATGTTAAAAGAAGCTATTGTGCGACCAATATATAAAAAGGGCGAACATAAGAATTATAGTAATTATAGGCCTATATCAATTTTATCTAGTATTGACAAGATTATTGAGAAATGTATCATCAACCGTTTGAATAATTATCTGCAGAAAAATAATGTAATAACTGAATGTCAACACGGTTTCCAGAAAGGTAAAAGTACAAATACTCTTCTTACAAGATATACTGATGAAATTAATACATACTTAAGTGAGAAAAAGTTTGTAGTTGCGGTATTCTTTGATTATAAGAAGGCATTTGATACTCTTGAAACTGATACTTTATTGAACGCCATGGGGGAGTGTGGAGTGGGAGAGCCGCTGAACCAATGGTTCCGCGACTATCTCACATCACGCTCCTACCGAGTTAAGGTAGGTGATGAGTACAGTGACGAGAGGAAGGTGGGGTGCGGAGTGCCTCAGGGGTCCGTATGTGGGCCTGTGTGCTATTTATTGCACGTAAACAGCTTGTGCGGCGTACTGCGCCACTGCTCGGCATACATGTTCGCGGACGACCTGTGTGCGCTGCGTGCTGGCACCGACCTCGCTGGTACTTGTCGACTCGTACAACAGGACGTAGACTCAGTGGTAAAGTGGTCTCACGATAACGGTATCGTTCTAAATGGTGCTAAAACTAAGTTGTTGATGATACATTCCCCATATATACATCTGACTAAAACATGCCCTTCCATTTTTACCCATAGCTACGAGTGTATGCATAATAATAATATAAACTGTAAATGTAAACCTATAGAACAAGTACAGAGTGTCACATATCTTGGAATGAAAGTAGATGAAAGTTTTTCATGGTCTTCACATATTGATTACATTTGTAGTAAACTCAGAATATTGCTATGTAAATTCTATCACTTAAGTTTTAAAGTTCCCTCCAGCACCTTAAAATGTTTATATATGTCCTTAGTTGACTCAATACTGAGTTATTCTCTTGATTGTTATGGCTTGACTTTTAAAAGTAATATACAGAAGTTAGAAGCAATTCAGATTAGATTTTTAAAATTATTAGTCAACAAGAAAACCAAAAACAGTTGTAAAGGAGACTATAATAAGTTGTTCAAAATATGTAAAATTCTACCAGTTAGCCTTAAACATAAATACCTATTGTTGGTCAATAACCATGGCAGTCGAGATAGTGACTCACTGGTATCTAACGGGTATACTACAAGGTCGATGACAGCAGGTAAATATGTTGTACCCAGAGTTTGTAATTATTATGGCGACAGAACATTAAGAAAACGCATTCCCTATTTATTGAATACTTTGCCTGTTGACATCAGACAAGAAGATAAGAAATTAAAATTCGCACGTCAGCTAAAGAAATATTTATTGGATACTATGTAATAAAAAGGTACCTATTAAGTATTAGGTTATAGATGTACCTGATATTATGTTATTATTTTTGTATTAGAGACTCAATGATCTCACAGTTAAACTGCGTAAGCAGTTTTGTGGGGCTATGTATGTAGTTTTAAGAAATTTTAAGAAACAATAAAACAATTCATTCATTCATTCAAACTAAGATATAAAATAAATACATAGATATAATATATACCTAACCTTATAGTGATGTAGTGAATCTATGATGATGATGCGATTTAACGCTTTTACATAGATTACCACTATAATGATCATTCATAGGATATTATTTTTAACATATTTTCTTTATCCACAGCCGTCATAGAAATGATAACAGAAGACGAAAGCAACGCCGTAGGACCGAACATTGTCAGCAAAGAGCCCATCACGGCTGGAGAGTGGGAAGTCATGGCTAGGAAGATATGGGTGAGTTTACTATGAAAATCATATAAAAATAGACGATTTTGACTCTTATTGGCAGTAGTGATAGGGTAGAAAATTATCAATATTGTATTTCTTATATTGAATTTGTTTATTATGATAATCGAGGTCGATATAAATGGAAGTTACTTCACGTACTTTGGCTTAGCAATATACCTGTCACTATTACACAACTGCCAAACGTCAAGTGCACGATAAAGGCGGAAAGCAGCTAGGCCTACGTACAGTCAGCACCAAAAGTCGATGAACAGAATCAACATAACAAAACACCTGTTCACAATAAATACATATTTACTATATATATTTACACATACATATTATATCTATACATATTTACTAAACAGGATGCCCCACGGCAATGCCACATGGAAGGAAAGTACCTTAAATATTGTAGATAGAACATTTTACTGAAAGAAGACATTATTTGAATTATGAAAACATTTTAAACTGCATTCATAGATATTTAAATAATTACATAGTTGAACCGGGAATCGAACCTGTTACTTGAGAAAATTAATCAGCCTGTAGGTTTATCCTACCGATCGAAAGGCTTCATCACAAGGATTATTATTTGCTAAATAACATAGTGTCAAAAATAAAAGAAAGACATGAAGTTTAAAGTATAATACAGGGTGATTATTTTTTCTCGTGGAACAATTTCGATTCCCGGCCCAACCATTTAATTATTTAAAAATCTATGAATGCAATTTAAATTGTTTTTTAAATTCAAATAATGTCTTCTTTCAGTAGAATGTTCTATCTACAAGATTTAAGGTACTTTCCCTCCATGTGGCATAGTCATGGGACACCCTGTATATATTTACACATACATATTATATCTATACATATTTACTGTATATATTTCCTAGTTGCGACTATAACTTATGGCATTTTTATTTTTTTTCATCGATTCATTCGATTCTGTTCATCGACTTTTGGTGTTGACTGTACGTGCTTAGTAATGACTATTTATCTCGCCACGACTGTAAAACTGCAGACAGTCGGCAATAAGAATCTTCCCCTACAGGTAGACACAGCCCGCCAGCTCGTCTACTTCGTAGGGCTCCGCGAGACGCCGCTGGAGCGCCACCTGTACGTGGCGCCGCTGTCTCCGCCGCGCCCGCACCAGGTGCAGCTCCTCACCAGTGTGGGACACTCGTGCGCAGTCGATATCGATGAGGTCAGTCACAAGATAGAAGCCAGCAAAAGTATAATAAATACTAGCTGACCCGACAGACGTTGTCCTGTCAACTATGAATATTGAATTTGAATTGACATACTACCTACCTACTACCTACCTACAACCTACCCACTACCTACCCACTACCTACCCACTACCTACCCACTACCTACCCACTACCTACCCACTACCTACCCACTACCTACCCACTACCTACCCACTACCTACCCACTACCTACCCACTACCTACCCACTACCTACCCACTACCTACCCACTACCTACCCACTACCTACCCACTACCTACCCACGACCTACCCACTACCTACCCACTACCTACCCACTACCTACCCACTACCTACCCACTACCTACCCACTACCTACCCACTACCTACCCACTACCTACCGACTACCTACCCACTACCTACCCACTACCTACCCACTACCTACCCACTACCTACCCACTACCTACCCACTACCTACCCACTACCTACCCACTACCTACCCACTACCTACCCACTACCTACCCACTACCTACCCACTACCTACCCACTACCTACCCACTACCTACCCACTACCTACCCACTACCTACCCACTACCTACCCACTACCTACCCACTACCTACCCACTACCTACCCACTACCTACCCACTACCTACCCACTACCTACCCACTACCTACCCACTACCTACCCACTACCTACCCACTACCTACCCACTACCTACCCACTACCTACCCACTACCTACCCACTACCTACCCACTACCTACCCACTACCTACCCACTACCTACCCACTACCTACCCACTACCTACCCACTACCTACCCACTACCTACCCACTACCTACCCACTACCTACCCACTACCTACCCACTACCTACCTACTACCACATCAAAGGGACGTTCCTTTACATTTCAAGTGACATTTTACGTCAGATAATTCGTGTTTGACAACGATACGATACTAACGTCACTCAATTGTTTTGGCTTCCCGAAACCTCTCGACTAACACTTGAACTTTATGGTATGGTGTTAAAGCTCAAATTGACTATACGTTTTAGTTAGAAAACGTTTGTATGGGAAAAAGAAAAGGGCTGTTTTTAGGGCTTTCCCGACAATTATTCTTTTTTTTTCGCCGTATAAACCATCCTTGAACTACAACGAACATTTAAAAAAAAAAACAGCCAAATCGGTCAAGCCGTTTCCATGCCAAGTCGTGACAACGAAAAACGGGTTTCATTTTTATATATATAGATAATAAGTATAACGTACGGTCAGCAAAGTAGATGGGTATGCAGGACCGACATATACAATTAAGGTTGTCTCGAGTACCAATGAATGTATTCAAATGAATTTTACCTAATTGAAGAACTAGTCATTTTCTACTATAGTTTAAATTTTATTAGAAAATATCCGTGACTTTTTGAGAAAACTTAAACTATATCTGACGTTCCTGTATACATATCTACTTTGCTGAGTGTACATAGGTGATTTTGTAGGTATTTTCCACACAAGCATGCTGTAAAAGGAATATTATACGCTTGAACATTTTATAATTACGCTCTCGGCTCGGGATGAAATGTAATGTTTGGCTAACTGAAATGTTTTTTTCCCAAAAATGCCACGGGAACGGGAATTACGTGAGCGAAACCGCGAGACGCAGCTAGTGTAAAACTAAGCTCACTAATATAATTATACTGGTCTTGCTTAACCCGCTAGGAGATGATTCTACCCATGAAAATAAACAACTTTTATTATAGAACCAACACTGAAATCGCGAAAAAAAAATATCAGCTGTTCCTAACAAAAGTTCAATGCCCTCCCGATCATAATGTATGAAACAGCTGATATTTTTTTCGAGATTTCAGAGTTGGTGCTATAATAAAAGTTGTTTGTTTTCACGGGTAGAATCATCTCCTAGCGAGTTGTGCAGGACCAATAATACACCCAGTATATTTCTTTTACCAGGACTGTGCAATGGCGGTGATTACATCGTCTAACATCAGCAGTGTACCAGTAACGAGGGTGTACAGAATCACCACATCACCACCTCGGTTATTAGTGCAAGGGACTATCACCGATCGACCGCCGTCAGGTTAGTTTAACGGATAACTTGGTAGAATTGTGATATAGCGTTGTGTCTATGTTAAAATAAAGATTTGGGGTCGTTTTTGATAGTTTACCATGTAGCTGAATAAGTGTCTGTTGATGTTTAGCAAAACTACCAATTGGTAGAAAATGGTAGAAATATTTTGAACTCTAGAATACGGTTAGGTATTTGTTGTTGTGTAAAATTATGATTTAAGGGAAAAAAATAATGCTATTATTAGAAACTACCATTTGGTAGAAATTGGTATTTTGTTTTAATTCGCTTATTAAAGCGTAAAGGCAAATTAAGATAGCTAAATAAATTGATATTGATTGACAGAATCTCTAGAAGTTCGAAGCTTCAACGGTTCTTGGGACAGCCGTTCTGGGGACGGAGACGACACAGACAGCGAAACAGGCTCTTTAGTTAGAGGTATGACGCATGTCTTTTATAAAAAAACATTTCTTTTTCATTCGATAATTTTATGTACGGTCAGCAAAGTAGATAGGTATGCAGCCGTCATCTACAATTGAGGTTTTCTTGAATACCAATGAATGTATTCAAATGAAATTTAACTTAATTGAGGAACTAGTCATTTTCTACCATAGTTTAAATTTTCATTAGAAAATATCCGTGGGTTTTTGAGAAAACTTAAACTGTATCTGACGGCCCTGTATACTTATCTACTTTGCTGACTGTACGTAGTTTTGCTTTCAAATGTTGTCTAAATTCAAAATCAATTTAATTTCGCACCTTTTTCTGTGATTATGAGTTATGATATCCATATTAATATTATAAATGGAAAAGTGTGTCTGTCTGTATGTTTGTCTTTCTTTCACGGCAAAACGGAGCGACGGATTGACGTGATTTTTTATGTGGAGATAGTTGAAGGGATGGAGAGTAACATAGGCTACTTTTTGTCTCTTTCTAACGCGAGCGAAGCCGCGGGCAGAAGCTAGTTCTAAAATAAAGTAAATCTGAAAATTAATCTGATAAATTTTGAACGACATTTTTCTTTAGATACTGAGTAGGAATCCTTTGATTTGCCGGGGTTGCGGAATAGTTCTAATAGTTACCGCGGCCCCGGAACATAAAGGGCAACCGAAGGAACAAGGGTGGGTTTCAGTCAGTAAAAGTCTGACACTGTCTGGCCCTCTCGCCCCGCCCAGGACGGGAGTAGTAAAAAAAAAATGCTCTGCGCTCCGTCAAATGTGCGCCAGCCCTAAATTCAGAATAAATATAATTTCGCATAATATTCAACTCACCCTGACTGATAAGCAAAATGTACTGAGTATGAATCTTGTCATTATGATTTTTTATTTATTCATTTATAGCCTTAAATAAGAACTTACAGTATGTTTAAATTATATTACGCAAACTTTTGCCCGTGACTTCGCCGCGTAGAATAATAGTTCCCGTTCCCGGGGGATTTCCGGAATGAAAAGTACCCTATGTCCTTTCTCGGGTCCCAGACTATATCTGTACCAAATTTCATTCAAATCGGTTCAGTAGTTTAGGCGTTAAGAAGAGACAGACAGACAGAGTTACTTTCGCATTTATAATATTAGTACGGAAATTAGTACGGCAAAGTACGGATAGTACGGATTGTGTTTAAATTATTTAATCTACGGTAACAGATTTCGTGTGCCTTCGGGCAAAGGCCCTTCCCCGTTTTTCTCCAATTTTCTTGTTATTTATTTATTTAATGGAAACTCAACAGCTTATTACTAATTTACATGAGTTCTGAGTATTCACTTCACTATCAATGAACAGCTTAAAGTAGTTGCGGAAATTTTACAAGCGTCTAGCGGTCTGCATAATTATGCTGAACAATAATATAAACTATAATACTAATAATCCATACTAATATTATAAATAGGAAAGTGTGTCTGTCTGTCTGTCTGTATGTTTGTCTTTCTTTCACGGCAAAACGGAGCGACGAATTGACGTGGTTTTTAAGTGGAGTTAATTGAAAGGATGGAGAGTAACATAGGCTACTTTTTGTCTCTTTCTAACGCGAGCGAAGCCGCGGGCATAAGCTAGTAATACTATAATAGCTATAAGGTTATAAAGTAATCTTGTCCAGGTCTTTGTTATTCCAGCCATGTCTTCGATTTTATCAGCCCACCTTTTAAATTGTCATTATCCGTACTAATATTATAAATGCGAAAGTAACTCTGTCTGTCTCTTTTTCACGCCTTAACCACTGAACCGATTTGAATGAAATTTGGTACAGATATACTCTGGGACCCGATAAAGGACATAGGATAGTTTTCATTCCGGAAATTCCCCGGGGACGGGAACTATTACCCCACGCGGACGAAGTCGCGGGCAAAAGATTGTGATTATAATAAGACATTTTTTTTATATTTTTTTATGTGAATCATCTATAGCCGCACGTAAAACAAATTTCTGGCGTGGCGACGCATGCCGTAGCGACGCGTCGCCACGCTATGATGGTGTATATATTCAGTCACAGTCTTGTGTACTGTGTGGCGATGATGTAATATCGATGTTTCACATCTGCCAGGCGTCCCGTGACGGCTCACTTTTTTATTTATTTATTAAACACATTACATTAACTTATGAAATAAAAAAAAAATGTCCCACAAAAGGAATCACCATAATTTCACATATAACTAAACAACTTTAATTTGGAGTGTTCTGTTAAAATATTCTATACTTAACTAATTAAGGTAGTTTTTCTAGTAAATATTTTTCAATATTTCTTTTAACTTACATTTATTGGGCTCATTACATATATTGTGAAATAAATGCAATGATGTTATAAGTAAAAAAGTGTAGATAGGTTACTCAAGCGAAATTCTATCTTCAAAAACGGCACACTAACGCACACATACATTACACGTCAAAGTAGGAAGACATGATTGAAGTAGTGCGAGTGAAAAAGAGATAAACGTCAAATGTCAACGCGATACTCAGTATCATGTTGGTCAATTGGCAAACTTTTAATGTGCCACTTTTTGACTGCATATAACCTATCAACGCTATTTTACTTATAACATCATTGAATAAATGTATGTTTTCCAGAACGTTCCCTCAGCATATCCGACATCCCACCGCCACAAATATACGAAACCCGCCTCTCTTGCGGCGCCACTGCCTACTGCACTCTATGGCGCTGCGGGCGGCCGGGCCGCTCGCCCACCGTACTACACGTGTACGGCGGGCCTGAGGTGCAGACCGTCACTAACAGCTATAAGGTATGTTTGTTGTACTCACCGCCACAGATCTATGAAACTCGTCTCTCTTGCGGCGCCACTGCGTACTGCACTCTATGGCGCTGTGGGCGGCCGGGCCGCTCGCCCACCGTACTACACGTGTACGGCGGGCCCGAGGTGCAGACCGTCACTAACAGCTATAAGGTATGTTTATTGTCTATACTTCACTACATAGTATAAAACAAAGTCGCTATCCTCTGTCTGTTCCTATGTATGCTTAGATCTTTAAAACTACGCAACGGATATTGATGCGGTTTTTTTAATAGATAGAGTGATTGTTAAGGAAGGTTTATATGTATAATACATGCATAATGTAGTAGAGAAAAGGAGATTTTTAAAGATGTGTAACACCCGTGCGAAGCGGGGGCGGGTCGCTAGTATATTATAAAGAGGAATGATTATATTTTTGTATGTACCGTTTCAAATCAAAAACTACTGGACCGATTTCAAAAATTTCTTTATGCTTCATTGCACAGGAAAAACAAAACATAAAAAAACAGCAAAAATAAATGAGTTATGTACAATGGCGAGCTTAACCCAAAGTTGAGTTATCTTCCAGCAAACCTTAATTCTATAAAAGAGATTGCAATATAGGATACTAGCTGCCCGCGGCTTCGCTCGCGTTAGAAAGAGACAAAAAGTAGCCTATGTTACTCTCCATCCCTTCAACTATCTCCTCTTAAAAAATCACGTCAATCCGTCGCTCCGTTTTACCTTGAAAGAAAGACAAACAGACAGACAGACAGACGAGACCTAACGTAACGCGGGTGAAACCGCGAGGGACAGCTAGTAGAAAATATAAATAAAAAAAGACATCATCTTCCTAGCCTTCTCCTATGTTAGAGTTGGCTTCCTGACCAATGAACTGGGGCCCTAGTCTGCTATTACAATCGTGTCTTAATGACCAGTCATCGGCCGGATATTTGACAACTTTGACAGTTTTTGTATGGGAAATGTGGCAAAAGGTTGACGTTACACGTCGAAAATCGATCATTGAGACACGATTGTAATAGCAGACTAGGGCCCCAGATGTGGTTTCTTGCATAAAAAACAATTAACCTTTAGACGACCAAGCGACAGCCGGTTCTCGCGCTGCTATTGTCATTCTATTGTGTCTTTCACGTGTGTTCAAAGGTTCAAATTAAATAAATATTTAATTTGTTAACAGGGTATCCGCCAACTCCGCATGCATATGCTAGCGGCGCGTGGCTTCAACGTGGTGGCCGTGGACTCACGAGGCTCTAAGCACCGCGGCCGCGCCTGGGAAGCCGCTATCAAGGGCAAACTTGGACAGATCGAGCTTGATGACCAGGTAAACGACCATATAATAATCCTTAAGTCAAAAGTTTTGCTCAAGGGGCCTCTGCGAGTTGGCTTCGGCCCCTCGTACGCCTTCCAAAGGTCCGGGAGTTTAGGGTCCCGAGAAACGTAAAGTTTTCGAAAAAATAATAATAATAAAAAATGCTTATTGTCACAAAAATAAAACTCTTCTACAATTTGTGCGGTAAATATTATGATCACAATGAAAATGTATAATACAATAATTACTGATACTGAAACCCAAACTAAGCCGGAGCTCGTATCTTGGGAAACAGCGTTCAGACATTGAGATGGTGTACATACAATATACATTATTCGTGGGACAATTTGAGCATTGCACTGCACTAGATTCTCTATAGGTTTCTAATGTCGTGAGTGTTTGATTGTTATAGTCATAGTAGTCATAGTATTTTATTGGTAAGAGATTCTTACAACTCATATTCAGGTAAAACACAATACATTATTAAACACATGTCAAAAAATTGTTAGATCACACATACAAAAATTAAATTAGGTAAGGTAGTAAGTGTTAGTTGCATATATATAAATGTGTATTGATTGTGTGAGTATGTGTGTATGAGTGCGTTAAGTATTAGTAATACCATCCTATAACTGTCCCACTGCAGGCCTCTTCTCATACAGAGAAGGTACGAGCATTGGTCTGCTTCGGGTCGGCTTGGGGTCGGCTTCCCCTTCCAACCTAACCAGATTTAGCTGGATACCAGCGGTTAACGTTAAGCGACTGCCTGTTAGACCTTCACAACCTAGTTACTGAGCGACACGATAAACCTTGGTTAGACTGGTCAGACTTCCTGTCTTTTGACTACCCGTAACGACTGTCAAAGTTCTACGAATGTCAATTTTAACATCAGTTAAATAAATTGCCCTTTTTTACATAAATTAATACAGTCTTAAAACTTCGGAAAACTCGGTTTCTTCTACTATGTTATGCATTTATTAAACACATAAACCTTCCTCTTAAGGCGCTGTCCATAGCAAACACCTTGTAAAAGTCTAGATTTTCGCCGCAAAGTTAGCCGTATCTATACATACCACAAGCCAGAACAAAATACAGTGTATAGTCTAATATATAAAGAAAGAACTTACACAAAAAAAGATTTTTTAAAAAAAAGATAACCGACTTCAAAAACTAAAAGCTCAAAAATAACTATTTCGGAAGTCGGTGGCAACACAAATCAACCGGCAGAAGAGAAGCCACCGACTTCCGAAATAGTTATTTTTGAGCTTTTAGTTTTTGAAGTCGGTTATCTTTTTTTTAAAAAAGCTTTTTATTTTTTACTTTTTAGTTAGAGTCTCTGTGTCTGACTACGTTTTAGAGTAGCTCACAAAATAAACTTATAATCTTATAAAATGAAAACGGCACTATGCGCGCAACGTCACAGGATATCCATTATATACTAAAACCTTCCACAGAATGTTACAAAGACTTTTCTGAAAACCGCATCGAAATCGGTATAGCTAACGCGAGATAATCGCGGTCAAACATACAATCGTCTTTGAAAATCTACAATCCAAGAAAGCACAACGCGATCTATACGATCAACGTCACGGGATATCCATTAGTGTTATATACTTAAACCTTCCCCAGAATGTAACAAACACTTTGCTGAAAACCGCATCAAAATCGGTTCAGCCAAACGCGAGATAATCGCGGACAAACATACATACATACATACATACATACATACATACATACATACAGGTCGAACAGAGAACCTACTTTTTTTTTTAAGTCGGTTAAAAACAATAGGGTATTACACTCTTTTTTTTAAAGTTGTTCAAATAACTCCTACAGTACTAAGAAACCACTAAAAAAAATCCTAAATTTTTATTTAAACGCTAAGTACCCTAAAAACGCTTTTACAAATTGTATTTTCAAGTTTCGCGCGGAAATTGCCAAAAACGGAAAACGCCGTGGGCGTGGTTTTGCTTTGGCGATATGACGTCCTCACGTCGTGTAAATAAACAAATGCGCTGTGATATTTTACATCATTATTATTGTTTTTATCTAAAAAATTAGTTACTGTTCGACTTACCGTTGGTGTGCATTCCGGAATGCAAGAACACAAGTGTGAAAACATCGGAATAATTGTGAATCTAGTGTTAACTGATTCAAATTTAAGAAAAACTTAGTTAAAAGTTGTGGGAAGAGTATTCCAACTACACCATAAAAATCCGTTTGTACTTTGGTAAATATCACTTTGATGTAAGTACCTATGTGCTTTAGCCATCTAAAATATCTTTCACAATAACTTCCATTAAAAAGTATATTTTTATAATAAAGATCGTATTAGGAGGTTATAAATAAAACAAATAGTGACGTCTAGTTGACACTGTTGACAGTCGACAGCAGTCACTGTCTATGGTCTGTATTTCGGTGTGTTCAAGAACAGATAAAAAAAACTGAAAACATTGAATTGAATTTAAAAAAATATTTTCTAGTTTTATGAACTAAAACTAACACTGTTCGGCTGCTTTTTGCATAAGCTATCTCAATAATATATTTTTAGATTATTTCTCTTATACAGTGTAATACCCTATTCACAAATGTGGTCTAGTACTACGAAAAAAAAATGTTTAAAGACCTCGAAAAAAGTTATCGTCTCGAAATTCTCAATTTTTTCAGCGACAACCATCATATTTTTTATATCTATAACAAAGAAAATTATATAAACTAAAGACATATGTACCTAAAAATTTTAAAACACAGAACTGTATTTATTTAAATATTCAAATAAAACTGCAAAATTGCTTACATTTTTGCAGATTTGCCAAAATATTTTCGACCTTATTTCTATTAATTCGATGCACCACCGCGAATAGCTACTTACCGCGCCTTAAAAGTCACTCTATCTATGAAAAAAAAAAACGGCACAGAAATCCGTTGCGTACTTTTAAAAATTTAAGCAGGTAGGGTAGGTATAGACAGCGGGGAGCGACTTTGTACTATGTATTATTGACAACTCAAATGTAAGTAAGTTTGCTGTGCGCGAGATGTAAAGTGACCGTCAGGTTATATGTGACCGATTAATCTGACCGAGCATATTGGACATTTATCCAATGTGACCGGTCACTTATGGTCATTTATTGTCAGGAACGTCAGAAACGTTTTATTGTGTATAAATAGACTTTATTCGATAAAACTACGGAAGTTTTAGAATCATTGAAGCTAACCATGTCATTCATCGATCTTTAACCACAGTAATACAAAATTTATACTAATCATAAAACTGTAGAGGTCAATTCTGAACATTGAAATATATATACAAAATTAATATTGGAGGATAATTGGTGATCGATACTGATTCCACGCATGAGTTAAAAACTACTAAAAGGATTTTAATGAAACTTGGTAGAATTGTAATCCATACTCCTGGTTAGGTTATAGGCTTTAAAACATAACGCTAAGACACATAGCAGCTGAGCAGTAATTAAAAGTGTACCTAACAAAACCGGGAAGAAAAACATTCCTTTTGAGAGATTCCGTTGTGTGCGCTGCGTAAATGGTTGAAGTTACGCAAAAAAAATATGTACTACAATTGTTCCTCTTAAAAAGTTCAAAAAAAGTCCGCAACAGCATATGTATTCACTATGACCCTTTTATGGCAATGAAATTAGATCTAAAATAATGCATGATTTGCCGGGGTGTTTCCATGAATATAGAATTAATCCTTATAAATACAAGTTTTTAATTTTGTGCAAAATTGCCGCTTACCTAATTTTATTTCAATATAAATATCTTTAGAGATATCACAGAATTTTAAAATTACTCCGCAGCAATATAATCATGGTACGCACGGGCAGTAACGGAAAGTAAAAAGGCCAGCCGATGGCTTCTATTCATTGCTTATACATGAGAATAACATATAACATTGTGCTACATAACATTGCACCATGAGCCTCGGAGCCGATCAGTAACCAAAAACCAAACATAACGCGGTATGCAAAGATCGTGCGGGCCATGGCCCTCAAGGGGCACAAGTGTATGCGCCCAACCTGGCCTTGGCTCCGGCCCGGCTGGCTACTGAGGGCATCCCAGAGGGTCATGGCGATTCCGATGGTGCGGGGATATCGCACGATCTCCTGCGAGGTGGCGAGCCTTCTTGCCGGACGGCATATCGCCGTGGGATGAGGCAACAATCCTTGAACACACGTACCAGTGGCGCGTGGAAGTGCAATGCCGGGCCGAAACTCCGCTGTCGTGGCTAATCGCAGTGGGAGGACTGAGCTCCGGCGTGATCTCATGGCAGAATGGAGACAGCGACTTTTGCAACCCAGTGCTGGGCACACCTCTTTGAGGAATGGCTGGAGAAGCGTCACGGCAGTCACTCACGTATAGCCGGAAGCAGATCCTTACCAAACACGGACATTTTGGAAGGTTCCTGTGTCGGAATCAGGTGGAAGCGAAGCCCGGGTGTTACTTTCAACGGCCGTTGCAGTAGTGTCTAGCCTGGAGGTCACGGTAGTGGGTATACGGTGGAGGTGTGCCCCGCGTTGGCGGGCAACCGCCGTGTCCTCGCAGAGGCGATCGGCGGCGGTGACCTCTCGCGCCGTTCGGGCCATGCTCCGGGGCGAGACTGAAAAGGAAGCCGTGACTCCTTCTCCGAAGCAGTCATGCTGGAGACGGAAGCGGCAGCGCGCGTGAGGCAGCGTCGTCGTGCCTCACGCCACGGACACAGACACAGGCGTAGGCGTCGAGAGTCGTAAGACGACTACCAGACATGAAACTTGGAGGGTTTATTCTTTGTGAAGAGTAAACTGCCACTAAGAAAGATTTTTTTTATTCAACGCTTAAAGGTTTAAAATTGTGGATAGAAGTTCGACATCCACGCAGGCGAAGCCGCGGGCGACAGCTAGAACCTAATAAAATAGCTTTGAAATCAAATAGTTTTAGTGTAGTTGTATATATATGGCTGAATTGAAAAGAAAGACACGAAAGTCACAAAGTCATCTCCGCGAACAATCATATGGCTAAATAAAAAATTTGAATCAGTCAGTTTCAGCGTTTGTTTTAAATTTCCATAAAGTGTAGCCTGTATTTGTTTTGAATTAGCCTGAGATTCAATATTTTACGAAAATAATAGTTACTCCAAGTAAAGAATACTAATTTAATATATCTGACCAATGTGACAATAAATGTCCAATGTGACAATAAATGTCCAATGTGACCGGTCATTTATTAATAAATGACGGACGCTTATCGTATGTGACCGTCAGTTTACAACCCTAGTTCTGTTCCACCAGGTAGAGGTATTACAATGGCTGGCTAAAGAGACCGGCTGTATAGACATGGAGAGGGTCGCTATCCACGGATGGAGTTATGGTGAGTCCATATTTATTCATCTTTGATTGAATTAACAATCTTGACACTTTAATCGAGACACACTTTAGTAGAGAGCCTTAAGCGTTGCCACCAATGATATTTTAAGTAAAAAAGTGTAGATAGGTTATATGCAGTCGAAATGTGGCACATTAAAAATTTGCCAATTGGCAAACATGATACTGAGTATCGCGTTAACATTTTGACGTTTATCTCTTTTTCACTCGCACTACTTCAATCATGTCATCGTACTTTGACGTGTAATGTATGTGTGCGTTAGTGTGCCGTTTTTGAAGATTGAATTTCGTTTGGGTAACCTATCTACGCCTTTTTTACTTAAAATATCATTGGTTGCAACGACAGGACTAAACTAACGCGTATCTTCTGTCTTTTTTTTAATGAAATAGAAAGAGGAAGATGTACAGTCAGCAAAGTATATAAGTAACTTGAATTCTGTTTAGTTTGTGAACAAGAGATCAACTCTGGATGGATGAAATGGCGACAGGTCACTTTAATAACATGTGACCCACGGATGCCCTTCAAGCTAAAGGGGAAAATATACAAGTCTGTGATAAGACCTGGGGCTATTACAACTGGGCTGGGGCTATTTGGGGCTGTCTGCTATTACAATCGTGTCTCAATGATCGATTTTTTGACGTGTAACGTCAAACTTTTGACACATTTCCCATACAAAAACTGTCAAAGTTGTCAATAGGGTATTACACTGTATAAGAGAAAAAATATAAAAATATATTATTGAGGTAGCTTAAGCAAAAAGCAGCCGAACAGTGTTAGTTTTAGTTCATAAAACTAGAAAATATTTTTTTAAATTCAATTCAAAGTTTTCAGTTTTTTTTACCTGTTCTTGAACACACCGAAATACAGACCATAGACAGTGACAGCTGTCGACTGTCAACAGTGTCAACTAGACGTCACTATTTGTTTTATTTATAACCTCCTAATACGATCTTTATTATAAAAATATACTTTTTCATGGAAGTTATTGTGAAAGATATTTTAGATGGCTAATGCACATGTGTACTTACATCAAAGTGATATTTACAACAACAGTACAAACGGTACAAACGGGTTTTTATGGTGTAATACTTGGAATACTCTTCCCACAACTTTTAACTAAGTTTTTCTTTAATTTGAATCAGTTAACACTAGAATTCACAATTATTCCGATGTTTTCACACTTGTGTTCTCGCATTCCGAAACGCACACCAACGGTAAGTCGAACAGTAACTAATTTTTGAGATAAAAACAATAAAAATTATGTAAAGTGTCACAGCGCGTTTGTTTATTTACTCACGTAAGGACGTCATATCGCCAAAGCAAAACCACGCCCACGGCGTTTTTCGTTTTTGGAAATTTCCGCGCGAAATTTGAAAATACAATTTTTAAAAGCGTTTTTAGGGTACTTAGGGCTTAAATATAAATTTAGGTTTTTTTTTAGTGGTTTCTTAGTACTGTAGGAGTTATTTGAAATACTTAAAAAAAAAGAGTGTAATACCCTATTATCCGGCCGATGACTGGTCATTGAGACACGATTGTAATAGCAGACTAGGGCCTCTGTCGTCCTGTATGGATCGGAATGATGGGCCATGAAAAAGATGGATGAAATAAGACTGCATGTAGCAGAGATGAGAATGTTGAGATGGATGTGTGGAGTGACTAGAATGGATAAAGTGAGAAATGAGTATATTAGAGGAAACTTGAAAGTAGCACCGGTCGCAGATAAGTTGAAAGGAAATCGTTTGTCGTGGTATGGGCATGTAAAGAGAAGGGATGAGACGCACATAGTAAGGACAGTTATGAGTATGAATGTCGAGGGTTGGAAGGGGAGAGGAAGACCGAAGAGAAATGGATGGAGTGTGTGAAGAATGATATGAAGGAAAAAGGAGTTAGCGATAGCATGACGGGTGACAGGTTGGTATGGAAGAAAAATACATGTTGCGCCGACCCCATGTAAAATTGGATAACGGGGGGGCACCATTTTCATGGCGTATTGTATTATTTTTCTTTGATGTTTGTGTCATTAAATGGCAAACAAGCTGACGGTTTATTTGATGTTCACATCAAAAGTTTTCACATAATATAAAGTTGTGCAGATGCGTTGCTACATCTACTGTTTTACGGGATTTAACGCGCACGTACCTTTTTTATTTGCTTTATGCTTGACGTTTCGGCAGGGTTACATCTGCCATGGTCACAAGCAGACTGTTCGGCGACACTACTCCGTCGATGAAGATGAAGATAGATTTTCATCTACCCTCAATGTTGATGATCGTCCACTATAAGGCCGCGTACACACTACATTCACTGTGTCCGGTTTTTTTGTCGACTTAAAATCGGGATACTGAATTTTTGCAATCACTGGATTCCATGTGGCTGACAGTTTGAAACCTTCTTCCCGATTGAAATTCCTGTGTTTTTTAATTTCAATCGCTTCACGCACAACTCTTGAGTAAAAGTGGCGATCAGTGGAGAGGAGTTGAGAGGACTTGTGGACGATGGAATTCGATCCAATGATTGCTGCCCGCTTCCAGAACGTACATCCCGTAAAACAGTAGATAAAGTATTAATATGCAACGCGAAAGCTTAAAGTATAATATGCGTTGCTACATTTAGAATCAAAAATCGACAACATTTTTAATATCCATGTTCAGAAAAACGTTAATAAAGGCACACTCTTACTTGTCCCATTTTGTCATCATGACCAACATTTTGTTCGTCATTTTGATCGCCATCTTAGACGCCCACCGCCTTCTTGGTTGCCATTTAACAACATCTTGAACTTCATTCAAATAGCCATCTTGACCGCGACCATGGCAGCTATTTCGGCTGCCATGTTGATTGTCAACTTAGCCGCTATAATATACGCTAATGATGCTGAATCTCTTGTTCACAAACTTAACTAAATTTAAGTTAAATGCATCTTTCTCTTTCTATTTCTTATAGAAAACGACAGAAGATACATTTTAGTTTAATCCTGTGAAATTAGACAGCGCCTGAAAAAAATTGACGTATATTTAGACGCCATGTTTTAAATCGCGACTAAATTATCTATGGAGTGTCTAAATTTGACAATGACAGGACTTTACTAATATTTTATGTTCTGTCCTTTTCTTAATTAAATGGAAAGAGAAAGATGCACTTAACTATAATTTAAGTTAGTCGTGAATAAGCGAATCGGCATCATTTACTGCGATTTTAGCCGCCAAATTGGACGCCAATTACTGCCACCACTTTGTCTCCATCTGAACTGTTATATTGGCCGCCAATTGCTGCCATCTTGGCAGCCATTTTCGATGCCGACGCGGCAGCCATCTTGGTTACCATCATGACCGCCATCCTGACCGCCATCTTGACTTCTATTAAACCATATTGAATGTCAATGTAACCACTGTTTCCCCTTAGGCGGCTACCTGTCCCTGCTGGCGCTGGCGACGCGGCCGGCGGTGTTCCGCGCGTGCGTGGCGGGCGCGCCCGTGACGTGCTGGCGCCTGTACGACACCGCCTACACCGAGCGGTACATGGGCGCCCCCGCGCGCGCGCCGCACGCCTACACGCGCGCCTCCGTGCTCGCGCACGCGCCCTTCTTCCCCGACCAGTACGTACATACACTACACACGTACACCGAGCGGTACATGTTACACGCTACATGTTACACGCGCGCCTCCGTGCTCGCGCACGCGCCCTTCTTCCCCGACCAGTACGTACATACACTACACACGTACACCGAGCGGTACATGTTACACGCTACATGTTACACGCGCGCCTCCGTGCTCGCGCACGCGCCCTTCTTCCCCGACCAGTACGTACATACACTACACACGTACACCGAGCGGTACATGTTACACGCTACATGTTACACGCGCGCCTCCGTGCTCGCGCACGCGCCCTTCTTCCCCGACCAGTACGTACATACACCACACACGTACACCGAGCGGTACATGTTACACGCTACATGTTACACGCGCGCCTCCGTGCTCGCGCACGCGCCCTTCTTCCCCGACCAGTACGTACATACACCACACACGTACACCGAGCGGTACATGTTACACGCTACATGTTACACGCGCGCCTCCGTGCTCGCGCACGCGCCCTTCTTCCCCGACCAGTACGTACATACACCACACACGTACACCGAGCGGTACATGTTACACGCTACATGTTACACGCGCGCCTCCGTGCTCGCGCACGCGCCCTTCTTCCCCGACCAGTACGTACATACACCACACACGTACACCGAGCGGTACATGTTACACGCTACATGTTACACGCGCGCCTCCGTGCTCGCGCACGCGCCCTTCTTCCCCGACCAGTACGTACATACACCACACACGTACACCGAGCGGTACATGTTACACGCTACATGTTACACGCGCGCCTCCGTGCTCGCGCACGCTCCCTTCTTCCCCGACCAGTACGTACATACACCACACACGTACACCGAGCGGTACATGTTACACGCTACATGTTACACGCGCGCCTCCGTGCTCGCGCACGCGCCCTTCTTCCCCGACCAGTACGTACATACACTACACACGTACACCGAGCGGTACATGTTACACGCTACATGTTACACGCGCGCCTCCGTGCTCGCGCACGCGCCCTTCTTCCCCGACCAGTACGTACATACACTACACACGTACACCGAGCGGTACATGTTACACGCTACATGTTACACGCGCGCCTCCGTGCTCGCGCACGCGCCCTTCTTCCCCGACCAGTACGTACATACACTACACACGTACACCGAGCGGTACATGTTACACGCTACATGTTACACGTTGTTTTTGTACGCAACGAATAAACACAAAAACCGATGGATGGAATGGACCGATTACAAAAAATCTTTTTCATTACAAAGCTGCATTATCCGTGAGTAACATAGGCTATATAATATCACGCTGTATGTCCCACGGGAGCGAAGCAGTAACCAAAAACCGAACGTAACGCGGAGGAAAACGCGAAGCACAGCTAGTTTTAGATAAATTTACCAAGTATATGTAATTTTGTTTTATTTATGTTGCAGGGAAGGCAGACTACTCATAATCCACGGGCTAGCGGACGAGAATGTACACTTCTGTCATACCGCGGCGCTGACTGCCGAGCTTGTGAGGCTCGGGAAGCCGCATCGAGTACAGGTATGTTTTTTGCTCTTTATTTTTGAATTAAATTAGTCTGCAAAAATATGTATAAATAGCCTGACTTTCTTTTATAGAAAAATAGCTTTTGGCCGCGACTTTGTCCGTGTGAAACAATAGTTCCCGTTCCCGCGGAATTTTCGGGATGAAAACTATCCTATGTCCTTTCTCGGGTCCCAGACTATATCTGTACCAAATTTAATTCAAATCGGTTCAGTGGTTTAGGCGTAAAGAAGAGACAGACATACAGAGTTACTTTCGCATTTATAATATTAGTACGGATAGGTTCTTTATAAATATTTAGGAATGTGTACCTCAGTGGTCTTATTATATCATAACACAGGCTTTGCTTTATTTAGGATCAGATGGCCATGTGTGAGTTGTCCCAAGATATTTACTTCATAGATAGATATTTACATCATATCCTTAGCCCTTTTCCCATCAATGTTAGCGTCGGCTCTCTGCCTTACCAGTTTCGGTTGGATACCAATGTTTTACGTGAAGCGACTTCCTATCCGACCTCTACAACCCAGTAACTGGGCGACACGATACCTCTTGGTTAGACTGGTCAGACTTTCTGGCTTCTGACTACCCGTAATGACTGTCAAAGTTCCACGAATGACAACCGGGACCAACGGCTTTACGTGATTTCTGAGACACGAGATGTCGGTGATGTCCAAGAGTAACTTAAGAAAATACATAATTATCAATTGACAAGGCCGAAAGATATTTATTTGTTACTATAATTATAATAAACAATTTTGTTACAGGTGTACCCCGGCGAGAGACACTCGCTTCGCGCGATGCACGCAGCGAAGCACTACGAAGCAACGCTTCTGCACTTTTTACACGAGAACCTGTAATATACCGTACGCACAGTACATGCAATACACTCATTTGTATGGGGCTGTTATACGAGATATATGCAATAAAATAAAGAAAAGTTGCCACGCAGTCGCCACGCAGTTGCCCCGCAGGCGCCACGCAGTTGCCGATATTGAAGTCTTATTTGTTATTCTATCAGTCTGTAACTGTCCTCCTATGCAATAAAGTTGTCGCGGTATGTCACGCAGTTGCTGATAAAAAGTTTTACACTTTGTCCCGTATTTCTCTGTCTGTAATTGTTTTACTGTAATAAAATAAAGGAAAGTTGCCACGCAGTTGCACCGCAGACGAAACGCAGTTGAGGTAACTGTCCCACTACGAAATAAAGTAAATTTGACGCGGTGTTGCCCCGCGGATGCCACGCAGTCGTCCTGCAATAGCCGATAAGTCGTTTTACATATTACTCTGTCTGTAATTTGTCTCATTGTAATAATATAAAGGAAAGTTGCTACGCAGTTGCCCCGCTGACAAAACGCAGTTGTGGTAACTGGCCCCCTACGCAATAAAGGTCACACAGAAGCCACCGATAAAAAGTTCTATATGTTACTCTATCAATCTTTAATTATCTCACTGTAATAATACATAATATAAAGGAATGTTGCCACGCAGTCGCCACGCAGTTGCCAGTTATAAAGTCTTATTTTTTATATTTACAACACTATTTGTAATTACCCCACTGTAAGAAGAAATATCTTCTCAAATACAGAAGTTCAGAAGATTTTTTGAAGAAATCTATCGGAGTGTTTAAACGTTACAAGTTAAGCAGACTTGTTTCATGAAATAATAAATGCCAATATCATCTCCATTAAAAAGAAAATTGAATGCAATATTACACTTCTGTAATGCGCTTGATTTAAATTGTATACGAATGTTGCGCTACTGTTTAGCTACGGTTGCGTAGCAGTTGCTGTTGAGTTGCCGGAACAATGCAATAATAATTGTCGTTTTATAGGTTCTGCTTGCGGTGTTGTTCACGTGTCACTAATTTGAATCTACTTGTCTACTGTCTATCACTGTCTCACTGCAAGGCAAAGGCCTCTTCTCATACAGAGAAGGCACGAGCATTGATCACTACGCGCGCTCAAGGTTGCGATTTTAAAGCAAAATTATCCTTTTATCTGGCGATTGGTATGGTTTGTCGACCACGCCAGTTGAGTGAACCACAACCGTAGCACAGATAAAACAACAAAATGACAGTGATCATAAGGGTGAATTTCGCGTGGCAGGAATATGACACCGACAATAATGATAGCTGTCAGATTGACATTTATCCAGACCACGGGCTAAAAGTATTTTTGACAGATTATTGTCAGAATACATATGGTTTAGTTTTACAGTACATCAAATATTTAACTATCAATTGATATAAAATGATAATAACTAAACATTTTGAAGCATTTAGTTTCTTGAACGCGGACAAAACCGCAAGCAGAGCTGTTAATGAGGGCTCGGAAACGGTTTTTGAAATTCCGGTTATTTCCTTAACTTTTTTAAGAAGGTTTTTTACTGCTAAATGAATACTTAATGGCGTTATTACGGTATTGTTGATTAGTAATAACCGTTTTTACGGTTCTTATCAGTAATAGTAACCGCATTAACGGGTTAATACAAACAACCCTTCGTATTCTCGAAGATCTTGCTAAGAACCGGATTTAAACCGGTTAAATCACAAAACGTTTGGCGTCATGCACATAATAACGGTTAAAGGAAACCGGTTCCCGATTCCTGTTCATTTATAAAACTGCCTTATTTTTTAAAGTTAAATTAATAGATACCTATATTATTAGTAGAACGAAAGTACATACAACTGTTGGCTACTCCAGCTTGATTCTAATTTAAATCATATCATTTATATCACATTTATTTGAGAGTTCCCATCTGTCAAAAGTTTTATCTGTAAATTACATTACACAAATTTTAATATTTTTGTCCCCTCTCCGTCACTATGTCACCATTTGATTGTGACGTCACAAATTATGCAATTTTAAACCAGAAACTGTAACAGCAGATTCAAATCTGTGCAGTGTTGCGGAATGTTTATAATAATTACCGTGACCCCGAAACATAAAGGGCAAACGAAGGAACATGAGTGGGTTTTAGTCAGTAAAAGTCTGACACGCCTTCCCGCCGCGCTTAGGACGGGAGACGTCATTTGATGATTTCCCACTCCACAAAAAAATATCTATGCAGGGTGGTTTGTTAATCTTTATGAAATAGGCAAAAGAAACCGCAGAGAGTGGCAATTTCATACTTTCTCGACCCTTTTTATTTCTTTTAAGAATGGGAAATCATCAAATGACATCTCCAACCGCGGGAGGGAGTGTCAGACTTTTACTAACTAAAACCGACCCTTGTTCCTTCGGTTGCCCTTTATGTTCCGGGGCCGCGGTAACTATTAGAACTATTCCGCAACCACGGCAGGCATTGGCCCTAGAGGGCGCCGTCACGTGTTTTTTTTGACCCCGTAAGGTGTGATGGAACTTACAAATGACCCCATAATTATTTTCTTACTATTATTTTTTGGAGACTCTCAAATAAAAGTGTTTTAAAATCTCATAAAACTGCCACCGATTAGATCCCAATCGCGCCATACTTTACCCTAAAACACCCCATACAAGATAAAATAAATGTATATTAAAAATTAGCTCTAAACAATTATGTTAGTGTTGTACATTCTCGTAAACAGCTGGGCCGTATTTGATGGAATTGTTACGAATGGATAGGCAATTTGGTGTGAGTGAAACAAGCTTTAAATCCGGTAAAATTGCTGGCTACGTATTTCAAGGGATTTTTATGTGAAGGAGTATTATAAATATCTTGGGACTATTTATACACGGCCTAAACTAAAATGGTTTTTAAGAGCTGAAGTGAATACAAGCTGTGTAAAAAATATAATTAATAAATAAATATCTTGAAACCACTTACCCACGGCCATCTGATCCCAAACTAAGCAGAGCTTGTACTATGGTAACCAGACAACTGATAAACATACTTTTCTAATTTATAAATACGTACATATTATAGACTAGCTTTTGCCCGCGGCTTCGCTCGCGTTAGAAAGAGACAAAAAGTAGCCTATGTTACTCTCCATCCCTTCAACTATCTCCACTCAAAAAATCACGTCAATTCATCGCTCCGTTTTGCCGTGAAAGAAAGACAAACAGACAGACAGACAGACACACTTTCCCATTTATAATATTAGTATGGATAAATTACACTCTTTATAAAAATACTCCGCTAAACCACACTTCCATTCCGCTTCGCTCCGATAATCACCGCTCCGCTCAATAACTCTTCGCTCATTCACTTCCCGTCTTTAATCTTTTCCTCTTATCTCTACTCAGTACAGCTCATCTCCGCTTCGCTTAGCTCAGCTCCGCTCATCTCAGCTCCTAAAAAGGTTTATAGCTTGTCCCGCTCACATTTAGCTAAAAGGTTGGTTGTCATCCTGGATAAGTATTGAGACGAAAGAATAGAAGTAATTATATTAGATAGTACTGTGTTAGAGCAAATGTATTACAAAGTGTAAATATTTTTTAACATTAATAAAAATATATGTTTTTAAAAATCCATTGGTTGTGTTTTTTTTTTCGTATTTATCCATACTTGCCTAAATCAGGCTAAAGTTTATCTTGGACATCACTGTCATCCGTGCTTTTCGAGACACGGGATGTCAAAGTGGAAAGTGGAAAGTTCTACGAATGACAACCAAGACCAACGGGTCTTGGTTGTCATTCGCGTAGAACTTTGACAGTCGTTTTTATTCAGAAGACAAAATCTGACCAGTCTCACCAAGAGGTATCTGTTACTGGGTGTTACTGGGTTGTGGAGGTCTGATAGGCAGTCGCTTCACGTAAAACACTGGTATCCAACTGAATCCGGTTAGGCTGGAAGCCGACCTCAGCATAGTTGGGAAAAGTCGCCTTTCCTAAAGGTTTATGACGCGTTCAGATCCCAACAATACATGATAATAATACCAACCTATTACTGTCCCACTGCAGGACAAAGGCCTCTTCTCATACAGAGAAGGCACGAGCATTTATCACCACGCGCGCTCAAGGCGGATTGGTGATTTCAGACTTGTAATAATTTATAAGTTCAGGTTTCCACACGATGTTTTCCTTGACTGATGTCAGTGATGTCCAAGTTAGAGCTATTTATCAATTATACTTAATTAACAATAAATCCATAAATGATTGATTGTTATATTTAAGTGTGCACAACACCTATAATTCCGATTTATTTATTTATTATCCATACGTACCTTAACACACGAGTTTTCTTACTTGTTTAAATGTTAATCAAAGTAATCGTTTCTTTGAAAAATGATGCAATTTTGCTATTTTCAATAGGAAAAATGGAAACCCAACTTAACTTGTGACGTCACTCGGGCATGTTTACATACTTTCAAAATTACGATACGCCCGCTCTTATAAATAGATGTATAAATTTATTAATATGCATGTATATAAATATACCTACTATAATGTCTTATCAGGGAGAGTAAGGTTACGAGAGCAATGATGTTGGATGACCCATTTCCCTTCAGACTTGCTGTGTATAGTAGTCGCCAGATAAAGTAATATTGCTTATTGAATGGTTATCTTTATAAACAAACTATGGAAGTTAGGCTAGTGTTTCAGCGACTGAGTTTAGCGCGCTCCGGTTGAAACAGTACTTCTATCCATACTTATATTATACGTGCGAAAGAAGTCCTTTATGTCTGTCTGTCTCGCTTTAACTTTCTCAAAGAGAAGTCAGCACGAGAAGGGATCCAACAGGGCCAACGCTTGCCGGGGTTGCGGAATGTTTAATGTTTATAATAGTTACCGTGACCCCGGAACATAAAGGGCAACCGAAGGAACATGAGTGGGTTTTAGTCAGTAAAAGTCTGACACGCCCTCCCGCCGCGCCCAAGACGGAAGACGTCAATAGATGATTTCCCACTCCCCAAAAAAAAAGTAGGTATTTTTGTTCTTATTAATAAGTAAATGACAAATTTATTTTGTACCTCATAACCAAAAAAGGTGGACCCTTTTTTCCCTATGAAACTAAATGGGAATTTTAATGATCCTCCTCATGTTTACTTAGGTTATAACGCGACGTCAATAAACCAAGGTACATAAGTTATTACCTATAATGTACTAAGTAAATAGTTATATTAATAAGTATCATTTAATTATATTCTGGGAAATCCAATGCGCAAAGATAAGTATATACTTATTTGCGTTAGAATTAAATTAAAATTAATACGATTTGCGGTCGAATGCATGCACGCAATTATCGTTTGTTTTACAACGGCTTTAGGTCCATCCCGAGGCCTGGGATGCCAGTGATGTCAAAGATAAACTTTAGAAAGCACATATAAACTTAAAAGTCACAAAAAGAAAGCTAGTAGCTGCTAAGATCAGGCGGGAGGAAACGCCCGGATGCTTCAATTTTGAGGATCGGCTGGAGGCGCCCAGCGCTGGTTCAGGCCATGCTGCGGGGCGAGACGGAATGGGATGCCGTCGCCTCCTTCTGCGAAGCAGTTATGCTAGTGAAGGAAGCGGCGGCGCGCGAGAGGCAACGACGAGCCTCTCGCCCCGGACTAAGACCCAGGCGAAGACGTCGAGAGTCGCAAGACGACTACCGGCCACCGTAGGCGCGGTTCTGCGGATGGCGAGCGATGGGTAGCTCGCCGCCCGGCTAGGACCAGGACTGCGTCGACGGCGCGTTAGTGTTCCACGCGCGCCTCAAAGAGAAGGAGTCAGCACAGGAAGGGGCCTAACAGGGCCAACGCCTGCCGGGGTTGCGGAATGTGTATAGTAGTCACCGTGACCCTGGAACATAAAGGGCAATCGAAGGAACATGAGTGGGTTTTAGTCAGTAAGAGTCTGACACGCCCTCCCACCACACCCAGGACGGGAGCAGTCATTGGATGATTTCCCACTCACCAAAAAAAAAAGGATCGGCTGGAGGACACGGTGGAGCACACCTTGGAGGTCTGTCTCGCTTGGGCGGAGCCCTGCCATGTTCTCGTAGAGGCGATTGGCGGCGGCGACTTCTCGCGTCCAGCCTTGGTTCAAGCCATGATACGGGGTGAGAGGGAATGGGACGCCGTCGTCTCCTTCTGTGAAGCAGTGATGCTAGTGAAAGAGGCGGTGGAACGTGAGAAAGAGAGGACTTCTCATTCTAGCAGCCACCGCGGGAAACGCTCCGGGCGTCGGGGGCCACGTGATGGCTTCCGGCCACCGTAGACGCGGGCCTGTCCGTCTTTTGACGACAACTAGCGTTGTGACAGCTCATGGACCACGCGCGCCTTAAAGAAATGTCAGCAACCTCATATTGCTGACATCTACCGCAAGGGTCGACTCCTGCCGGGGCTGCGGGTTGTTCGAAAGAGATACCACGGCTCCGGACACAATGAGCTAAGAGAAGGAACATGGGTGGGTTGTAGTCAGTAGAAGTCTCTATGTATAAATGACTCCCTTCCGCTCCGCCCAGAGCGGGAGGAGTCATTTTAGAAAAGTACTTGGTAGTTGCTAAGACAATTTTGGTAGACCGTAACCCGTAACTAATCCTCAAAAATTGATTTATCTTATTTTACTTTGAAAATACCATGACATTGCAAAAGTCACTTTGGTGTCAGTCTGCAAATCACGCAAATTTATAGCGAGCGCCTTGTTTCTCTGCTTCGCTTAGGATTTAATATACTTATTATTTAAAAAATATATTTAAAAAGACATGGAGACTTCTGTGTTTTTAATAAAAATATTAAGATTTACCTGAGGACATAAAAAAAATATAGATTTCTGTACTATAGTAGGTACCTACTAATATTATACTATCCTAACTGCTCCACACCAAAGCAAAGGCCTTTTTTTATCACCACGTCAAATCCAATCAAAGCGACGTATACATGTAGTGATAATATAATATCCCTTCTTCGAGGTTCAAAACCACGACAGACAAACAGACTCGTTCATAATATTACTAACCTACCTCTCTGTGTTTAGACCAGACAGACAAATCAATAAAAAAGACTAAATCGCGTTGATGTAATCGATAGTCCTTCAGAAAGGTCAAATGCATACACATTAATGTTTTGAGCAATAAATCTTCATCTTTACATCATGGAAATTCCTGTCTATTGCTCCGTTCCCGTGGGTCACAGCGTGAAGTTATGAAGCCTAGACAGCTCTTACAATTGTAAAAGTTTGCAAAAAAACTGCAAGGATTTTTTTATGGATAGAAAATCATCAAATGATTTCTCCCGTCCTTCGTGTCAGACTTTTACTGACTAAAACAAACCCACCCTTGTTTCTTCGGTTGCCCTTTAAGTTCCGGGGCCGCGGTAACTATTATAACTATTCGGCAACACCGGCAAACACAATACTGTCTACCCTCAAACACAAAAAAGGCGTGAAATTTGCCTGTATGTAAAATCACAGACAACTATTATCAAGGCGAGTGGATAAGGAAAATCGTAAACCAGTTTGTGTGTTTATTTTGTATCGTGTGGCAATTTAATTGATACACTTAGGTTACGCTGCTACAAATTACGTCAAATTGATGAGTGTGGACTTTGCTCGATCTGATTAAAATTGGACGTGACTATATTATATTATAATTATATAATACTAGCTTTTGCTCACGGGTTCGCTTTTGTTATAAAGAGACAAAAAGTAGCCTATGTTACTCTCCATCCCTTCAACTACCTCCACTTAAAAAACCACGTCCATCCGTCGCCTCGTCTTGGCGTGAATGATGCCTTGACAGGCACACACACACACACACACACACACACACACACACTTTCCCATTTATAATATTAGTATGGAAGTATGGATAATTTATCTAAAATATGTATATATAATAGTTATATTGAAATGGTAAACTGACTGACTTTTGATATAACAACGCACAGATCAAAACACTCGACCTAGAGATATGAAACTTGGAGGGTTTTTTCTTCGAGACGAGAAGGTATCCACTCAGATAGGAATTTTGGAAATTCCAGCGAAGCCGTGGGGGTAAGCTATTAGATTATAAAAATGCGCATATCAGTTAGTATCTTTATACTTTTAGCTCACCTCAACATCATAAAAAGAAACTACTATGAAAATTACATGTAGCTCCTTTAGTTTCTGTTGTGCGTTTATTACTTCCAAAAACGCTGTCTTATAGAATAAGCTTATTTCTGTTCCATTGCTGGACAAAGTTTTCTTCTCATACAGAGAAGGCACGAGCATTGATTAGCGTCTGAAAGCAGATTGGCGATTTGCAGACTACATTAATTACAAGTAAGTTTTGCTACACGATGTGTTACTTCACCGATATCTACTAGGACATATGACATGAAATTAAATCATCCTGGCAATTGCCCAGTTTCGAACCTCGTAAATAAAAGTCGATTGCCTTAATCGCTGTATACATAACTAGCTGTACTCCGCGGTTTCACCCGCGTTTTTGGTCACTGCTTACTGCTCTGCTCCAGTATGCCGTAGTGTGATGTGGCATAGATCTTCCTTGTTAAACGGACTATCCAACAAAAAAAAAGGACTTTTTAATTCAGATTCAGATTTAATTCAGCTGTTCCTTGTTAGTGTGTTAAACCAAACAAATAAACAAACTCATCAGATTTTTTATAACATTAGTATAGATAATAATAATACCAGCCTATAACTGTCCCACTGCAGGGCAAAGGCCTCTTCTCATACAGAGAAGGCACGAGCATTGATCACCACGCTTGCTCAAGACGGGTTGGCGATTTCGGACTTATATTAATTACAAGTCCAGGTTTCCTCACGATGTTTTCCTTCACCGATGTCTGTGATGTCTAAGATAAACTTTAGAAAGTACATATGAATTGAAAAAGGCACATTGGTACTTGCCCGGATTCGAACCCAATTCGAAGTACCTATAGATAATAAAATGCATTAATTTGTGCAAACATATTTCACGACAGCCAGCTGTCGCGCTGCTATTGTGTCTGGAGTCACGTGAATTCGAAGGTCTTATAAAATCAAACCAAACTTACAACATGGCAATCCAATAACATATTTTAAATTTCTCAAAAACCATTTTTTTATGTCACCACCCCAGCGAAGATGCAACCTGATGTCAGCTTCATAAGTTGCGGAATGTTTATAATAGTTACCGTGACCCTGGAACATAAAGGGCCATCGAAGGAACATGAGTGGGTTTTAGTCAGTAAGAGTCTGACACGCCCTCCCGCCGCACCCAGGACGGGAGCAGTCATAGGATGATTTCCCACTCACCAAAAAAAAAAATGTTAGCTTCATAATTTTCATAAATTAGCCACACAGTGCCCAACCTTGCAAGCCTGACCAGTTTTCCTTGCCATGACGTAAGCTCAATATGTTGACCACACTTCTTATTGAACTCTCAGCTCATATCGTGTCAGTCGTTTCTGAGATGTCATAACATCTAGACGTATTTGTTAAATTAGTATTCCAATTTAAATTAAAATAATATATAAATGACCTTTAAATTTTGAAGCTACTAAGTGTCGATTAAGTTTTTTTCTGTGATTTTTACACAAAGGTAGGTTGCAGTGACCTTCATCTAATTGCGTGTGTTGATCTCGGAAACGGAGTGACGTATTTCGATGCGGTTTTTAGTTACACTTAGATTGATAATATAATTGCTTTTAATGATGTTTGTGGTCTGTTAGGTGATTAGAATCGTATTTTGATGTGAGTGTAGATTTTTCGTTATCAGCGGGTCAAAAATGTGATAAAAACGTGTTGTTTGGTGTTGTGGGTTCATGGCCAAGTCTTGTGTATTTTTTGTGTAATGTCTAGTCTCTTAAAACTTCGAACATACGTTATTTGAGACACAATAGAAAGGCAATAGCAGCGCGACAGCCGGCTGTCGGTTGGTCGTTGAAAGGTCCCCTTCAACTTCAACTTTTATATTTATTATGGCAATCCACCGAATTTTCGGTGATTTCTGCCAATGTCCAGTTTGAAATTAAAATTTGTTTAAATGACAATTGTACGGTTATTAAATTATAGTATGGAGATCATACACGTGTTCTTATAACCAAGAACACGAGATGACTCCGAAAGGTCCCCTGTATAAACATTATATTTAACTTTTGTTTTCGTAATGGCGGTAGTCGGTAAAAAAGAAAATCCGAATAGAAAAAAACATAAAATCAATCTTTGGTTTAATCGTGAGAACATAATAGTAAATTCAAGGCATTTATTTCACTTAGACCATTTACAAACACTTTTAAAATGTCAAAGGCGGTCGGTTAGTCAGAAAAGCTACGCTCTCACTTGCACCAAAACGAGGGTAGAACCATAAAGTTCACTTTATGGTTCCAAACCCAACCTGGGCTCACTTTATGGAGAAAAAATTTTTTTATTACAAAATCAAAAAACCTGACTGAAAATCCGTGCTTACATAAATGCGAAAGTAACTCTGTCTGTCTGTCTCTTCTTCACGCCTAAACCACTGAACTGATTTAAATGTTTGGTACAGATATAGTCTGGGACCCGAGAAAGGACATAGGATAGTTTTCATCCCCGAAATCCCCCGGGAACGGGAACTATTATTCCACGCGGACGAAGTCGCGGGCAAAAGCTGGTATTAAATAATAGCAGTCGGGACCCATAGCCCCCTCTTACTATTAATCTTTATAGGGCACCGTCTGCTATAAGCAATTTCAAAACTTTTTATGACCTTTTCAGTCGGGTTTTCTGGTTTTGTGATAATATTTTCTTCTTTTTAACCGACTTCAAAAAAGGAGGAGGTTCTCAATTCGTCTGTATGTTTTTTTTGTATGTTTGTTACGCGATATCTCCGTCAATTGTAAACGGATTTTGATGGTTCTTTTTTTGTTTGATAAGTCATGATTTAGGAGTGGTCCCATATAAATTTTGTGGCGATCGGTTCAGTGCGTCTCGAAAAATTCACCAAGAACAAAAAAAATTGACGAAATATTCATAGACGATGTGTGCTTTTTCTTCAAGTTTCTATTTTCGTTTTATAAGATTGTAAGTAGTTTTATTTTGAAAATAAATTACTTTGAAAGATACTATACACAGTCAAACATTGGGAGTCGACACTAAAAAGTAATAAATAAAAACTTTTTTCAAAAAAATAATAACTGCCTTCAAAAACTAAAAACCCAAAAATAACAAAAATTTCGGAAGTCGGTGGCTTCTCTTCTGCCATTCAATTTGTGTTGCCACCGACTTCCGAAATTTTTGTTATTTTTTGGGGTTAAGTATTAGTTTTTGAAGGCGGCTATTATTTTTTTGAAAAAAGTTTTCTCCTTTTAATTTCTTCCATTTTGCTACGCTTTGTTTTTCATCGAAAGTAAGATTTAAAAAAATATTACGACGTAACATTTTGGCGCCTTAACGCCAGTTTCAGTTTAGTATTAATTTTAAAAATACCTACTAAATTACCTGAATACTATGGACACTGGGGTTTTTAAAATGATTAACAATACCTAAAATAAGCAAATTCATCCAGCCGTTTGGAAGATAAAATTATAATATGATGTAAACAAGATACGGCCAAAAGCAAAAAACTGACGGATACTCGTTTAAATACATTGGTGCCGATTCTCTTGTGCACAAACTAATGTAAATTTAAGTTAAGTGCATCTTTCTTTTTCCATTTCTTAAAAAAAAGGACAGAAGATACATTTTAATTTAATCCTGTCAAATTCGACAGCGCCTGAAGAAAATTGACGTATATTTAGACGCCGTGTTTTAAATTGCGTCTAAATTATCTATGGAGTGTCTCAATTTGACAGGACTAAACTAATATTTGATCTTCTGTCCTTTTCTTAATTAAACGGAAAGAGAAAGATGCACTTAACTTAAATGTACGTTAGTTTGTGCACAATAGAATCGGCACCATTGTTTAAGTTTATGCTTAATCAACAATTGCATAATCGTCGATTTAATTGTTTAGCCGTAAGTATAGTCATCATAGTTAATTTCTCATTAATATTACCTACCCACATCTAAATAAATCCGCAGCTTTTGCCCGCGACTTCGACCGCGTTGAATAATACTTCCCGTTCCCGGGGATTTCCGGGATGAAAACTATCCTACGTCCTTTCTCGGGTCCCAGACTATATCTGTACCAAATTTCATTTAGTCGGTTCAGTGGAGAAGAGACAGACAGAGTTACTTTCGCATTTATAATATTAGTACGGATACTATTAACTATGAATATAAATAAAAATATATCGCTAAATGTGTTACCAAGGTCAAAACTCGAGAACGGCAAGACCAATTCAATTGATTTTTGTTTTTAAACTTTTGACGACCACCCGACAGCCGGCTGTCGGGCTGCTATTGTCTTTCTATTGTGTCTCAAATCACGTGTATTCGAACCCTTCATCTAGCGATTGGTATAGTTTGTCGACCGGCCAGTTGAGTGAACCACAACCGCAGCACAGAAAAAACAACAAAATGACATTGATCATAAGGGTCAATTTCGCGTGGCAGTAATGACACCTGACATTAATGACAGTTGTCAAATTGACATTTCGCCAGACCACAGGCAAATGATTACTATCCGTGCGAGCTAACATAGCACCTGGGTTGAATGAGTGACATTTAAAAGGTACTAAGTGCAAAAAAGGAGACGTTCGATTTTGGGCTAACACTATGACAGATGACAGGTATACGCTAACACCATTTAAAAAATAAAAAATATATAATTTTATTTGGTGTACATTGTTCTAGCCCGGGCTCCATCCTTTCTGAATTTTATTTTAGTATTTTAAATAATAACATTTATTTTGTGCTTAGTTGTTTCTCATAACATACTACGACGTCTTAAACGTGACAAAACAAACTACTTAGAAACAAAGTTGTAAAAAAAAATTACGTTCACGCCTGAAAATCTATTTATGCACATCCGCCATTTTAGTTACACTTGTACCGTATAATGTAATTAATAGTGATGCTAACGCTACTGGTAAGACGAGAGCGGGGCGCCGCGCGGGGTCGCGGGGAGAGGTTTGTTTTCGAGCCAGGTGCCATGTTAGCTCGCACGGGTAGTAAGTAATCATTCTTTGGAGTCCGAGGTAGGCTTTTTGTTACTCCCGTGCGAAGCTGGGACGGGATGCTAATTTAAAATTAAATACGGGTGATTAGAATTTGCGGTCAATTTTCGAAATTGCTATCTTGTTTTGCGAAAGCTGGTTATAAAAGCCCGTTTTTAATAGCGTTATTTTTATTGTTATTCTGATGCGTGTTTTATCAAGATATTAAAATAATTGTGAGGATAGAATGCGAACATAATTAAATTTTGATTGACTCCTAATTAGATATTGACGATACGGTTTTTTTTGGGGAGTGGGAAATTATCAAATGACTGATCCCGTCAAGGGTGCGGCGGGAGGGCGTGTCAGACTTTTACTGACTAAAACCCACTCATGTTCCTTCGGTTGCCTTTTATGTTCCAGGGTCACGGTAACTATTATAAACATTCCGCAACCCCTGACGATACGGTTGGCGCAGAGGTTAAGTGCTTGGCTGCAACATTGCATGTCGATGGTTTGATTCCTGCGCGGGACAAAATTTGTAGGATCTACAGTTATTTGTTTAGTCTGGATCTTTTGTTTTTTTTAACCGATCAAGTACCATTATGACTTTTTTAATTCATATGTACTTTCTAATTTTTAGGGTTCCGTACCTCGAAAGGTAAAAACGGAACTCTTATAGGATCACTTTGTTGTCCGTCCGTCCGTCTGTCAAGACCCTTTATCTCAGAAACGCGTCGAGATATCAAGCTGAAATTAATATCACATACAGGCCTGCTATCTCCCAAAGCAGTGAAAATCAAATTTCTAAATCAACGCAATGAAAAGGTACGGCTGTTTATATTGCATATTTAGACATTTGCAAGGGAATAAGATAAGATAAAGATAAAAATTATCAAAAATCAAAACCTATAGGTACTTTTCATTGACCTGGAATCATGAAATTTGGCAAGAAGCAATGTCGTGTAGCACAAGTAAAGTAAAAACTCCGAAAACCGATAATTTGTAGTTATTTCACAAAAAAAAACAAATTACGGAACCCTCGTTGCGCGAGTCCGACTCGCACATGACCGGTTTTTTCATGGATATCACTGGTATCGGTAAAGAAAAATAAGTGAGGAAATCTGAACCTTTTAAGGGTGTAAATCCGAAATCACCAATCTGCCTTGAGCGGGCGTGGTGATTAGTGCTCGTGTCTTCTCTAAGAGGACTTTGTCCTGTATGAACTCTCCTATTTATTTTTTTAATTTATTTATTAACTAGCCCGTACTGTCCCACTGCTGAGCAAAGGCCTCCCTCCATTCCTTCCATCTGTCGCGACTTTGCCATAGTATAAGTATAGAGGGAAGTAGGTTATCTTCATACAAACGCACCCCGCGCGGCTTGTACGTGTGCGCCATAGTATCTATGCGTCGACGCATGCATACTTTAACGAAATCTCGACGCGTTTCTCCTGGCGCCAGTCAGGGCTAAAACGCACGAGGTTCGCGCGTCACTGCTTTTCGACACCGCTAAATGAAACCAAAATGTCTGATAATCGCAGGAGAACGCATTGCTGTGTGTTTGGGTGTCTTAACAATTCATGGATTCCAGGATTGCCAGAGATAGCCTACTTCCTTCTCTTTATACTATGACTTTGCGCTACGTCTTGTCAATCCTCAAGGAAGCCGACCAAGTCGTCCCGCCATCTCTTTCTTGGTCTGCCGCGTCTCCGTCTCGCCTCTCTCTCCTAATCTTGCAATTTACAGAGAAGGGCACAGAAGGGCAGAGAAGGGCAAAGAAGGGCAGAGAAGAGCAGAGAAGGGCACAGATTGGTAGCCCTAGCCAGTCATATAAAACTATAGTATGTTGCCGTATTATTAAATTATAGGTAGCTAGATTCTCAAAATAATCACTTTAATAGCTCCTATAACCAGTTCTACGTTTCGGTTAATAATCTCGTGTATGATGACTGTGTTCAAATCAAGTTTTTTCCATTATTTAACAATAAGTTCTTGTAAAAAACTCACGACTTCGTGAGCAGGGGAAAAACTATATAAATGTTAGCCTTACTCTAATTACTAGAACTAGCGTATGCTTGCGATTTTCTATAAAGCTAGGTATTGGTGCAGATTCTCTTGTTCACAAACTTAACTAAATTTAAGTTAAATGCATCTTTATCTTTCCATTTCTTAAAGAAAATGACAGAAGATAAGTAAGTACATTTTAGTTTAATCCTGTCAAATTAGA
This sequence comes from Athetis lepigone, assembly GCA_033675125.1. Lineage (NCBI taxonomy): Eukaryota > Metazoa > Arthropoda > Insecta > Lepidoptera > Noctuidae > Athetis > Athetis lepigone. The sequence continues at coordinate 9,909,842 of CM066220.1, forward strand.
CAGAGCCTGAAAAAAATTGACGTGTATTTAGACGCCATGTTATTAAATCGAGTGTCTAAATTTGACAGGACTTAACTAATATTTTATCTTCTGTCCTTTTCTTAATTAAATGGAAAGAGAAAGATGCACTTAACTTAAAATTACGTTAGTTTGTGAATACGAGAATCGGCACCATTGGCACTCATTTTTACCCGACTGCCGAAAGGAGGGCTATAATAGTAGATTGTATTACAAGGGCGCAAAGTAAAATTTTTACGGCGAGGGCGTTTTTTGAATCCAAAGCGAAGTAAGGGATTCTAGAGTAGAATCCCGAGCTTTGCGAGGGATTCTTAAATAGAATCCCGAACGTAGCGAGGGATTCAAAGTCCGTCGCCCGAGGCAAAAATATATAAAAGGCGCTTCATACTTTATTGTAAAATTATTATTCTAGCTGCTATTATTATCATATCTTGATAATAATGCTATTATTATGACATCTTGATAATAATAGCAGCTACATTAATAATTTGCTGCAAAACAATCCGTGAAATTTTTTACGAGATCTCGGGCTGTACTTTGCGCGTTCTATTTCTATTTAAGTTTTTTTTTATTCAGCCGTGGCATGACTATGGTATTGGACGTCGTACCAGCCATTCATTATTTGCGTTCGATTCTTTGGCGAGTTTTTAGGCGCACTTATTCATGACATACCAAATTCAAAAAGTGCGATTAAAAGTTACTTTTAGGCGCACTTTTTGAATTTGGAGTGTCATTATTGCCCGCTGAAAGTTTCTTATAGAAAACACCAACTTTGGACGTACTTAAAGGGGAACAAAGTCGTCTTTTTCGAATAGGTGGGATGAAAATGTTATTCGAGCGTAGGTATGTATGTATGTATGTATGTATGTCTCATTCTATGGCACGCTCTACAGCCTAAACCGTTTAACGGATTTCAACATATGAGATGTCATTAAATTCGTCTCAGTTGTAGGAGTGACATAGGGTATATTGATAAAAAAAAAAACCGGCCAAAAGCGTGTCGGGCCACGCTCAGTGTAGGGTTCCGTAGTTTCCCGTCTTTTTTGTACAAAAACTGTTCTTTCCATCAAGTTCAAAATTATTTTCCTAGAAATTTCTTATAAAGTTCTATTTCTCAGATATTTTTTAAACTTATTGTTCAAAAGTTAGAGGGGGGGGGGGGACACACACACATTGTTTTCACCAATGGGAAATTGACTGGTGAGTGACTTTGACTGTTAATCCGGAGGTCGTGGTGCGTAAATGAGTCATAATACACACATCCTTTTACCCATTATTACATTAATTTTTTTAGTAGACTAGCTTTTGCCCGCGACTTCGTCCGCGTAGTATAGGTAGTTCCCGTTCTCGAGGGATTCCCGGGATGAAAACTATCCTATGTCCTTTCTTGGGTCCCAGACTAAATCTGTACCTAATTTTATTCAAATCGGTTCAGTGGTTTAGGCGTGAAGAAGAGACAGACAGACAGAGTTACTTTCGCATCCGTACTAATATTATAAATGCGATAGTAACTCGGTCTGTCTGTCTGTCTGTTTGGGAAAGGACATAGGATAGTTTTCATCCCGGAAATCCCTCGGAAACGGGAACTCTTAATTCACGCGGACGAAGTCGTGGGCAAAAGCTAGTTTATAATATTAGTACGGATTAGATAGCCCATTTACCGAAGAAGGCTTTAAGCTACATAATATATAAAATGCCGAGGCATTATGTAAACATCCGATTACACAAATTGTCTACGGGCTGCGACTTAAACAAAATATAATTATAAACAATATACATATAGACCGGGTAATGTGATCAGAAATAAATACCTAATGTTGATCATTATTTATTAGCGAGCTATTATTGTAATGACCGACTGTGACTTATATGCTTTAGTCTGTGATTTATATGATATTTTGCACACCGTAAGGTAGACTGTAGCCGATCTCATTAATTTATATAACATCATATACCTGTACCTACTCTCTTAGCAAATAAAGTTCTGATTCTGATGTATAATTTTTTAACGTTGTTGGTATAATAACAACAAAAACCATTTTTTTGACTTATGTGATTTAGTCTGCCGACCCTAGATATAGAAGTGATTAAAAAACTCTGAAACTACATGATTCTAAGTAAAAAATATCCATGTATTATTTACCTATAAGTTTTTACATCTACTTGCGATGTTTTGTAACTTAGATTTGTATACTTATGTTACATGCAGTCGGTTTTTTGTTATTAATTTGGTGAGGGCATTTACCCATGGTGTTCTTCGGGATAAATAAATCATTTTTTTTCAAACCCTATTAATTTTTATTCCAAGATAATCAATTTTATTGAATGATGGCAAATATACTATAATAAAGATTGGGCGACACGATAACCTTTGCTTAGACTGGTCAGACTTTCTGGCTTCTGACTCCCGTAACGACTCAAAGTTCTACGAAAGACAACCGGGACCAACGGCTTTACGTTCTGACGAATTTACTTTGTGACGAATCTACAATAACCCCTTCCAAAGCACGGGATGTCAGTGATGTACAAATAAAAGAACGTAGGTACATGTGAATTGAATAGTGAGATTGGTACTTGCTACAATGTTTTGATCGAAAGGCGGTCCTAAGCCAGGAGGCCATCACGACACTACCATAAAAACATCAAAATCTTTAGCATAATTCTCTGTCAGCTAGTAATAATAATAAAATGTTCTCCTCTACTTCCAGGTACGATGAAGCTCCTCATAATAGCGGGATTCCTGGCGTTGGCAGCTGCTCAAACCTCCATCGACCCTTCAGTTCTGATCAATATCTTCGGAACTCCCCCCACGCCAAGTGTACCTGACCAGCCGACGCGGAAGCCGCTTGAAGAGGTACGCTTTAAGTTAATTTTGAATAGAAATAAGAGACTTAACGTATCTAAATGAAACTTTAAACTCGAGTGTACTGCTAAAGGCAGACAGCCGACAATACGTTATTCTGGAGGGACTTGTTCTTCTTTATGACCTCCCTCTGGGAGGTTTAATTTCCGCACTTAGTCACTTGATGACTTGACCATTGCATCAGCCCACGTCCCTCCAGAAGCAGATCACCTTCCGTACTTCTAAGGGCTTTCGGAAGTGGTCTTGGAGAACCAAGAATCACTTTCCGGACTTCAGCCACGCCTGTACACTGACGGGATTTTACGCCGACAAAACTCTTCTCCGACAGGGTTTATATTAGCGACGCAACTTTATACTTTATCGTTACTTTAGAAAAATACATCCCTAATACATTAAGCTTTACCTTAATTTTTTTCTTAATTGGCTTTCGAGTGCGCTGGACTAGGGCTTTTGTAATCCAGTAGGGAGGCGTACCGAAGATATCTATTATGGTTGAAGGGTCGTTGAAGGACTGGGCATCAGCCACCACCAGGAATCCAGCTACTAAGAGGAGCTTCATCGTCCCTGGAAGCAGAGAATGACATTTTATTATTAATATTTATTTGACGGGCCTGTTGGTCTCGCCCATGACTTACGGCTGACCAGTCAAGGTCATTAAGATCCTGACTGGTAAGCTATGGGTTGTCAAATAAATAATAATGGCCAAATGTTCTCCTCTCCTCCAGAACGATGAAGCTCCTCAAAAAGCAGGATTCTTGGCGTTGTCAGCTGCCCAGTCCACCGACGACCCTTCAACCCTGATAGATATCTTCGGAACGCCTCCCTCGTGGATTACGAAAGCACTAGCCCAGCGCACTCGAAAGCCACCTAAGGAGGTAATTAACTGATAGTCTACATCGAGCAATAAGCGTATGATAAGACATTAGTAGTACAATATACAAAATCTCGACAGCAATTGTCGGACAGTAACCCACCAGACACAAAACCCGTCTGTTTGGAAGATCCTTGAGAAGCTTAAGGGCCGAATCACACCGAAATGGCAGCGGTCGCCGCTGGCGGCCTTGCGGCCCCGCGCGCCTGGTATCTTCTTGACGAGTTTACCGGCCCGCGGTGCCGCGGGCGGCCTCGCGTCGCCGCTGGCAGTCGCTGGCTGCCTCGCAACCTTTTCAAGTATTTCAAGCGATACTGGTCTTTTAAGTATGTAGTTAAAGTTTAAAATTATTTCACACTGAAAGTGCTCGCAGCGCCGCTGCCGGCCGCTGCCATTCCGGTGTGACGGGTGCCCACTATCTAACAGAAACTTATTTCTCCGAAACCTATTTGGCATAACTCACTTGGCAGAAACTTTTTTAAGCGAACATTGTTAAGGTATAAAAAACCTTTAACATAATTGTTTTTTGGCAAAATGTTTTTATGTCCGAATTTTAAATGGGATACTTTTAAGATGGCAGAATTGTATTGGGCATAATTACCTTTGTCAGAGTTACAATTTTGCATAATTTCGTTGAGCATAACGTTTATTTAGAGCGCCGATTATTTGGCATAATTTGACTGAGCATACATAATTTTATTAGTCATATTGAAAAAAAGGGAACAAATTAAACGCTCACCAAAATAATGTTCTTGCGTACCAAAAATAGTAAATGATCACCAAAAAATAGTAGGTAAATGATCACCAAATTGTGTTAGGTTTGGTTAGGTTAGAACTGTGACCACGGAGCGCGCGAAGGCGAGCGAGCGCAGCGACCAGCGAGCATGCCGCGGCAGCGGCCGCCGAGCGCCAGATCTACTAGTGATTCATTTTATTTACCTTAGTCAAAATCAGTCTACTTAATTCATATAAAAAGGAAAATAGGTCAATGCCAAAAGATTATTCTGGCTGTGAATTTTCTGCGAAATTATGGTTCTACTTTTGATTATTATGGGTATAAAATATAATTATGCCAAAAGATGATTCTGGCTGTGAATTTTCTGAGAAATGATCCATCCATACTTATTGATTATTATGGATATGAAATTTATGCCTAAAGACAATGTGTATCGCGTTGACATTTGACGTTTATCTCTTTTTCACTCGCACTATTTCAATCATGTCATCCTACTTTGACGTGTGCGTTAGTGTACCGTTTTTGAAGATAGAATTTCTTTTGGGTAACCTATCTACACTTTTTTACTTATAACATCATTGCCTAAAGATGATTCTGGCTTACAAAATTATGAGTTTCGGTGTTATGGTAAATGAGTGTATGCCAAACGATTTTCTGCGAAAAGAGGTTTATGATATCCGTTGCTATGCAAAATAAATTATGAAATAAAAAGTTCTGATAACTCATACCTTTATCTAAAAAGTAAATCTTTTGTTTTGGCAACTTATTTTACTTAAAATATGGGCGACTTTGAACTTAAATAAAACCAAGGGGAATGGTCCCACAGATTTGGTGTCATAAAAAAAATGATTTCAAGAACAAGATCTAACAGAATATTTCATTTTTTTCTTGGACCTGATTTTCAAATTTTGGACCAAAATATATGAGGAGTTAATGATGTCCTTTAAAATGAAAGTAAAGGACAGTTTTGAAAATATTGATTTATCAGAACTGAGGAGTCGATGGTGGAATCCGCCAGTGCCAGGAATCCGACTAGAGAAGTTTCATCGCCCTTGGGAGTAGAGGAGTAGGTACATTTTATCATTATTATTTATTTGATGAGCTTGCTGGTCTGGTTAAAGACCCTGGTAAGCCGTCTTACGAGACTTGAGTCAAAAAAAAGATAAAGATTAAATGTTCTCCTCTCCTCCAGAATGATGAAGCTCTTCAGTTCACCATTAATCCTTTAATCCTGATGGAAATCTTCACACCTCCCCCGTGGATTACGAGGGCATTAGCCCAGCGCACTCGAAAGCCACTTAAGGAGGTAAGCTTAATCCTAGGCATTTTTTAAACCGACTCTAATTCGATGGGAATTTTTTATTACATACTAGCTTTTGCCCGCGACTTCGTCCGCGTCGATTAATAGCTCCCGTTCCCGGGGGATTTCCGGGATGAAAACTATCCTATGTTCTCTTTCTCGGGTCCCAGACTATATCTGTACAAAATTTCATTCAAATCGGTCAAGCCGTTTTCATGCTATGTCGTGACAACGGAAAAAGGGTTTCTTTTATATATATATTATTATTATTATTCCATTTATTATATTTAAACACTTATAAATTACATTTTTAAATATTGTTATAAAATAATAAAAACATTTAAAAATATAAAAAATAGTAGCCCACCGGCATCGGGAACAGGGTCCAAGCTACCGATGGTCAGGGCTCCAGAGAGAGGAATCGCCGGACAATGCGCGCCGTGCCCAGGAGTACCGCCTTCTGTATCAGGCCCTTGATCCAGCTGCCTAGCGAGAGCCTCCTTAGGTGTTGATCGAGGCTCTTTGCTATCACGCCATTGGCCGTCACGACTATCGGCACAATGACTGCTGAATCTACGTCCCACATGTCGACAACCTCGCGAGCCAAGTCAAGGTATTTGGACTGCTTATCCTTCTCGGCTTTCACGAGGTTCTCGTCATGCGGAACGGCTATGTCAACAATCATTGCCCGACGCTCTAATCGATCTATTACCACAATGTCAGGCTTATTGGCAACAATAGTCCTGTCTGTGATAATAGATCGATCCCAGTATAATGTGATATGGCTATTCTCAAGAACTGGGTCGGGCACATACCTGTAGTACGGTACTTCCGATTCCACAAGACTGTATTTCAGAGCAAGCTGTTGATGAATAATCCTGGCTACAAGGTTGTGTCTGTGCAAATAGTCTCCGTTAGCCAGACTAGAACACCAGAAATAATGTGACGGATTGATTCCCCGGGACGGTGGCATGCCCGACATATGTCAACCGTGCCGTCCTTCACAATGTATTTCGGTAGTTGTTCGTCATCATAACTTCGTCCATTATCGCACAGACAAAACCTTCGGTTTCCCCAAAGAGGTCACCGAAACGCAGCCAGGATACGGACGCCAGGAAATCTACATCGGGCCCATGTAGGACCCGATAAAAGCGTCCGTGAAGCTCTTTGCTCTGCCATACAGTCCTGCGGTCGTTAGTGTCCAGTACCACAGGTTTGCGCCAGTTCTCGTTCGCTAAGGAGAGCGGGGTGAGGCCCTTGTCCACCGAAACTACATCCCGATGCATCCCCACGGTGGCCGATAGGAAATACTCCCTGAGATTGCATATCTCACGGTTGTGCAGGGTCTTAGCATTTAAAAAACCTCGACCACCACACTTCCGTGGGATATACAGCCTCATCACCGACGACCGTGGGTGATGCATCCGGTTTGCAGTCAGTAGACCGCGGACCCTCCTATCCAAGGCGTCTAGTTCAGTCTGAGTCCATTTGAGTATGCCGAAAGAGTACATCAAAACCGGCATGACCCAACCGTTGAAGGCGCGCACCTTATTTCCGCCTGATAAAACACTATTTAGTACTTTATTCAGGCGGCCAAAGAAGCGCTCCTCAACGCCTGTTTCATGTCGGCAGCATTGATGCCTAACGCTTCCGACATACCCAAATATTTGTAAGTTTCGGTTGTGGAGAGGGACCTAAGGTGTATGGAATCCGAGAGTTGAGTCCCATCGGATTCCACAATCTCCCCTCGCTTTACATGCATGACTGCACATTTGTCCACACCAAATTCCATCCTGATGGCGCTACTGAAAGTTTCTGTTACTTTCAGTAGCTTCATCAGTTGCAAATCGGTGGGGGCAAAGAGTTTCAGATCATCCATGTAAAGGAGATGAGATATGACCTGGCCACCTCTTCGCAATCGATAGCCTAGCCCTGAACCCTCCAATAATGTGCTTAAAGGGTTTAGGGCCAAACAGAACCACAGTGGACTCAGACTATCGCCCTGAAATATACCTCGCTCGATCTTTATAGGTTCGCCGTTCTCTCGAATCTGTCGACATCCTGGATAGTGAAGGACCGTCCTCCATTGCCCCATACACGACATCAAGAAGGTGCGCAGAGTTGCATCTACTTTGTACAACTCCAGCACCCTCATGAGCCATGTATGTGGCACCGAGTCGTAGGCCTTCTTATAATCTATCCAGCATGTCGACAGGTTCTTTCGAGAACGACGAACCTGCTGACTGATAGCCATATCAATGAGGAGAAGCTCCTTGGTACCACGAGACCCTTTCCTACATCCATTTTGAGAGGCAGACATAATAGAATTATTATTAATATGATTATTTATTTTAGCTCTCAAAATGGATGTAAGAACTTTATAGACCGTGGGAAGACAAGTTATTGGTCTATAATTCTTGGGTTCCGTGGTACTACCTGCTTTATGGAGCAGGTGGGTGACTCCAGTTGTTAAGAATTGGGGTAACGATCCAGACTCTAAGGCTGATTGGAACTGGGATGCCAAGCAAACATGTGATTTAAGGAACCATTTTATCCAAAAATTGTGTAGCCCGTCCGGCCCCGGAGATTTCCAGTTTGGTAACGGACGAACTGCACAAGCTACATCTTGGGGGCTGATGGTAATAGCCTCCATTTCTGGTATTATATCACATGCTCGCTCAACCTCCCGAATCCAATCGCCCTCAGTGTGACCGACAGGCACCGACCAGATGCTGCGCCAGAATGAACTCATGGCATCATCATCCGGAAGGCGCGTGTCAATCACACCTTGGCCTGGTCGTTCCCAAGCCCTATACACCCACCTCTGATCACTCTGGAATGTGCGATTCAGAGTATAGCGCTCCACTCTTCGCTTGTACCGACGAATACGGTTTGCCCATGCAAAGATCTTCTGCTTCAGGAAGTCGATACGCTCTGTGATGTGGGCTATAAAATCTCGGGGACTAATGTCAGTCCCCGCAAACGCTCGCCTCACAAAGCGCATCACTCTAGGGCGTGTATTGCCCTCCCTGAAGCAGATGAGCTTGCCGATGAGTGCTCTAGCCTCACCAATACGACGCTCAATTCTGCACTGCCACGCTGGTACAGTAGATTTAGGTCGTGTGACTCCGTCACTGTGAGGAAATTTGACGTTAGCCACACGACACGCTGCTACAGCTGCGCAGTACAAAATTGAGTGAGTATCAGCGAGGTCTTCGCTGCCATCAAGATAGCTTGACAGCAGCGAATCCAGAGCACACACCAGCGCTCTATTTTTCTTGTGCATGGGCAAACGAGGCAGTCGTGGCCTAAGTTCAGGCAGCATAGAGCGATATTCCCGAAACGCACACTCCAAAGCACTCCTCAATTTATCATTACACTGGGTACTCACAGATATAGCCTCACCATCATCCATCACATCAGCGCTGGGCGGTCGCGGCATGCCACTACCTAAATTTTGCGGCTGCACAACGACCGCATCCACTGGTGCGACAGGCGGGACAAGATATATCTGTGACTCAAGGCGTAGTCGATCAAGCACAGAGTCATCCAACATATGATTACGCTGGATGACACGTACCTGATCCGACAGTCGTTGGGCCGTAACATTGACAGCCGGCTCAAGCACCTGAAACAGAGAAAGCATCCGACCACGGTACGCAGTCAGGTTACTTCCCCCCTCTGTAGCCCCAAAGTATGCGCGCATCACATTTTCATTTAATGGCTGTGTCCATTTCATGCGCGCACTTCCACCGGGAGCGGGGACCCTATCAGAGGCCGATGGGCCTCGAAGTCTCAAGCCCCCCAGCGGCCGGCGACCTCCCCGTCGACGTACAGGTGGTGGCGACGTCGGCGGAGAGAAGTACTCGTCGCTCGAGCTCGACGCAACTGCCACGGCCGGTGTCACAGCGCTCACGGTGGGGCTGGATTCCGGCGGCGGCGAGGCGGAGCTGAGCGACGGGTCCGGAGGTGTTGGGTGTGCATTACGTCTTGTAGCGGCTCTAGTTATCATCTTCGTTATGGATTTAGCTTGGTTTTAGTCCATTTTATTTAGTTTTCATTGTTGTTGTATTGGTGACATATGTCACCAATACCTTTCTTCCTTTTTCTTGGTAAAATCATTTTATATTTATATTTTTCCAATGGAGGTTTGAAATAAAATGTTATTGCGATTTCTTTCAACTGCGGCTATTTTAGATATGAATAATATTAATATATTTATTGAATTGTAAAAACTTGGAATCAAAAACCAGGCGTGATGACATCAGGTGTTGCCACTTTTATTATTATTATAAAAAAAGAAATGCAACTGAATCATAATAATAATAATAAACCCGCAGGGCAGCTTGTGGCGAGCTGTCGGGCAGTAGCAACCCCGTGGACCTGACCTCCTGGGAGACCCTTTGTTCTTCATCTCTGGCTTGCCTTAACTGGCCGGCCAGAGTGAGCACTGACGAGGAACAAGGCTTCCACCTCACTCTTGCCTTAATTGGCTGGTTTGAGTGGAGATTCGCAAGAGCAAATTTGCTCGGGGGAAGGAAGTATTCCAGTAAGATGCTGGTAGGGATCTTGACCGTACTTCCGGGATTGTCCTGATAGCCGTGGAATACCTCTCCACTCCTCCAGCACCTCGATATATTATTATTTTATTATTATTATTATTATTATTACGAGCCGTCTATGTCCCACTGCAGGGCAAAGGCCTCCCCTTCCTCCTTCCACTTATCCCTATCTAAAGCGGTTTCGGGCCAATCCTTGAGGTGACTGTCAAGTTCGTCCCGCCATCTCCGCCTGGGCCTGCCGCGTAGCCGTTTACCGCTATGTGGGATCCACTGTGTGGTTACTTTTGCCCAGAGCTCCTCCGGCATGCGACAGATGTGACCAGCCCAGTTCCATTTGAGCTTGGCAGCCGTGTGCCCTACATCCGCAATTTTAGTTATGGAACGCAGCATCGAGTTTTTTATGCGATCTGCGAGTTTAACTCCTAGGATACTGCGTTCCATTGCTCGCTGGCAAACCCCGAGTGCGGACTTTTGACGTTTGGTTAATGACCATACGTCCATGAGCTTTCTTTTTAGGGAAAGAGGGAGTGTTCCCTTCATTATCTGTTTCATCGACCAATAGCTCTTCCAGGCGTTTTCGGTGCGTCGAGCGATTTCTTTATCTTGTCTCGCCTGGAAGGAGACTATTTGGCCGAGGTATATGTACTCTTGGACGTACTCAATCTGCACACCCCCAATTGTTATCGCGCGTTGGATGCTGTTGGTCATCACCTTAGTTTTCATCATATTCATAGCAAGTCCGACCTCAAGGCTGGCGTTACTCAGTTGGTCGAGCATCAGGCTTAACTCGGCTGCCGAGGAAGAAAAAAGAACAATGTCATCGGCGAAGCGGAGATTAGTTAATCTTCTCTCGCCCAGAACAATGCCCTTGTCCTCCCAACCGCTTTTTATTTTTTGGAAAACTTCTTCTAGCGTTGCTGTGAAAAGTTTTGGAGAAAGGGGGTCGCCCTGCTTAACACCTTTTTGAATGTAAAAAGATGGTCCAGTGGTATTTATTTGAATAGCTGCTGTGCTGCTTTGGTAGATTTTTTCAAGTATTTTTATGTATGTTGGTTCGACGTGCTGTTTCCTTAGTGAGTCAAATATGGCGCTGTGTGATAAACTATCAAATGCTTTGGAGTAATCAATGAATGCGAGATATATCGGAAGGTTAAATTCTTGGTGTTTTTCTATGATCTGATTGAGGGACTGTAAGTGGTCGGTTGTGGAGAGGCCACGTCGGAACCCGGCCTGTTCTGGAGGTTGATGATTATCCAACTGGTTTGAGATGCGACATTCTAGTATTTTGACGAATATTTTGTACAGATGTGAAATAAGACTGATGGGGCGATAATTGGAGATGTCAGTCTTGTCACCTTTCTTGTGCAGTAGGATGATATTCGAGTGGCAGAAATTACTTGGAAAAATACCTGTTTTTAAGATTGAATTAAATAAATTGCAGATGTGTGGCAACAAGATAGGTTCAGCGGCTCGAAGTGATTCTGTTGTTATACCATCTTCGCCTGGACTTTTATTGTACTTCATGTTTCTGAGAGCTTGGTGAACTTCATAGCCAGTAATTACTGGAACATCATCAGGACATTAGTAAATTTCGGTTGTTAATTGGGGATGTTGATCGGCAGAATATAAAGCTTTGTAGTACTCTGTACTTATCTCGATGATTTTTGATCTATTTCCCTGTTTAATACCGTTTCGATCTTTTAAGTGGGTGATTGTAGACCTGCCTATGTCCATTCCACGCATAGCTGATCTTAAGGATCGGTTATTTGTTAATGCCGTATGAACGCGTTGTGTGTTAAAGTGTCTTATGTCCTTCCTGATACTTCGCTTTACTATTTTATCTATATCCCTATAACTAGCAGACTGGTATTTCATATTCTGTCGCTCTTCGATAAGGTGTGTTGTGCTGTCACTGAGTTTTGATTTCTTTTTATTAAGGCATATTACTTTTTGACTTGCAGTTTTAATAGCTTGCTTGATATTGTTATATTGAACTTGTTCATCCTCTGAATCAGTATCTAATAAACTGAAACTATTTTTAACATTTACACAAAATTGTTCTTTATTTGCTATCAATATACTTCTATTTAAACGTTTAATTGTATTTTTTATTAATTTAATGCGCTGTAATTTAATATCAAAGTGTGCTGTAATTCGTAACGGGCGGTGGTCGGAACTGAATTTTAAACTGTTGAGTGTGTCTACATTTTTAATAATACATTTACTCGAGGATAGGCAGAAGTCTATCTCATTTTTGGTTTGACCATCAGGAGAAAACCATGTCCATCGACGTTGAGGCTGTTTCATAAAGAAGCTGTTGCTGACGCTAAGATTTTGTCCGAAAGCAAATTGTAGGAGTCGTTGGCCGCGATCATTTCTATCACCTAACCCGTGGGGTCCCAGGACATTGGTGTTGTCAAATATATATATATATATATATAGATGTACACAGATTACGCTGAGATTTGTGATCACACTACCCCTTCATCTGGCGATTGGCATGGTTTGTCGACCAGGTCAGTTGAGTGAACCACAACCGTAGCAATGATAAAACAATAAAATTACATTGATCATAAGGGTCAATTTCGCGTGACACCTGACATTAATGACAGTTGTCACAGTATAAGTTTGATGCAGAATAGTGGCTATTTTGTCCCAAAAAAAATACGTAGTGTGGCCCGCTGTAGTTTTAATTTTGTACACATTTCTGTCTTGTATATTTGTCTGGTTTATATAGATGACGTGATGATGTTTAGTTTAGCGGCAACCTATAACTAGACTAGATTTGACCTCAGGATAAAAACAAAATTGAAGAAAAGTGAAGATTTGTAGTAAATGCAGTTAAAGACTATCAAAGGATGAATGACTATAATTTAAAAAGTATGTGTCTATATTTTTTGCTTGCGTTGTTCATATCCTCTTGATATGGTACGGTATGGGTAAAGGTTGAAGTTTTCGTTTTCTGCCTACAAAATATTGGCTAAATTGGCTACTCTAAAACAATCCCACTTATCTATAATTAAATCTAATTTTTGTTGAAGACCTTTATATAATTAGGCGCTACTTGGCAGAAATCTATATCAATTTATTGTTATGCAATTGTGTAGTTTTAATTCCTAATTTGATCAGGGCCGGAGCAATTTCGATAAGTCTTTGCTGGACCGCATATTCGGCACGCCAAGAACCCCCAACCGTGGTGGGTCCTCCGAGACCGTTGAAGAAGTGAGTTGAACATTCCTTACCTATCCTGTATCATCCTCTTCCAGTTTTTCTCATTCTTTCTTGACCTTGAAAGACAATGGTGCCGATTCCCTTCTTCACAAACTAAACGAAATTTCTTCTTCCTGCCCTTATCCCATTGTCAACATGTCTTTTTCTTCCATACCAACCTGTCACCCGTCATGCTATCTTACTCCTTTCTCCTTCATATAATTCTTTACACATTCCATCAATTTTTTCTTCGGTCTTCCTCTCCTCTTCCAACCCTCTACATTCATACTTATAACTGTCCTATCTATGTGCGTCTCATCCCTCCTCTTTACATGCCCATATCACGACAAACGATTTCCTTTCAACTTATCTGCGACCGGTGCTACTTTCAAGCTTCCTCTAATATACTTATTTCTCACTTTATCCATTCTAGTCACTCCACACATCCATCTCAACATTCTCATCTCTGCTACATGCGGTCTTTTTTCCTAAGTTTTATTTTATTTTTCTTTCCATTTCATTTAGAGAGGACTATACTAGTATTTATTTTCTGTCATTTTTTTAATGAAATCTAAAGAAAAAGATCAGCTGAACTTAAATTCTGTTTAGTTTGTGGACCCAGATTTGATGGAGCCTAGTTTGACCAGGTTTGAACCTTGTTTTAGACATGTCCCTTAGTGAATGCGTCATTGAAATCGTCATTTGGTGTAACTTTTGTCAGTCAATCACTTACATGCATAGGTAACAAAATATACGGATCTTATCAATGATATGTCATCATCTCCCTAGCCTTTTCCCAATCTTGTTGGGGTCGGCTGCCAGCCTAACCGGATTCAGCTGGATACCGGTGTTTTACGTGGAGCGACTGCCTACCTGACCTCCACAACCCAGTAACTGGGCGACACGATACCTCTTGGTTAGACTAGTCATAGTTTCTGGCTAACCAGTAACGACTGTCACAGTTCTACGAATGACAACCGGGACCAACGGTTTTACGTGCTTTCCGAGGCACGGGATGTCAGTGATGTCTAAGGTAAACTTTAGAAAGTACATATGAATTGAAAAAGTCACATTGGTACTTGCCCAGATTCGAACCCACAACCTCTTACACGAGAGGCGGGCGCCTTATCCACTGGGCCATCACGACCCGACCATTATCAATGATATGTATTAGGTATAAATAGATCTTATAGGCAAAAACAGTGCGCTATGTTTGGCCCAATACTCGTAGTTGCGTCAAAAAGGCCCGTATGATTTTAACTACCGGTTTTTTTATGAAATGAAACGCTTTGTTTTCAATGAAGGTCTCACTAATTATTCGGTTTTATATCTGCGCTTTAATTCCGTCAGCGAACCACTCGTAGTTCTCTCAAATATAATCCTCACCAGCTTGGCCTTTGGTGATGAAAAAAAAAAAACCGGTCAAGTGCGAGTTCTACTCGCGCAACGAGGGTTCCGTTAATTTGTTTTTTAGTGAAATAACTACAAATTTACGGTTTTCAGAGTTTTCCTTTTACTTGTGCTACATGACCTTGCTTCTTGCCAAATTTCACAATTCTAGGTCAATGGGAAGTACCCTATAGGTTTTGAGTTTTGATTCCCTTGAAAATGTCTAAATATGCAATATAAACCGCCGTATCTTTTTATTGCGTATGTTTTTGTTTATTGCCTGTATGTATTGTGTCTTGTACTGCGCCAAATAAACGCCTTATCTATCTATCTAGAAACTTGATTTTTTCACTGCTTTGAGAGATAGCAGACCTGAGTATGTGATATTAATATCAGCTTGATATCTCGACGCGTTTCTGAGAAAAAGGTTCTTGACAGACAAAGGGACAGACGGACGCCTGATGTCAACTAACTACAAATTTACCGTTTTCGGAGTTTTCCCTTTACTTGTGCTACATGACCTTGCCTTTTGCCAAATTTCATGATTCTAGGTCAATGGGAAGTACCCTATAGGTTTTGAGTTTTGATTCTCTTGAAAATATCTGAATATGCAATATAAACCGCCGTATCTTTTTATTGCGTTGATTTAGAAACTATATTTTTCCCCTGCTTTGAGAGATAGCAGACCTGAGTATGTGATATTAATTTCAGCTTGATATCTCGACGCGTTTCTGAGAAAAAGGTTCTTGACAGACAGACGGACAGACGGACGCCTGGTGTGAACTAACTACAAATTTACGGTTTTCGGAGTTTTCCCTTTACTTGTGCTACATGACCTTGCTTTTTGCCAAATTTCATGATTCTAGGTCAATGGGAAGTACCCTATAGGTTTTGATTTCCTTGCAAATGTCCAAATTTGAATTTAATTTTAAAATTTGGTTTATTTTGATTATTTTAATTTGATTATTTTATTTTGATTATTTAATTTTAATTATTTTATTTAGATTATTTTATTTTGACTATTTTATTTTGATTATTATTTTTGTAAACGATTTTGATTTTGTTGTTGTTGTTGTTTTTATTTGGATTTGTAAAGTTATGGGTTAAAATTGCCTGAAATAAATGAATTTTAATTTTAATTTAATTTTTGGTGATCTTTTACTTTGTGTCTTCGGCAGGCTTTCTTACCACGCAAAATCACTTTATAGAACTACTTAATCATCTTCTCAAAAGGCGTGTAACACATCATTGATTGGTTTTGTTCGGGAATCTTTATCTTCTGTCCTTTTCTTAGTGAAATGGAAAGAGAAAGAGACACTTAACTTAAATTTTCTTTAGTTTGTGAACAAAAAAATCGGCACCATTATCTACAATTTAAGGCGACATTCAATCATAGATATTGATGGAAGGGACTCTTAGTATAACTTCAATAGTGGATGGCAACAACCAAACATCCTGTCCAAAATGGTTTCTAAACTATTTATCTCTTGAAGCGAGCCGTCAACCACTATTATACCAAATGTAACAGGACCTACAGCTATCCATAAGCTTGCCAATATTCACTAAGGAAGATATTTATACAGACCAGGGCCCTGTTTAATAAAGCTGACAATGCGACATATATGTCAAAAAATGACAAAATTGTAGAATTGTCGGGCTTAGGCTGTTTAATAAAAGAATAAAAGTGACAAATATGTCAAAAATCAACAGGTGAAATCTTGACATATTTGTCATTTATAAACGCGTTAAAAGAACTTTACTCATATTTGTGAATTTTCCACCATGACAATTTTGTTGCCTGTAAGTTTTATTAAACAGAAAAATTGTCGAATTGTCACTTTTTTTTTAATATTGTAAATGTGAGTACAATGCCGTTATTTCTTTATACATATATGATTATATAATACTGACACAAATGGACATGGTGGTTGGGAGAATTGTCATGCTCGCTTAAAAGTCTCGCTGATGGTGGCGAGTGCGTTGGATCATTTGGTTCCCTTCAAAATGGTTGAGCTAAATGGTGCTGATGTCACGCGTCATGCTCGTGAACAGGCGCTGCCAGTAGAGATCGGTCATCTCTTAACTGCCATGACTTTTTTTTTATTACTTTTTGAATTTGAATTTTGATATTTTTTTGAATTTTTTGACATATTATGTCAGACTTGTCGAATTGTCAGCTTTATTAAACAGGGCCCAACTAATCCTTCTTATATGCATGCCAAAACCTCCTTGTGTCTTTTCCTCTCTTTGTTCTTAGTCGTTCTTCCATCCATACCTTTTCATTAGTATCCATCAAAGCTTCCTATTTTTCCTATTCTGCTTTAGAATCCATATCTCTCCATAATGTATAAAAACTTGTATTCAAATAATTAATAAATAAAATATAATCAGCTTATTTCGTACACCGTATCTATAAATAGGTAGAAACCGGTTTGTTAAACGTTATTGTTGTTAGTAACTTAAATAGAGACGAGTTAATGAGATCGCACATTAACTACAATCACAGAATAGTATTAGGATATTAAACTACACACATCAAAAGTGTCTAGGGATATTTCAATTAAACCTAAATTACTAAAATTCTATTAACTTTTTGTTAAAACATGTACATATTAAAATAAACCTTGTTTAATAGACTATTTAATCTGATAATAAACTTTTAGATAAAGTTAAATTTAAAAAAAACTTAGAAGAAGAGGAAAAACTCAAACAAAATTTCAATCTTAACTTTATTTTTGAAACATCAAAACTTAAACAAAACAACATTTTTTTTTATAAACATTCTTGAAAACTTAAAATTAATATTCCGTGGATCCACCTAAGACTCTCCTGACACATCTGCAGCGGTTCTGCATACTCAAAACAAGGGTGTCAATATCCTGTTGTGGAATACTGTCCCATAATTGCCGTTTCTGAAGCCATGAAGACCAGTCAGAGCATTATATCTAGGCTTTGGTCATGTTATCGTGTCACGGAGGAAGTGGTGGAACGGCACCGAGGACCTCAACGCATTACAACACATGTACAGGACCGATTCATAGTAAATGCTGCACGAAGTCAACTAAATGCAGCGGCGATGCAATTGGTTCAAAGGCTACAGAGAGAGTATAGTTTGCTGGTAAGCGGTCAAACTTTGAGAAGGCGACTGCATGAAGTCAATCTACGTGCTCGTAGGCCATTTTGGGTATCAGCACTAAGGAGAGGTAATCGAGGAAGAAGATTACAATGGGCTATTGCACACGAAAACTGGAACCATTCTCAATGGTCACTTGTGCTTTTCACTGATGAATCTAGGTTTGGATTTCATCCTGATTCGCGAAGAGTACGCGTTTGGAGAAAACCTGGACGTTGGAATCGACTGCAGCACCCACAACAAGTTCATGCATATTAAGGTGGCACGATTATGGTTTGGGCAGGAATTCGTCTCGGCGGTAGAACGGACCTCGTTTGGATACAAGGCAATACGACTGCTCGAAAATACCGAGATGAGGTGCTAGAGCCTGTAATCTTGCCCCACAGACAGCAAATGGGACAAAATTTCCAGCTAATGCACGACAATGCCCGTCCACATACGGCGCGTATCGTTACAAGTTGGTTACAACAGCATGTTATCCAAGCTTTAGACCGGCCTGCACAATCCCCTGACTTAAATCCTATTGAGCATGCCTGGAATATGCTTCAGAGAAGAGCTCGTAGGAATTTCCCTATTGATATTGTGCATCAAAACCAGCTTTTCTTGCATCTTAGCAGGATTTGGGACAGTACTCCACAACAGGATATTGACACCCTTGTTTTGAGTATGCAGAACCGCTCCAGATGTGTCAGGAGAGTCTTAGGTGGATCCACGAATTATTAATTTTAAGTTTTCAACAATTTTTATAAAAAAAAATTGTTTTGTTGTTTAGGTTTTGAAATTTCAAAAATAAAGTTAAATTGAAATTTTGTTAAGTTTTTCCTCTTCTTCTAAGTTTTTTTTTTAATTTAACTTTATCTAAAAGTTTATTATCAGATTAGATAGGCAATTAAACAAGGTTTATTTTAAAGTGTAGGTGTCTTAACAAAAAGTTAATAGAATTTTAGTTATTTAGGTTTAATTAAAATATCCCTAGACACTTTTGATGTGTGTATTTCAAAAATGGTTGACTACACTACTTATTACGTCATAGTGAAAGTTACCCAAAAGGATTTCCTTTGCGTTTTTTCCATGAAGACACACATAGTTAAGAAAACTTTTTATATTCTTCCGTAGGTACACTTAACCTATGTTCGTAGTTTTTAACTTAAAGTTTATGAGCACATCCATGATTAACGCCGGCAGCGTTGCTCGGTACGGGTTGGGTGGTGACAACCCTGGAACCACGATTTTATCGAACCGAGGCAGGTGCTTGATGGTGGCGCGCTTCTGACTCCAACCGTTTAAGATATAATTAATTTAACTTAAAAATAACACAAGTTTATAATAGTTCGCATTGTTACTAAATGGGAGAATCAGCTTAATATATGTATACCTTTAATCTTTGTTATCCTAATAACTTTTTTAAGTAGTCGGTTAACCAAAAAAGCTTCCGAATTATAGGCTCTTTGTAAAGCAGTCTTTTTATTTCAAATTATACTATATTATGACTTTTGTGGCCATCATAACTGCTGCCCGAGGCGGAGGCCTAAATTCGTCCCCTCTCCCTCCGATTCAGGGCTGGGCGGTAAAATGTTCTGAGGCCTGGATAAATTATGGCTCATTTTAGGCAGGTCTTTCCACCACTGGTGCTACAAATTGATAAAAACAGTCTCGTAAAATTAAATAGGATCGTCGCAACCCGAAGCCAGTAAATTTTGGTTCAACCACACCACCACATCAAGGTGACCGTTCAGGATCTTCTCAGGCCAAGAGACTAGTGAACGTGGAAGATGTGCCTACGATGGATCCGTCACTGTTTATTGAAATCTTTGGTACGCCACCTACAACAGAGCCTTCGAAACAGCGATATGAAGAAGTGAGTTTGATGCTGTTTTTGAGAGAAACTGCACGTTAAAGCGCATGAAAAATATGGTTCGATATCTGAGGGATTAGTAAATTGCCTGTGACTACCTGGTTACGCTATCAGCACGGGAAACCGTGGTGTCTTCGAACATTAGTGAGACAATTTTGCAAACTGAATTGTGTTCTATAGTATTCAAAATCTAGATCAGTAATTGCCTGCTATAATTTGGTTGGGATGTACATCTTTTAAGCCGGTACCTGAATTGAAACTTGAGAGGTCAAATGTTTTATAGAGTTTAAAATCTGGGTCAGTACATTGCGTGCTGCTTGAAGACCCCACAAGAAAAAATGTGATGTTCATTAAAACGAACCTGGGTGAAGTAATTTGGGTCCAAATCAAAAATTAGTGTTCCAAATCTAAGTCAGTACATTTTGTCTGCTACCATCTTGTTATATGACTATAATATTCATTTTTGGAGCTTCAATCTAGGTTAGAAAAGGGTCATTTGCAAGCATCTGAATGTGTGTGTGTGATGTTCGCAATCTGAGTCGTTATTGCATGACTTTACAGGCATGAGAAACTTGACTGTGATAATCGATTTAGAAGCTTAAAGGTGAGTAAGATCATTTGTGTCATTTGAAAACTTTACATGGAAACCTTGTTTGTGATGATCATCTTTGTGGCTTTAACTTGGGCATTGGAATTTATTTTGTGGTGTTCAAAATCTAAGTTATCAATTTTCTTGATGCTGGGACTGGGAGGTGAATTTACAGGCATGAGACACCTGACTGTGATGTTCAATTTTGAAATCTTTAAGGTGGGTAAGAAAAATTTGAGGCATTTTTTCTATAGTATTCGATCTGGGTAGTTACATTGCCTGTTGTTTGATTGAATTAAATGGTCTTTTCCGATGATCTTAAATGTGTATTGCTAATTATTGTCCGTTCAAAGGAACCTGAAGATCAACTTTGGCGTTCGAGAAGTTGGTTTAGTTTCAGTGAATTGGGCAGAAATCATTTTGCATGGGGCAGAATACATTGCATGATTCAAGCGCGGGTTCAACCTGTAAGTCAAGAGGGGTTTTCATTAGTAGTGTGTCTTTCTTTCAAGTCGAAAATCCGGGTTTTTGTAAGATTACATGAGCATATCAGTAATCAAATTTAAAAAGTTAAAAGTCATAAAGTTACTGGACAGTAATTATCTCAGCAACTTGCTGGAATTTCGGTAAATCCTTAAGTCCTTATTGGTTACATTATAGTTGGCGTCTAAATAATTAAAGATAAAGGTATTTAATTAATTAAAGGTAAAATTGATTAGGTAACTCAAAGCACAGAATCTGGAAACATTAGAAGTTCAACAATCAACCCTTCAGTCATTAATGAAATCTTTGGAACTCCACCAACGACTGCCAAATCAAGACCAGGTCCTACACTGGATCCAAATATTGTTGAGATCTTCGGGACTCCAACGACTGCAAAACCTTTGAGAAATAGACCTGCAGATGTGAGTTTGATGCTGAAATTAGCATGGAGGCATGGAAAACTTAGGTTGATAAGCATTTTGGATGTTTTATGGTGTGTGAAATCTATTTCATAATTGCCTACTAATTGATTGAATTGGTAATTCCTGGTTCTACGTTACTGGGTCAAGAATTAAATACTTGATCCGTTTGTCTTATTTTTTTTGGATGTGATTTGAATTCAGAAATGGAAAACTTGGGTTCTTAAACATTTGATTGTTCTATGGTGTTTAAATCTAGGTTATCATTGCCGACTGGTTGATTAAATTGCTAGTTCCTAGTTTTACTTACTGGTTCAAGAATTAACTTCTTAAGATGTTTGTCTTATTTTTCCGTATGTGATCTGAAAGAAGTCATATTTTAAATATTGTTTCAGCAATGGTTTAGTTTCAGTCAATTTGGCAGAAATCATCTTGCATGTAATAGGATAATTGCATGATCAAGGTCGGGTTTGATTTCAAATCATGATCCTTATAGTGGAAATCCAACTCTTAACCAAAGGTTCAATCTAGTTGTTTCTTTATATGTAGTTGGCGTCCAAGTTAGAGAAGTAAATATGTAAACTTGATTAGGTAACTCAAAGCACAGCATCTGGAAAAGTTAGAAGTTCAACAATCAACCCTTCGGTTATTGATGAAATCTTTGGACGTCCACCAACGACTGCCAAATCAAGACCAGGTCCTACACTGGATCCAAATATTGTTAAGATCTTCGGGACTCCTACGACTGCAAAATCTTCGAGAAATGGACCGGAAGATGTGAGTTTGATACTGAAATTAGCATGGAGGCATGAAAAACTTGGGTTCATAAGCATTTTGGATGTTTTATGGTGTTTGAAATCTATTTCATAATTGCCTACTAATTGATTGAATTGGTAATTCCTGGTCCTACTTTACTGGTACAAGAATTAACTACGTGATACGATTGTCTTATTTTTTTGGACCTGATCTAAAAGGGATCCAAATATTGTCGAGATCTTCGGGACTCCAACGACTGCGAAATCTTCGAGAAATGGACCTGAAGAAGTGAGTTTGATGCAGAAATTTGCATGGAAAACTTGGGTTCTGTCATCTTGCTGTTATATTACAGGCACGAGGGATAGAATATTAATTTATTTGCCAGAATGATATGAATGGTGTTTACATTAATAAGGGTCAATAATATTGAGGAATCCTTTTCCAGTATACCATATTGGCATGCAAACATTGATGCAGATCATTAAACTCAAACATGAATACACTATTGAAATTTGTCAAAAAAAATACTGATACGGGAAATAATATTTATTGAAACAGGTCAGGGGGCGTACCACAAGCTCTTATAAGCAGTATTACTTTGATATTACTTTCAGTGGTAGACAACGTGTCTAACGCTGTTACTTGCACACTCCTGAACAGGAATAAAACAATCTTACTTTAAACGTCATGGTAAGGGGGCAGGATTGATGTTCATCTTTTTTTTTTTCCCTAGCCTGTGCTGTACCACTGCTGGGCAAAGGCCTCCCCCAACTCCTTCCAGACATCCTTATCCCCAGCCGCCTCAAAACAACCCTCGTGGTATGAGTCAAGGTCATCGCGCCACCTTTTCCTGGGCCGCCCTCGGCGACGACGTCCATGTTTTGGCACCCACTGGGTTGATATATAAGTTCATCTATTTGGGTTAAAACTGGTTGCAGTTAAAATTCAGGCTATAGTGATTCTATCTGATATGTGACTGCATGATTACATTATCAGGCAATGTATATATAGCTCATTTACGAGCACCATTACTGTTTCATATACTGGAATAAAATTTGGGAGAAAAACATTATTTCATTTATTCATTTTAAAACAAATAGTAGCCTATCGGCTCCGGGAAGAGAATCCTTACTACCAGTGGCCAGAGTTCTAGAGACCTGAACCTCCAGACAATGACCGTCGAGTACAGGAATACTGCTTTCTGAATGAGATCCTTGATTCAGCTGTGTAGCTCAAGGATCCTCAAGTATTTGTTAAGGTGTCGGATTCGGGCGGAAGCGACGCCTGGGTGTCACCACTGCAGCAACGGTCGCCTGGAGGACACGGTCGAGCACACGGTGGAGGTGTGCCGCGCATGGGCGGACCATCGACGTGTCCTCGTAGAGGCGATCGGCGGCGGTGACCTCTCGCGCCCGGCGCTGGTTCAGGCCATGCTTCGGGGCGAGACGGAATGGGAGGGCGTCGCCTCTTTCTGCGAAGCAGTTATGCTAGTGAAGGAAGCGGCGGCGCGCGAGAGGCAACGACGAGCCTCTCGCCCCGGACTAAGACCCAGGCGAAGACGTCGAGAGTCGCAGGACGACTATCGGCCACCGTAGGCGCTGTTCTGCGGATGGCGAGCGATGGGTAGCTCGCCGCCCGGCTAGGACCAGGACCGCGTTAGTGTTCCACGCGCGCCTCAAAGAGAAGAAGTCAGCACAGGAAGGGGCCCAACAGGGCCAACGCCTGCCGGGGTTGTGGAATGTTTATAATAGTTACCGTGACCCTGGAACATAAAGGGCAATCGAAGGAACATGAGTGGGTTTTAGCCAGTAAAAGTCTGACACGCCCTCCCGCCGCACCCAGGACGGGAGCAGTCATTTGATGATTTCCCACTCACCAAAAAAAAGTATTTATTAAGGATTAATATCGATTAATAGGATTAATAGTTATTATACGGATTATACCATTGGCCGTAAGGACTATCGGTTCGGTGTTTGCTAAATCCACATCTTACATATCGACAAACCTAGCTTTCACAAGGTTCTCGTCATGTGAAAAGACAATATCAACATTCATTGCAAGACGCGCGACGCCATAATTAATCTAATCAGTTTGTCAGGCCTTTCTAATAACCCTGACAGTGACATAAGAATAATGAATGATGATAGATCGATCCATATAAACGTTTACAATTTAAAAAAAAATGTGTAACTAGAAAATTATAAATAATTATAATATAATAGACTTTAATTTGATTACAGTTAGGTAAACTTTGCCGTAGATTTCTGAATCAACGAGTAATACTAGGCGCATTTTTGCTCCTGCACAACCCGCTAGAAAATGATACTACTCATTAAAACAAACAACTTATCAAAAAAATATCAGCTGTTTCTAACAAAGTTCAATGTGCTCCCGACCATAATGTATGAAACAGCTGATATTTTTTTTCGAGTTTTCAGAGTTGGTTCCATAATAAAAGTTGTTTGTTTTCATGGATAAAATCATCTCCTAGCAGGTTGAGCAAGACCAAAAAACCCCTAGTATAATAAAAAAAAAACATGACTGCTATGATAGAATATGAACTATTATAATCAACTAGCCGGCCCGTGCCCACTTCGTTGGGCGCCAAACATTTTAACTTAAAACTCGATAACATGCGCTTCCCCAGACATAAGACTGAGCTAGATCGATTTCTCGTCCCCGAAAACCCCTACATATCAAATTTCAGGTCGTTAGGGTCGTTTCCGAGATCACATGCTTTTTCAAGCAATTAGCGCCATCTGCCGGGCTGATTTGTGAATCTAAACCATCCAGGGCGCCACTCAAACGCTTACAGAAAAATGCATTTAAATCGGTCCAGCCGTTTAGGAAGAGTTCAATGACATACACACGTACAGCAGAATTATATATATAAAGATAATCATGCGTGTTCTCTGGACGACTTGAGGCTGGTTTTATAGTCACGCCGCTAGACGCGCCGCTGGGCAGCGAACTGTTAAAAGCGCGCGGCTGTGCACTGTGAAACGAGATTAGTACCACGCGTTCAATATGAAAAACGGCGCGTCTCAATAGCGTCACACTAAAACGCACACTGGCCGTAGAAGCGCACGAGCGGCCCGTTCCTGGCAGCGCCGGCCAAAATTGCGCGTTTTCTGAACGGCGCTGCAAAAGCGTGCGACTTTAATACGCAACTACTACTCTTATATATCTCCGAACGCGCGCGCTCCAACGGCGCTGTCGAAACGTTTAGCAATAAAACCAGCCTCAGTGATCATAACGATACCTCATACATTTAAATCCGATCAGGCATTTAGAAGCTGTGGAGGAACAAAGGAACTCACATGCATTACCTCATGAAAACATAACGCTTCTTTTTCTAGAAAGATTAGAAGACATTTTTTGCATGGGTAACTTGGTAATCATGCAATTTCACTCTATTCAAAGAGGGTCAAATAGGATGAATTGCGCTGGCTGCACTGCCGTGATCCATACTTCCGTATAACCTGGTTCATTAAAGAAAGGAATCTAAAATGGCGGCGCTTATCATGTTCTCTCGCTCTCACACTAGTGCCGTCTATACTCACTCGCGCGCGTACCATCAACATAAGAAAAACCGGCCAAGAGCGTGTCGGGCCAAGCTCAATGTAGGGTTCCGTAGTTTCCCGTCCGCCCGTCCGTCACAATAAGTGTTTCCACTTATAAGTTTAAAATAAAAAAAGGCTTTTGTTACGTTGACATACTAAGTACGCAGAAATTATTTTTACAACCTTTTTGTCTTTTTTGTACAAAAACTGTTCTTTCTATCAAGTTCAAAATAATTTTCCTAGAAAGTCCTTATAAAGTTCTACTTTCCAGATTTTTTTCATATTTTTTAAACCTACGGGTCAAAAGTTAGAGGGGGGGGGGGGCGCTTTGATTTTTCCTTTTGGAGCGATTATTTCCGAAATTGTTGACATTATCAAAAAATTATTTTAGTAAACGCCTATTCATTTTTCAATACCTATCTTACAATATATCACACGACAGGGTTGAAATTAAAAAAAAACACTTCCCTCTTTACATATAGGGGGGCTACCCTAATAAAACATTTTTTTCCAATTTTTATTTTACCACTTTGTCGGCGTGATTGATATACATATTGGTACCAAATTTCAGCTTTCTAGTGCTAACGGTCACAGAGATTAAGCGAGGACGGACGGACAGACAGACAGACATGGCGAAACTATAAGGGTTCCTAGTTGACTATACGGAACCCTAAAAATTGTCTTGATTTGCTTCCACGTTGCCTTGACGCGCTCAGTGCTCCTTTTTACAAATACATTGTTATTTTTTTTCTGTTATTTTTCCGTTGTTACCTGTTTGTTATTGTGGTAATAGTAGGCACTGTTTCCGAAGAAAACAATAAAAATTCTTATTAATATTTTCGATTTGAAAAAAAAACTTCAACTTTTTTTATATGCAGACTATACTATCTGTCAACGCAAGTACATGCCGCCATTTAAGATCCCTTTCTTCAATGAACCGGCTTATACTAATATTATAAATGCGAAAGTAACTCTGTCTGTCTTTCTGTCTGTCTGTCTGTCTCTTCTTCACGCCTAAACCACTGAACCGATTTGAATCAAATTTGGTACAGATATAGTCTGGGACCCGAGAAAAGACATAGGATAGTTTTCATCCGGAAATCCCCCGGGATCGGGAGCTATTAATCCACGCGGACGAAGTCGCGGGCAAAAGCTAGTTCTTTATAAAGCAGTCATCTGACAATTTTCGCGCCATTTTTAACTGGTAAACAAGTTAAATTATTAGTTATTGTTGTCATGCAATATGATCAGATGGCCGTGTGTGAGCTGTCCCAAGATATCAATTATTATTATTTATTTCTCTTTCAGATAACTGTAAAGCCGACAGAAGGGACTTCAACTTACGTGGACAATGAAGGCCAGAGCTGTCAGTGTGTGCCATATTATCTGTGCGATGCGAACAAAGTTGGTGTTGATGTCAATAATGCCAGTGTGACAGGATGGGGGACCTTGGATATCAGGTGAGGATGGATTATGATGACATATTGACACACCGCCATTTTTAATAACCTGGGAAATACAGGGTGGAAGTTATGAGGAGGCTACGTATAATTTCTTTATGAAACTTCGATCCCAATTCACAGAAACTCATTAAAATGTACAACTAGCAAGAAATTGGCTATTCCACAAAACCTTTCTTTAGGAATCAATTGTACCGGCTTACATTAATTTGTAGTAATTTGATTAATTTTGGTCCGGGGTGCTAAGGCCATCTGATTGCCACCTAGTTTAATTGCCAATTCAAGCCTATCGGTCCAGTTTTTTTTCTGTTTCTAGCTTAAATAAACCATGTTAAGGAAAAAAGTGGAAATTATATTCTTTCTCACTCCTTCTCTGTTATTTTTTTATTAATTTTGTTCCGGAATTTCTTTCTTCATAGTCGGCGCTTTTCTCGTGAACTCCACTGTTGGTGTGGCTATCAGGATTGGTAGGCTTGATTGTAAAGTCTAGTGGGTGGCCTCTTCCGTTTTTTTTCGTGGGGAAATATCAGTTTGAAAAAACCGGAGAGTAGTGTCGTACTCGTACCGACTAAAAGCCCAGGGTTCTTCCAAATTTGGAGCCCTGTGTTCACTTGATGCATGCTCGGCACCCCCGCTTCTATGGAACAACAAATGCTAATAATGTATAAATCTCCTCAGGTTCGGCGAAGACGACGACAACGCCCGCCAATGCCAGGAGAGCGTGGAGGTGTGCTGTGCTATCCCTAAGGACGGTTCAGAGGTGCCTCTGCCACCGGTACCCCAGCCTAAACCTGACCCTGCCAAGGTCAAGGGCTGCGGATACCGCAACCCTCAGGGGTTGGGGGGTGTCACTGTTGCTGGTGGAAGTGTAAGTGAAAATAGTTAATTTTGGTTTTCATGGGTATCAAATTTAGGACGGTATTTCATGGCGGTTTGGCAAATATTGCAGGAATTCGTAAAATACGGTTTATAATAATTTAATCGGATGTTGCTTTTTGGGAGGACAAAATCGATTGTAATAGCCATCTCATTTCATTAAAATTTTACATTGTTATGCTGTTTGTAAAAAAAAATACAACGCTATTCCATAACTGCAAGCATAAAGCCTATTAATATAATCGGATATCCCATTGGACTAAGCCGAGCTTAATGTGAAGTGACTTGCAGTGGACACGCTGCTTTAATAAATGTATGTACCGCCAGTTCGGAGCGGATATCCGATTTGCGTTGTATTTTTTTTTTGGGTTTTTTTTTCAACATGTTTTGATAAACAGAATTAAAGCTATAGGATAAATGCAATAAAAGTAATATAGTAGTTTCAGTAGCCAGATAATAGGCGAGACGACAAAAAAAAAGTAATTAGTCCGTCTGATATATTGGCCAAAAATACGGGACACGTATTTTTTGTTTTTTCTCGTAAACGAAGAATGACGACGATACAGTGCGTTGAAGTTGCGCATGACGTCACGATCTTATACAATTTTTGCAGGACGGTGATGTCAAAAGCCCCCACTCCGGAACTTTGTTGCTGTTTATCTTTGTATTTTGTTATTAATTTGATCAAACAAAAAATACGTGTCTCGTAGTTTTGGCCAATCTATCAGACGGACTAAACGGAATGCCATTTTTAATGGTGTCGTCATCCCTATTCTCCTGACGATTCCAAGGGCGGACTGCTAGTTGGGGTGGGTGGGGGAAAACACATAGCCTTCGAACACTCGTGATTAGTCGTGATTTGAGACACAATAGAATGGCAATAGAAGCCTTTTTTTATGGGACAATCCCGCCACACTATTCCCAACCACTGCAACTCCTGAAAGCCACAATCAACAGTGGAGTCCGCCAGAAACCGAGCAATGAAGCTCGACGAGAACCGGAGAGGAGAAACGATTCAACTGTCTTGGATCCCGCAACGAAATTAATCAGAAAAGAACTGCGGAGGAGTAAGAAAAAAAATATTTCCACTTCATAGCAGCCAGTCGAGCCGGCTGTCGCTTGGTCGTTGAAAGGTTACGCCCTCAAGCTTGCAAACAGGGGGCCATATAATCGGAATCCAAAACCCCTCATGATCTGGATCCACGCCTGAATGAATAAGATAAATTGTTTAAATATAACACCGTTTGATGTCATTCCCCAGGGTGCGGAGTCCCAATTCGGGGAGTTCCCCTGGGTGGTCGCTCTTCTGGATAACCGCAACTCCTCGTACGTTGGTGTAGGCGTGCTCATCAACCCTCAAGTCGTGATGACTGGAGCTCACGTCGTGGCGAGGTAAGCCTCATTGTCATGGTTTTAGCCTAAAGACGTGTGTGAAGATGACTGCTAGACATTATCATCATCTTCTTTGCCTTCCTTTTAGTTGCTCAGATGAAGTCCAGGCATTATAACGATGTTTTTCCTTCGTTGGTCCCGGTTATAGTTACGGGTAGTCAGACGCCAGAAAGTCGGACCGCTATAACCAAGAGGTATCGTATCTCCCAGTATGGAATGTGGACGTCTAATATAGGCAATCGCTTCAGGTAAAACATTGATATCCAGCTGAATCCGGTTAGTCCAGAAGCCGACCCCAACATAGTTGGGAAAAGACTAGGGAGATGATGGCGTTACACCAAGGAATAGCCCCCTCTCTGTAGAGTCATCATCTTGTTCTTCCTGCCCTTATCCCATTTTACTTGGGGTCGGCGCAACACGACTTTTTCTTCCATACTAACCTGTCACCCGTCATGCTATCACTTACTCCTTTCTCCTTCAAATCATTCTTCACACATTCCATCCATTTTTTCTTCGGTCTTCCTCTCCTCTTCCAACCTTCTACATTCATACTCATAACCTCTGATCTGCAGACCTTCTTGAAAGAGGACTTTTGGCCGAAAGGTGTCGTGTTTCGACGTTTCCGGGGACGGTTTTGCGGCACCACGCAGCACAACACGACGCCAATGTTACGTGTATGATTTTATTATAGTTTAAGTTATTGTTTTTAAAATATGTATTAGTTTATTACTGTTTAAGATTATTGTATGTATTTTATTTTATGGGCCGAAGATGCCTGAAATAAAATGATTATTTCCTTTATTCACTTATAAAACATAAAAAATACATTTTTAAATATTAATTTATAAAAAAGAACATTTAAAAATATAAAATTTAGTAGCCCACCGGTATCGGGAACAGGGTCCAAGCTACCGGTGGTCAGGGCTCCAGAGAAAGGAACCTCCTGACAATGCGTGCCGTGTCCAGTAATACTGCCTTCTGAATCAAGCGCTTGATCCAGCCACCTAACGAGAGCCTCTTTAGATGTTGATCGAGGCTCTTGGCTATTAAGCCATTGGCAGAAACAACTATCGGCACAATGATCGCTGAGTCCACATCCCACATGTCGACAACCTCGCGAGCCAAGTCGATATACTTAATTTGTTTATCTTTCTCGGCCTTCACGAGGTTTCCGTCATGCGGGACCGTAACGTCAACGAGCATTGCGCGCCGCTCCAATCGATCCACCACCACTATATCAGGCTTGTTTGCTACAACAGTCCTGTCAGTGATGATGGATCGATCCCAGTACAATGTGACATTGCCATCTTCGAGAACTGGGTCGGGCACATATCTATAGTACGGTACTTCAGATTCTACGAGGCCGTATCTCAGAGCAAGTTGCTGATGGATAATCCTGGCCACGAGGTTATGCCTATGCAAGTACTCTTCGTTAGCTAGACGAGAACAACCAGAGATAATGTGTCGTATTGATTCTCCCGGCAGGTGACACGCCCGACATATGTCAACCGTACCATCCTTCACAATAAATCTCCGATAATTCTTCGTCATGATAACTTCGTCCATAATTGCACAGACAAAACCTTCGGTTTCCCCAAATAGGTCACCGAATCGCAGCCAGGATACGGACGCTAAAAAGTCTACATCAGGCCCATGTAGGGCCTGGAAAAACCGTCCGTGTAGCTCCTTACTCTGCCATACCTCCTCGCGATCTTTCGTCTCAAGTACTACAGGTTTGCGCCAGTTCTCTTTACCTAAGGAGAGCGGAGTGAGGTCCTTGTCCACAGTGACCACATTTCGGTGCATCCCCACGTCAGCTTTAAGGAAATAATCCCTGAGGCTGTATATCTCGCGGTTGTGGAGAGACTTAGCATTAAGAAAGCCTCGTCCTCCACATTTCCGTGGGATATACAGTCTCATCACTGATGATCGCGGGTGATGCATCCGATATGCCGTCAACAATGTACGGACCTTCCTATCCAGGGCGTCGAGTTCTGTTTGAGTCCATTTGAGTATGCCGAAAGAGTACATCAACACCGGCATGACCCAACCATTAAAGGCGCGCACCTTATTTCCGCCTGACAAAAGACTATTTAAAACTTTGTTCAGGCGGCCGAAGAAGCGCTCCTTCAATGATTGCTTCACGCCAGCGACATTAATGCCTAACGCTTCCGACATACCCAAATATTTGTATGTCTCAGTTGAAGAAAGGGATCTAAGGTTTATGGAATCTGAGAGTTGAACTCCCGCAGATTCCATAATCTTCCCTCGCTTGACATGCATGACCGCACATTTGTCCACACCGAATTCCATCCTGATAGCACTACTAAAAGTTTCTGTTACCTTCAGTAGCTGATTATTATTAAATATATTATTATTAATATTAAATGATTATTATTATTATTATTCCATTCATTTATTTCTTAACACATATTCAATACATTTTTAAATATTATTATAAAAAATATATAAAACATTTAAAAATATAAAAAATAGTAGCCCACCGGCATCGGGAACAGGGTCCAAGCTACCGGTGGTCAGGGCTCCAGAGAGAGGAACCTCCGGACAATGCGCGCCGTGTCCAGGAGTACCGCTTTCTGTATCAGACCCTTGACCCAGCTGCCTAGCGAGAGCCTCCTCAGATGTTGGTCGAGGCTCTTCGCTATTATGCCATTGGCCGTCACGACTATCGGCACAATGACTGCTGAATCCACATCCCACATGTCGACAACCTCGCGAGCCAAGTCAAGATATTTTGTCTGCTTATCTTTCTCAGCCTTCACGAGGTTCTCGTCATGCGGGACAGCAATATCAACAATCACTGTGCGACGTTCTAATCGATCTATCACCACTATGTCAGGCTTGTTAGCAACAACAGTCCTGTCAGTAATGATAGATCGATCCCAGTACAATGTGACATGGTCATTCTCAAGAACTGGGTCGGGCACATACCTGTAGTACGGTACTTCTGATTCCACAAGACTGTATTTCAAAGCAAGTTGCTGATGAATAATCCTGGCTACAAGGTTGTGTCTGTGCAAATAGTCTCCGTTAGCCAGACTAGAACACCCAGAAATAATGTGTCGGATTGATTCCCCGGACGGTGGCATGCCCGACATATGTCAACCGTGCCGTCCTTCACAATGTATTTCCGGTAGTTGTTCGTCATCATAACTTCGTCCATTATTGCACAGACAAAACCTTCGGTTTCCCCAAAGAGGTCACCGAAACGCAGCCAGGATACGGACGCCAGAAAAATCTACATCAGGCCCATGTAGAACCCGATAAAAGCGTCCGTGGAGTTCCTTGCTCTGCCATACCGTCCTGCGGTCATCAGTATTCATTACTATAGGTTTGCGCCAGTTCTCGTTTGCTAAGGAGAGCGGGGTGAGGCCCTTGTCTACCGAAACTACATCTCGATGCATCCCCACGTCGGTATTCAGGAAATACTCCCTGAGACTGCATATCTCACGATTATGCATGGTCTTGGCGTTTAAAAAGCCTCGACCACCGCACTTCCGCGGGATATACAGTCTCATTACCGATGATCGTGGGTGATGCATGCGATTTGCGGTCAGCAGACGGCGGACCCTTCTATCCAGAGCGTCCAGCTCAGTCTGAGTCCATTTGAGTACGCCGAAAGAGTACATCAGAACCGGCATGACCCAACCGTTGAAGGCGCGCACCTTGTTCCCGCCTGATAAAAGACTATTTAAAACTTTATTCAGGCGGTCAAAGAAGCGCTCCCTCAACGCTTGTTTCATGTCGGCGACATTGATGCCTAACGCTTCCGACATACCCAAATATTTGTAGGTTTCGGTTGAAGAGAGGGACCTGAGGTGTATAGGATCCGAGAGTTGGGTCCCCTCGGATTCCACAATCTCCCCTCGCTTTACATGCATGACTGCACATTTGTCCACACCAAATTCCATTCTGATGCCACTACTAAAAGTTTCTGTTACCTTCAGTAGCTTCATCAGTTGCAATTCGGTGGGGCAAACAGTTTCAGATCATCCATGTATAGGAGATGAGATATGACCTGGCCGCCTCTTCGCAACCGATAGCCTAGTCCTGAACCCTCCAACAATGTGCTTAAAGGATTCAGGGCCAAACAAAACCACAATGGACTCAGACTATCGCCCTGAAATATGCCCCGCTCGATCCTTATTGGTTCGCTGTTCTCTCGAATGAGTCGACATCCTGGATAGTGAAGGACCGTCCTCCACTGCCCCATACACGACATCAAGAAGGTGCGCAGAGTTGCATCTACTTTATACAACTCCAGCACCCTCATGAGCCATGTATGTGGCACCGAGTCATAGGCCTTCTTGTAATCTATCCAACATGTCGACAAATTCTTTCGAGAACGGCGAACCTGCTGACTAATGGCCATGTCAATGAGGAGCAGCTCCTTAGTACCACGGGACCCATTCCTACATCCATTCTGAGAGGCAGACATTATAGAATTATTATTAATATGACTATTAATTTTAGCTCTCAAAATGGATGTAAGAATCTTATAGACCGTGGGTAAACAAGTAATTGGTCTATAATTTTTGGGTTCCGTAGTACTACCTGACTTATGGAGCAGGTGGGTTATTCCAGTAGTTAGGAATTGGGGTAGCGACCCAGACTCTAAGGCTGACTGGAACTGGGACGCTAGGCGAACGTGCGATCCTTGCAACCATTTCACCCAGAAATTGTGCAGCCCGTCCAGCCCTGGGGATTTCCAGTTCGGTAATGGACGGACTGCACAAGCTACATCTTGGGGGCTGATGGTAATAGCCCCCATTTCTGGTATTGGATCACAGGTTCGCTCAACCTCCCGAATCCAGTCGCCCTCAGTGTGACTGACAGGCACCGACCAGATGCTGCGCCAGAATGAGTTCATGGCATCATCATCTGGAAGGTGCGTGTCAATCACACCTTGGTCCGGTCGTTCCCAAGTCCTATATACCCACCTCTCATCGCTCTGGAATGTGCGATTCTGAATGTATCGCTCCACTCTTCGCTTGTACCGACGAATACGGCTTGCCCATGCACTGATCTTCTGCTTCAGGAAGTCGATACGCTCTGTGATGCGGGGCATATAATCTTGGGGACTAATGTCAGTTCCCGCAAACGCCCGCCTCACAAAGCGCATCACTCTAGGACGTGTATTGCCCTCCCCGAAGCAGATTAATTTGCCGATGAGTGCTCTAGCCTCACCAATACGACGCTCAATTCTAAACTGCCACGCTGGTATAGCTGGTTTAGGTCGTGTGACCCCGTCACTGTTAGGGAATTTGACGTGAGCCACACGACACGCTGCTACAGCTGCGCAGTACAAAATTGAGTGGGTATCAGTGAGGTCCTCGCTGCTGTCGAAATAGCTCGACAGCAGCGAATCCAGAGCACACACCAGCGCCCTATTTTTCTTGTGCATGGGCAAACGAGGTAATCGCGGTCTCAGCTCAGGCGGTGTAGAGCGATATTCCCGAAACGCACACTCCAAAGCACTCCTCAAATTATTGTTGCACTGGGTACTCACGGATATAGCCTCACCATCATCCATCTCATCAATACAGGGCGGTCGCGGCAAGCCACTACGTGAATTTTGCGGCTGCACAGCGACCACACCTACTGGCGGGGCGGACGGGGCAAGACTAATCCGTGACTCTAGGCGTAGTCGATCAAGTACAGTGTCATCCAACATATGATTACGCTGGATGACACGCACCTGATCCGATAGTCGTTGAGCCGAAACATTGACAGCTGGTTCAAGCACCTGAAACAGAGAGAGCATCCGACCACGGTACGCAGTCAGGTTATTTCCCCCTCTGTAGCCCCAAAGTATGCGCGCATGACATTTTCATTTAAAGATTGTGTCCATCGCATGCGCGCACTTCCACCGGGTGCGGGGACCCTATCAGAGGCCGGTGGGCCTCGGAGTCCCAAGCTGTCCGGTGGCCGGCGACCTCCCCGCCGACGAACAGGTGGTGGCGACGTCGGCGGAGAGAAGTACTCGTCGCTCGAGCTCGACGCAACTGCCACGGCCGGTGTCACAGCGCTCACGGTGGGGCTGGATTCCGGCGGCGGCGAGGCGGAGCTGAACGACGAGCCCGGTGGTGTTGGGCGTGCTTTTCTCATAGCTGCTGATCTCGTAATCATCGTTTGTTTTGTAGTTTTCTGCGTTTCATGTTATAGTTTGATGTGACAATCGTTTTTTCCATGGTGACATACGTCACCATTGTCGGATTTTCTATGCTTACGTAAAATCATTGTTTATATTATTCTCACTATGGTTTATTGTATTTGTTGATATTATTTCCGACTATTTTATTGTAATTACATGTGGGTATGGTATTAAAATAATTTTATATATTTATTTTAAACACTGCACAAAAAACTAGACGATGACGTTATTGGTGTTGCCAGCTTATTATTATTATTATTATAACTGTCTTAACTATATGCGTCTCATCCCTCCTCTTAACATGCCCATACCATGACAAACGATTTCCTTTCAACTTATCAGCGACCGATGCTACTTTCAAGCTTCCTCTAATATATTCATTTCTCACTCTATCCATTCTAGTCACTCCACACATCCATCTCAACATTCTCATCTCTGCTACATGCAGTCTTCTTTCATCCATCTTCTTCAAGGCCCAACATTCCGATCCATACATCGTCTCTGTAGAGTCATCATCTGCAAAGAAAATTGGTGTGACATAACTATTGAATAACGTATCATCATTTACCTAGCCTTTTACCAATTACGTTGGAGTCGGCTTCCAGACTAACTGGATTCAGCTGGATTCCAGTGTTTTACGTGTCAGTTCGTTCTATTATTTTCCTACTAAAAATTGGTCACCTAATAGTGTCATTCGTCCATAAGACTTAGGGCGGGATAAATAGACTAAGCCAAAGTCGGCGCTTAAAAACGTCTATTAAACGTCGACGGGCCTGTTGGTCTAGTGTTCAGTGACCCTGACTGCTAAGCCAGAGGTCGTGGGTTCGATTCCCACCCAGGACAAACTTGTGTGATGAGCATAATTGTTTGTTCTGTGTCTGGGTGTTATCTTTATATATATAATTCTACTGTGAGTGTGTATGTCACTGAACTTCTCTCAAACGACTGGACCGATTCTGATGAAACTTTTTGTGTGTTTAAGGGGATCTGGGAATGGTTTAGATTCACAAATCAACCCGGCAGATGGTTGTCGATGGTCAAACATCTACGAATGACAACGGACTAACGGCTTTACGTGTAACCCGTGGCACGTGCTACCTGTGACGTCCTAGATAACCTTAAAAAATTAAACTTAAGTCCTAAGTAGATAAATCTATACTTCTATACCAAGCGCCTTACTAATAAACGCTGCATAAAGTTATGACAGGTTTATATGACAAAAAATGTATGTTTACACAGGCTTTATTCATTGCATAACTTTCACAGCAATTATTAGTAAGGGCATAAGGCATAATATTATAAACAGGAAAACTTTGTTTGTTTGATTGTAATGAATAGGCTCAAAAACTACTGGGCCGATTTTAAAAATTCTTTCACCATTTGAAAGCTACTTTATCCACGAGTAACATATGCTATATAATATCACGCTATGTCTCACGGGAGCGACGCAGTAACCAAAAACCTAATGTAACGTGGGTGAAACCGCGACGAACAGCTAGTTAAATAATAAAATTGAATATGGCACATTGGTATACGTTGGATTTTTCAATTATTTACCATATTTTTTTCAGATACGGCCCAGGCGATTTGAAGGTTAGAGCTGGTGAATGGGACACACAGACTAACAAGGAGATATACCCGTATGTGGAGAAGAATGTGAAACAAACTGTTATTCGTGACGGTAAGGTTTTACTTATACCCAGGTGAAGACGTCGAGAGTCGCAAGACGACTACCGGCCACCGTAGGTGCGGTTCTGCGGATGGCGAGCGATGGGTAGCTCGCCGCCCGGCTAGGACCAGGACCGCGTCGACGGCGCGTTAGTGTTCCACGCGCGCCTCAAAGAGAAGGAGTCAGCACAGGAAGGGACCCAACAGGGCCAACGCCTGCCGGGGTTGCGGAATGTTTATAATAGTTGCCGTGACCCCGGAACATAAAGGGCAATCGAAGGAACATGAGTGGGTTTTAGTAAGTAAAAATCTGACATGCCCTCCCGCCGCACCCAGGACGGGAGATGTCATTTGATGATTTCCCACTCACCAAAAAAAAAAGGTTTTACTTATTAATCTTATTTTTAAGATGGGTTGGCGGGATTTGGGGGTGTACAGAGTCAATTGCAGCCTTTGAGCCCGGTTGCTTACGTCAACGGCAGCTAAAGCCAAGCTAATAGTGATTAATTTCAATGTGAAATTGTTTATTTCCATCACACCTTATCAAAAGGCAATTTGGAACGTGACTTTACCAGTACAAATATTAAAATAATTTAAATCTATTTGGAAGTTCCATAAGGTTTGACTGGGCTTTTAAGTCGGAGGTCAAGGTATCGATTCCCACCCGGGATAAACTATGTGTGATGAGCATGATTGCTTGTTTTAAGTCTGGGTGTTATTTATCCATACTAATATAAATAAAAAAATTATAAATGGGAAAGTGTGTCTGTCTGTCTGTCTGTTTGTCTTTCTTTCACGGCAAAACGGAGCGATGAATTGACGTGATTTTTTGAGTGGAGATAGTTGAAGGGATGGAGAGTAACATAGGCTACTTTTTGTATCTTTCTAACGCGAGCTAAGCCGCGGGCAAAAGCTAGTCTATGATAATAATATCAGTTGTCTGGTTCCCAAAATATAGGCTCTGATTGGTTGTTTGGATACTGAGGATTTGGATTGCTTATGTTGTCTCAAGTATTTATTTAAGTCTTTTTGGAACATCATTTACCTGAATGAATCTAGTTGCCCATTCCAAAGATAAGAATGGCTCGCATGGAGAAGAATGGCAAAGAAACTAAATTTTTAATAAAGCAGAATGCAATATTTATTACAGTTTTGCTTGTGGTTCGGGCGAAGGCTAAGACATCTGTCAACATAAAACTTTACAGCCGCTTCTTATTTTAAAATCTACGCGTGCGCGTGTCGTTGGCGGGAGCGGAAGCCACATCGCGTTATATTTTTTTTTTATCCTGGGACATCTTACACACGGCCGTCTGATCCCAAGCTAAGCAGAGCTTGTGTTATGGTAATCAGACAACTGATATACCTACATACTTATTAACTCTATACTTCCTCTTTAAAAAAAATATTCTTCACAATGACTTTCTCACAATAACTTCTTTCTTTGCAGATTTCATGCCGAAATCATTGAAGAATGACATGGCACTGCTGTTGCTGGACAGCCCACTTGAAATTACTGAACATATCAACGTACTCTGCATGCCTGATCAGGAAGAGGTCTTCGACTCTAGCAAGAACTGTGTCGCTAATGGTTGGGGCAAAAAACACTTCGGTGAGTGGAAATATTGGTACCGATTCTCTTATTCACAATCTAACGTAAATTTAAGTTAGCATCTTTCTCCTTCCATTTAATTAAGAAAAGGACAGAAGATAAAATATTAATTAAGACCTGTCAAATTTAGACACTCCATAGATAATTTAGACGCGATTTAAAAACATGGCGTTTAAATATACGTCAATTTTCATCAGGCGCTGTCTAATTTGACAGGATTAAACTAAAATGTATCTTCTGTCCTTTTCTTTAAGAAATGGAAAGAGAAAGATGCATTTAACTTACATTTAGTTAGGTTTGTGAACAAGAGAATCAGCACCATTATCTATTGATTCTGATATCAACTCTCAAAACTCAACGGCAATCAGCAACGGGTCCATATTAGTGAAAACAGAAAACTATAGTAGATTTTTAAATAAAAAATTGCTTACTATGGTGGTAATCTTAGAAGGAAATAGATTTTGTCCACGTTATAGCATTACAACAGTTTATTAGATCTTTGTAAAAAGAATAAATTTAAATTGTGAATTAAGTATATTAGGTATTAGATAGCCTTTGCCCGCGACTTCGTCCGCGTGGAATTTTTGTTCCGGGGGATTTCCGGGATGAAAACTATCCTATGTCCTTTCTCGGTTCCCAGACTATATCTGTACCAACATTTAAATCCGTTCAGTGGTTTAGGCGTGAAGAAGAGACAGACAGACAGAGTTACTTTCGCATTTATAATATTAGTACGGATTATCTCCGGCAAATGTTTCTCCGCCGTCTTATACTCGGTACACGCGGCAACGATTTATCGCTACGATTTGACGTGAGTACCTACCGAGCATAAGTTGCCGTCAGAATATTTCGGTTATAAGTTTTTTAACGACAGAACCATTCAATTCAAACTGTCAGTTTTATTACATTAGGTAGGTATAATCATCAAATCTCTGTGAATCGTTCAACTCATTAACTTGTCCTTCAGGTCAAAAGAACGTATACGCAGTGATCTTGAAGAAGATAGAACAAGACATGGTGCCGTACAACCGCTGCAACGCTTTGTTGAAACGCACCCGTTTGGGACACAACTTCAAGCTGCACGACAGCTTCGTTTGCGCTGGTGGGGAAGAAGGCAAGGATACTTGTCAGGTAAGAGAATGTTGAGATGTTTTATGGTAGGATGTCGTCGCCTCCTTCTGCGAAGCAGTTATGCTGGTGAAGGAAGCGGCGGCGCGCGAGAGGCAACGACGAGCCTCTCGCCCCGGACTAAGACCCAGGCGAAGACGTCGAGAGTCGCAAGACGACTACCGGCCACCGTAGGCGCGGTTCTGCGGATGGCGAGCGATGGGTAGCTCGCCGCCCGGTTAGGACCAGGACCGCGTCGACAAGCGTTAGTGTTCCACGCGCGCCTCAAAGAGAAGGAGTCAGCACAGGAAGGGGCCCAACAGGGCCAACGCCTGCCGGGGTTGCGGAATGTGTATAGTAGTCACCGTGACCCTGGAACATAAAAGGCAATCGAAGGAACATGAGTGGGTTTTAGTCAGTAAGAGTCTGACACGCCCTCCCGCCGCACCCAGGACGGGAGCAGTCATTGGATGATTTCCCATTCACCAAAAAAAAAAATGTTTTATGGTTGGGTAAGGTGATTGTCCACCTGATCTTAAGGGGGATGCTTCACTCTAGTCCGCGAAATTCAATTTCTTTGAACGTTTCTTGCAATTTTCCACTCAGTGTCTGGGTGATTGTTGATATAGAGTGATTTGCGACTGTCTAGGCCATTAGTTACAGAAAAACAGAACAAAATTGTAAAGGAACATCCCATTCCAGTTACAAAGATGACGTCTGCTGTAACTATCTGACGGTTGCTGTAAAAACCTTGTTTATAGGGTGACTGATAGTATTATTGTAGACAGTGGTGAACTCACGAATGTACTCAAGACTACTCGTTAGTTATTTCTATTAGTTACTACAATTTAGCGTTTTGGATAGTTAAGTAAATTACCTATTTAATAAAAAAAAAGTTTCTTTGGAAAAATAATTTGTTGTCATGAGTACAATCATGTGTTTATGTATCGGTCACTAATTAATAATCGCCCTGTACTATGTTAACATCTTGTCTAATTCTAATTTCACTGTGTAGGATAGATCAGTTTTATGTATGCTACTGCAGTCGTGAAAATTCTTGCAATGTCCGGATATTTGACCACTTCGACAGTTTTTGTATAGGTTATGTGTCAAAAGTTTGACGTTACACGTCAAAAATCGAGCATTGAGCAATAGTATATTGTAATAGCAGATTTGAACTCCAGGTCTAGTGCCCATGTTGGGCTGTAGCCACGTTCAAATCTGACATCTGAATATTTTCTGTGTTATTTTCATTGCCTATATCTATTGCGGTAATTTTTGTTGGTAAGGACCCTTAATTCCTTCAGGTTCTTCAACTTAAACCTTCTTTATTTTTTCCAGGGCGACGGTGGCGCCCCCCTAGCGTGTCCCATCGGGAACAACAGATACAAGCTCGCAGGCCTGGTAGCCTGGGGCATCGGCTGTGGGCAGAAAGACGTGCCTGCCGTCTACGTCAACGTCCCGAAGTTTAGGAACTGGGTCGATGAGAAGATGGCGGACTGGGGACTACAGGCAACGTCATACAGACTTGATGACTCTGTATAAAGTGTGGGCTGATTTCAGTTTAACTGCAACGCCAGAACAAAGCTGTTGTCCACTATTCTGGCAATATATGGGGTATTTTACATAATTAACCAATTAATGTAATACATAATCTCTATAAAAAATCTCCTAATTTAAGCCCTAAAAATCTGGTTCATATTCA
The DNA here is from genome assembly GCA_033675125.1 of Athetis lepigone. NCBI lineage: Eukaryota > Metazoa > Arthropoda > Insecta > Lepidoptera > Noctuidae > Athetis > Athetis lepigone. The sequence continues at coordinate 9,951,581 of CM066220.1, forward strand.
ATTAACCGTAAAATTGGATTTTTAGATGCTTTGTAATCAATAAATAGTAAGACAATTGAGTTGTTTACTTAGTGACGTCATAAGGTGTTCTGCCATACAAAATCTATGGAAGAATATCGTTTTGACAGCTCATAAAAAGTACGTCAATTGATGATGGTGTAAAATACCGTATTGTGCCGATTTCTTTGTTCACAATTTAACAAAATCTAAGTCAAGTGCATCGTTTTCTTTCTATTTCATTAAGACAGGGACAGAAGATGAAATTTTGTTTAGTCCTGTCAAATTAAGCCATAGATGTTAAAAAAAACTATAAAACGACTTCATTTGTGTAAATAGGTAAAAAAATTACACTTTTACACGTCATTTTTTTTTGCTTATTTTAATCGAACGATGGAGCTGGTGTTTCCTAACTGGACTACCCTAAGAAGAAACAACCGAAACAAACTCAGAGGTCAAAGTCTCTTTTGAAGTCCATAGAATATTGTATTGGTCAAATTATGCGAGGACCATGAAGGTAATAACTGAAGTGAGCTCTTGATGAGAGAAGCACACAGATTTGAGTGGACCTGTCCAAACAGTGCAAGCATTTGTCAAAAGTCGTTAGCTCAACTAGAGATGATGTTAGAACGCGATTAAAAACATGGCCACTAAAATATATAATAATATATACTTCAGGCGCTGGCTAATTTGACAGGACTAAACTAATATGTATCTTTTGTCCTTTTTCTAATGAAATGGAAAGAGAAAGACGCACTTAAATTAAATTTAGGTAAGTTTGTGAATAAGAGAATCGGCAGCAATGTACATTTAAATCTGCCGTATAATCCGTTCCATTAATAAAAGAAATTTAAAATGGCTGTCGTTGTCGTGCCATCTCACTCGCTCACTATACGGTGTGAGTGAAATAGCATGATACCTACGCTTTTGTTCGGCTGCCATTTTGTTTTTTTAATAGCGCTAGATGTTAGTGTTTTAAATTGACGTTTGTTTTAAAACTCGGTTGTTTTTGTGCTTGTAGCACAATAAAATACAAAATAGATATTTTTGAAAATTTTGACAATCATGAGATTATTTATCTTGTTTTAACAATCGAACAAATAAAATTAGTATCAAAAGATATGTATGATATTCTGCCTTTCTTATACTAGAAGCCTTTAAGCCCCAAAGCTAAGAAAAAATTGGGTAGTTTACACCATTAACCAATAAATGTTAGACACAATTTCTATAAAACCTCTTTTATTTAACTTCTGCACTTTAACTTTAACACAGCACAACACAATTTGCTATAAAATTTGATTTTTATTTGCTTTGAAATCAATAAATAGAAAGTCAACTGAGTTGTTATTTTAGTGACGTCATAAGTTGCTATTGCCATACCAAATCTATTGGAGAATTGCGTTTTGACAGCTCATAAAAAGTACGTCAATTGATAATGGTGTAAACTACCGTATTGCAACTACTTGCAATGATAAAATCTTTCTTGGACAGAAAGATAAAGAATTTTGACTCTTTCACTCAGGTACTACAAAAAAGTTAAAATTGATCATGTGATCAACGGCTTTTTAGTTCTCTCTTTCTAAAACTGTACCAATATCGATATTTTGACGTGACAACGTCTTATAAATTGGTTTGCCGGGTGACACTTCAAGAAACTGCGTTACGCTCCCCTCAAGTTATGCGCTCACAATGAGAGCGAGTGCTCTCGGGCATGGTTAGCCCGCCTAAGAAGAGCGAGAGAGACAGACATAAAAAGTGAATATTCACATTAAAATTATTTTACCACTCAAAGTCATTGTCACGTAAAACTTTCGCCATACCGACTTTACAGGCAACCAATTTTTTGACATAGTAATGTACTTACAAAAAGTAGAGAAAAATCTATGAGAATTGTAACTTCATAAGTTTTTTAGGTTATAATGTATACGACGCATTGCTTTTCAGCATTTAAAATAAAAGCAAATAGTATTTTTTATATTGTTTTTACATCCATTTTGTTTTTCTTCAATGCTGTACTCAATAACTAGGTTTTTCAACTTTTTTACCGCCAGAGGGCGAATGTATCGCCTTCGTATAAAATAATAATAATAATACCAGCCTATAACTGTCCGACTGCTGGGAAAAGGCCTCTACTCATACAGAGAAGGCACGAGCATTGATCACCACGCTTGCTCAAGGCGGGTTAGCGGGTAGGCGCCTTCGTATAAATAAAAAAAAAAATATCGATTATGGCGGTCAAAGGGTTGAAAAACTAAATCTACATAATGTATCTCTCTTAAAGTACCTGTAGCAAAAATATTTGTGTTATAGGTAGTATGTTTTTTTAACAAACGAGTACCAAAAATTTTGTCTGCGTTTCTATTGGTCCACATAGAATAGAATCATTTATTTGCCATAAACAGCATAAGTGTTATTATTGGTGTTAAAAGCGTTGGCTCCGCCTCGACTAATTTCCCATCTCACTCTGTCAATACCGGAAATGTGAAAAAGATATACTCAGTACTCGTTTGTTAAAAAAAAAGTGACTATACAACCGTTATAGCTTGAATTCAAATTTTTATCTTAAGCAAAAATAAATGTTACCATAGATGCTAAATAAAAAAAATACCAAGCTACCATAATACATAATACTTACTTAAATGTGAAAATGCTCAAATAGGGTACCTTCTATTGTTTTTATCAGTCATACAATGTTTTTTTTACAAATTTGACATTAAATAAGTTTTTTTCATATCTGTTTTATTATTTACTAGCTTTTGACGGCGTGGAATAATAGTTTCCGTTCCCGGGGGATTTCCGGAATGAAAACTATCCTATGTCCTTTCCCAGGTCCCAGACTATATCTGTACCAAATTTCATTCAAAACGGTTCAGTGGTTTAGCCGTGAAGAAGACACAGACAGACAGAGTTACTTTCGCATTTATAATATTAGTATGGAAGTATGGATTTTAGTGTTTCATACTTTGAAAGGAAAAACTCATCGCATTGTTGTCCGTCTGTTGAGGTTCTTTAACAATATGAAATTGATTCTGCAAGCTGCGGAAACAGTAATAAAATTAAACTTCTTTGCAGACACAATTGAAATATACAGCATTCTAGCTTTGGCCCACAACTTCGTCCGCGTGGAATAATAGTTCCCGTTCCCGGGGTATTTCCGGGATGAAAAATATCCTATGTCCTTTCTCGGGTCCCAGACTATATCTGTAACAATTTTCATTCAAATCGGTACCTACAGTGGTTTAGGCGTGAAGAAGAGACAGGCAGACAGAGTTACTTCCGCATTTATAATATTAATATGGATATTTTCACATGCAGAAAAAACACGAGGTTCTTCTGGTTGACCTAGAATGGTGGAATGTGGCAAGATGCAATGTTATCTTAATCCATAGATATATTATAAATGCGAGCGAAAGTAACTCTGTCTGTCTCCTTCACGCCTAAACCACTAAACAGATTTGTATGAAATTTGGTACAGATATAGTCTGGGACCCGAGAAAGGACATAGGATAGTTTTCATCCCGAAAATCCTCAGAAAACGGGAACTATTCCGCTACTAATTATTATATATAATTAGTATATACTAGCTTTTGCCCGCGACTTCGTCCGCGTGGAATCTGTACCAAATTTCATTAAATCGGTTCAGAGGCGTAAAGAAGAGACAGACAGACAGACAGAGTTACTTTCGCATTTATAATATTTGTACGGATATTCATATCAAATTATTTGTCCGCGTTGGAGTCCCAAACTACTTACGATTTTAATCAAATTTGCACACCCCCATATGGCCATATTTTATTTCAATAACAACGACAGGCGGTTTTTTACAGTAATATTTTCTACAAAATCAAATAAAATAGTAATATTATATTAACATTTATTTAATTTTAACAGTCGGTAAAGCAGCGCTGCAGTTGGCTTTGTCTAGTTCAGCTTGCAGTTGTTTTAGACGAGCCCTCGCTAGCGTCAGGTTGGCATTTGTAGCTCGCATACTTTCCTGTAACAAACAAATTGTTGTATGTTATAAATTATTAGGTGTCCCGCGATTTTACCCGCATAGTTCCCAGTCTCGTGGGATTTTTGGAATAAACCCTATCCTATGTACAATCGACAAATTGAATTCATGACCCATCATAAGCTTATTTCCTACAGACATTCAAATACAATTAGGTCGACATTCATGTAAACATTTATAAAAAAAAGTGAGCCGTCACGGGACGCCTGGCAGATGTGATACATCGACATTACATCATCGCCACACAGTACACAAGACTGTGACTGTATATATACACCATCATAATAGCGTGGCGACGCGTCGCCACGGCATGCGTCGCCACGTCAGATATTTGTTTTACGTGCGGCTATAGATGTTTCACATCAAAATGACACTTGTCACGTGTTATTTTGATAGTCTCAAACGATGTATCGTCAAAATGGGTCATGATTCCAATTTGTCGATAGTACTTTCTCAGTATATGGACTATCTATGTACAAAATTTAATTCGAATCGCTTCAGCAGTTTTTACTTTTTCGTAAAAAGTAGCACTGAGCGCGTCAAGGCAGCGTTGAAGCAAACCAACAGATTTTTTTTATGTTGATGGTACTCGCGCGTGTGAGTATAGACGACACTAGTGTGCGAGCGAGAGAACATTTTAGATTCCTTTATTTCATGAACCAGGTTATAACATACAACAATACGGTATTCCATTATCAATTGACGTACTTTTTATGAGCTGCCAAAACGCAATTCTCCAATAGATTTTGTATGCCAATGTCACCTTAGAACGTCATTAATTTAACAATTCTCTTAACTATTATTAAACCTTCGAATACACGTGATTTGAGACACAATAGAAAGACAATAGCAGCCCGACAGCCGGCTGTCGCTTGGTCTTCAAGAGGTAAATAGATTTCAAAGCAACTAAAAATCGAATTTTACAGTAAATTGAAAATGAAACGCATGTTTTGAGCTAAAATTGTGAGAGGTTTTATAGAAATTGTGTCTAACATTTATTGGTTAATTAGCTTCTGCCCGCGGCTTCGCTCGCGTTAGAAAGAGACAAAAAGTAGCTAATGTTACTCTCCATCCCTTCAACTATTTTCACTCAAAAAATCACGTCAATTCATCGCTCCGTTTTGCCGTGAAAGAAAGACAAACAGACAGACAGACAGACACAGACAGACAGACACACTTTCCCATTTATAATATTAGTATGGATATAGATAGATATACTCACTTGTACATTCAGTAAAGTTTTGTCAGCTCTCGTCAGCTTTTCAACAGATATATCTGTAGTATGTTTTATCAGCCCCTCCAAAGTAGCACGGAATGAAACGTTGCACTCCCCTGGAATAAATACGCTTTATTTATTTAACACTGATGATGTCCTACAATCTGTACATACCGACATGATAATTATATTGTAGTCAAATTTTTTTTTTGTTTTAAAAGTTGTTCTGACTTTCTAGGAGGAGTGAGTCCGACTTTGTGTTGCGGACTAAAAGGAATCTTTTTAGTATGTAGTCCCATATAACATAGACAAGTTATAAATAACTAGCTACTGCCCGCGGCTTCGCTCGCGTTAGAAAGAGACAAAAAGTAGCCTATGTTACTCTCCATCCCTTCAACTATCTCCACTTAAAAAATCACGTCAATCCGACACTGCAACTGCACCGTTTTGCCGTGAAAGAAAGACAAACAGACAGACAGACAGACAGACAAACAGACACACTTTCCCATTTATAATATTAGTATGGATATCATCACCATCATCTCCCTAGCCTTTTTCCCAACCATGTTGGGGTCGGCTGCCAGCCTAACCGGATTGACTGCCTATCTGACCTCCACAACCCAGTAACTGGGCGACACGATACCTCTTAGTTAGACTGGTTAGAGTTTCTGGCTAACCAGTAACGACTGTCAAAGTTCTACGAATGACAACCGGGACCAACGGCTTTACGTGCTTTCCGAGGCACGGGATGTCAGTGATGTCTAAGATAAACTTTAGAAAGTACATATGAATTGAAAAAGTTACATTGGTACTTGCCCGCATTCGAACCCAAAACCTCTTACACGAGAGGCGGGCGCCATATCCACTGGGTCATCACGACGTTATAAATAATATAAAAATAAATATTATAATTGCCCTAATTAATTGGTTTTTGACTCAAAAATACATACATAGCTTCTGATGCAGCAATGAATTATAGATGTTGGCTTGAGCTGGTGCTGGCGGTGTTAATGAGGGCCTCAGGATGCTGTGCAGTGGACCGTCAGGCTCCGACTGACTTGTTGGTAAGGTCAGCTTGGTTTCTGAAAGTATTATTATACATATACTTAATAACTTTGTGGTAATCAATGTACAGCTGAAACTAATGAAGGTAAAAGAATTTTAACCATAGTTTCTTTTGTTTATTTATTTTTACACCAACTTACATTTACGGGTTACACCACACATAATATAAGTTATAGGCTAATATAAAAATACAATAAAAACTAAACAGAAAACAGTTTACATAATTATTACACAACAAAATATATGACAAAATAATAATATATAATAATATAATAATAATAATATAGTTTATTTATCCAAATAATACACACAGACAGACACAGTTCAAAATAGAGGCTAAATACAATATATGGGGCATGTTATTATAATTATGTGCAAAGATGATTTATGACGACAATTATAAGTCTATGCATACCAAAAAGTTATGAACGCTGACTCTTAAACTGGGAGACCTGTATCTTAAGAGTCAGTGATCGGCCATGTTTGAGTTTAATAAAAGTGAAGTTCACTAGAGTGAAGATGTGTCGATGTAACATCTTAAATGCATTTTAAAAATTATATAAAGTTTTATGAATTATTACTAAAAAAAGCAGTACACACTAAAATAAGTGGTTATCAATTGTAGGAGATGGTGCTGGGGGTGGCAGTTGACTCCAGGTACCGAGTTCCGCTACTCAGGAGTCTCAGTTCAGTACTCGCACGGTAAAGAGGCACATAGTGCTGACAGCTCACAAGGTTTCTGGTATAGGCGACAGTTACGACTTAACCTTTCATCGACTAACCGACAGCCGGCTGTCGCGCTACTATTGTCTTTCTATTGTGTCTCAAATCACGTGTGTTCGAAGAATTTGTGTCAGGTAGAGTCTAAAGTCTAACTGGTGTTAAGTTGTTATTTAAGTAGCCAACAAACTGACATTTAAAATAAAGTATGTACCATCATCAGACTCCGGAGCTTCGCCAGCTATTACAAATGAAGTCGTGTTGAGAGATACGTCTATTTCCTGAAAATAGAGCAAAAATTTCCAATATGAGACTGGTAAAATAGTTAAAATTAGCTCAAAAAGGAAAAATAATGGCTCCTTTAGCCTGTCTATGGCATGATAACCTTTTTTTTTTATTATTTTTTTTTGATTTTTTTTTTAGTGAGTGGGAAATCATCCAATAACTGCCCGTCCTGGGTGCGGCGGGAGGGCGTGTCAGACTCTTACTGACTAAAACCCACTCATATTCCTTCGATTGCCCTTTATGTTCCAGGGTCACGGTGACTACTAAAAACATTCCGCAACCCCGGCAATGGCATGATAACCTGGTTTCGGTTCTTCACAAGGGTGATTCAATACGTTTTGACATTCTATCTCCTTAGAACTGCAACTATATTCTATACTAATATTATCAACTTCAACTTTTATACTTGTTGTGGCAATCCACCGAATTTTCGGTGATTTCTGCCAATGTCCAGTTTGAAAATAATATTTCAGTTTAAATGACAATTGTTCGGTAAATAAATTATAGTGTGGAGATCATACACGTGTTCTTATAACCAAGAACACGAGATGACTCCTCTAACTAATATTATAAAGAGGTAAAATTTGTAAGTTTGTATGTAGGGGGTAATCAGCCCATTAATCGAGGAATGCTATAGGCTATATACCATCACGCTACGACCCACGGGAGCGGAGCAGTTACGAAAAATGCGGGTGAAGCCGCGGGCAAAAGCTAGTATTGAAAATAAAATAACAGGATTTTAAAAGTAAGTTTTAGATAAGAACTCTAAAAACTAGAGAACATTTTTCAAGAGGAATCATGTCCCACTTTACCTTACCTAATTTGTCTGTAAACCCGTGCTATCTGCTGGCAAATTTAGAAGCTAGAGGTAAACAAAAATCGCTCATGTTTTTCACAACAAAATGTTTGAATACAAACCGGAGATCTTCCAACTTCTATCTCAGAATCTGATTCGGAGGCTTCACCATCCACTACTTGAGCATTTTTTGACATTTTCCAATAAGAATATTAAGTATATGAAAAATAATCTTGAACGTTGAAATCTTTTCACTATCACATATTTTTATCTATCACTCACAATGTTTTGTTTACGTGTTTTTTTGACAGATGTCATGTGTTGTCTTGATTAATTCAGTAGATTCAGTTCTAATCTCTAGGCGCTAGAAAGAGACAAACATATCAGATTTTAATAATGAGTAAGGAGTAACGACGACTGTCGTAGTGTCGTCCAATGCTAAATATTCTAAGTTTCATTGTCTGAAGATTTGGAAAGCGATATTTTTCAAAGTTGACATTAGATGTCATGTGTGCGTTTTGTTAGTGCACTTCAATAGAACTTTGTCACGTTTAGAAGTAAGTACTTTCAAGCTGTTGTCTTATTATCGGGGTGAATCTTAGATTATTAACCTCTAGATTGAGCCACCGCGTGGCCGCACATGAGACAGCACTATAAAATTTCAATGTTGTCATTAGGTAAAATTTTCCCGAAATATGACCAAAACCGTGAGGTGTTCCGTTGCAACAACTACTTATTACATTCATGTACTGAGTTGCGTATCATAGAGGTGTTCCGTTGCAACAACTACTTATTACATTCATGTACTGAGTTGCGTATCATAATCCTTATTAAGAGTGCAAAATTATTTATATCGTAAGTATTATTTAAGTTACGAGTCCAGGTTTTCTCACGATGTTTTCCTTCACAGATGTCTGAGATGTCCAACTATAAAAATTATATAAAATTCCTTTTAAAAGGGAGAGGATACCTCACATGGCATCAAAGAACTAATTAATCATCTGATTAATTTTATTTATTTAACTAGTTGCAATTTTATTATCAAGTTATGGGAAAAATAGAGCTGAGGTATGGTAACACTTTGAAAAACAAGTAACAGGTTATGTAGATAAAAATATAAACGATATCGCTAGAAAATGTCCTTAATTTTGATCGAAAGCCATGTAATTACATACACACAAATGTATTTATTCAATCAATGCACAATAACTGTAATATTTGCATCCTTACGAGTCAAAAGTAGCATTCTTATCTTGCTTTCTTTCTGTGCGGCTTTTGCAGCCTAAAAAAGTGCATCCTCCCATTTTATAGCACAGAAAAAGCACTAAACACTTAACTACTGGAGCCAATTTCTCAAATATACATTAAAACTATTGGTTTAATTACCGAAATTGTTATAAAATTGTAAAAACTAATACGAGCCGACCATTCAATGACAGTGACATCCCTTTGTTTGGCTAACTTTTCAATGTTCGCCAAGCGAAAACCGGCCACGCCGAACGAGACAGAGCATGTTATGCTTTGTCTCAATTTTCTTACGAAATTCGTAATATGCTTCTCACTTTCACACTTCTTTACAACCTCATGGCTACATCTAGAGGTCAATAATCTAAGGGGTGAATAGAGATGTAAATCAGTGAATCGAAATGATTTAAAAAAAAAAGGATCGTATTGTTTTTTGTTCGACAAGGGTTCTTAATGTTTACCATGTCCTTAACTACTCCCAAAAAAAAATGTCCTTAACTTTTATAATTTTACATAAGTTTTTAACGATAAAATCCCTTTACCTATAAGTTTCGTTCCGATTGACCGCTGGTAATCACATTCCCTACTGTTTGTGTGAAATTATAATAATATCGTGAAATTAATTTTCGAATAATAATTATTATTATGACCCATAACTATTCGAATACCGTAGGTAATTAGACACAGTAAAAAGACAATAAGAGAGCGAACGCCAGCGTTCGCTAGGGGTTTGATAAATTAGCATTAAACGCCCAAACGACATCCGGCTGTCGCACTGCTATTGTCTTTCGAATCACGTGTATTCGAAGGTTTAAACCTCATGTCGTGCTGTATACGAACTGTAAACTCGAGTTGACTTGAGACTCGATTTCATTTTAAGACTCGATTAATTGATTTTATAAATTACCGCCCTTGCACGTGGACGGTTATCGTTTACCACATATTTTTTTTTGCTATACAGAGTGTAAAGTTTGAATGGGCCTGGAAAAAAGCTAACCTTTATTTTTTTTAAAGAATTACAGCTGCGTTCAAAGGTTTTCGAAAATGTGTCACACCCGGGATTCCAACAGACTTAAAATGGAAAAAATAACAACAACCTGTATTTTTATGACGTTAATCGATAGTGTTATAAGGATCAAATCTTTCAAACAAATGGTAAATTTAATGAGAGGAAAACCATAAAATTTTAACTTTTGAAATGTAAGGTCGATTTAAACTATCGAAATTTTTGTTCAATCGACTTCAAATTTTTAAAATTGGTGGTTTTTTTTTTAATTTCATGAACAATGTTTGTAGGAGAGATTCGGACCTTATGAATTATCGTAACGTTAGATGCCATAAAAATACTAAGTGTTACTTTTTTGGATTTTAGCCGGTTGGATTCCGGATTGTGGCACGCGAATTTAAAAAAATCTATGAATGCAGTCATGCGAATTTTGAAAGCAATGAACGCAGTTTGTTTCTTTTAAAAAATGAAGGACTGTTTTTTAAGTAAAATAATCTTAACGATTTAAGGTAATTTTCTTCCAGGGCCCATTAAAATTTCCACCCTGTATAGGAACAAAAAAGTTACAGCAGTATCAATATTAGGGAAACAGGATGAAATAAAACTCTCACAAAACATGAAGAACCTTTTACTATCAGATTTAACGTGGACGTATTGACACAGCGACAAAGTATTATTATTTACAATAATGTATTACACTCCTCTTTCAACGCCTAAGGGCACAACTAACCTTTCTTTACAAATAAAAATATATCATAGACAATATCAATTTGAAGACGCTGTCATTCGCGAAAAATGGCGCGAAAAGAATTTTCAAATAATAATAAATGTTGGTTTTTTATCGATTTGACATGAAGAAACATAATTTGTGCTCTTTATAAAGTAAAAATTATATTTTTTGTAACAGTTAAAGCTTTATGGTAGGTATTCAGAAATGTTTAGAGTAATAACAAAAAATATTTAATAATTCCGCAATCATGTTAGGCTTATGCCCGATTACTCAAACGTCACTTAATTTGAAACGCTTTTAAACCTGTTGCTATCCTTATTTATTCCTTAAGAGTGAAAATGACAGCAATAATGATTTGAGAGCATCTTAAAATTGAGTGACTTTTTTAGTATTTGGCCATAGCCTACGTCAATATATCACCAAGCTGCAGTCATCGGCTGTTGACAATTCAACCAGCCAATCACAGCAACTTATAACCATTACAATTTGACGCAAATTTTATTTTCCATATATTTAAAAATATATTTTTAATTGGATAGTCAACAAGTATTAGCAAGTATCATAAATATAGATATTCAGGTTAATAAAACTTAATTGGATACCTATATCTAGAGAATAGTAACTTTATTAACAAATAAGTAATATAGATAGAAACATCACCTGTATAGTTTTTTTTTTAGTTTTACGCATTCTGAAAAAGGTAATCGTGATTTCAGATTAAGTAATAAAAAATCATAAAATCATATTTATTTTGTAAATAGGTTATATATATAACACTTTTACACGTCAATATTAGAGTTTTTTTTTTTTTGCGAACGATGGGACCGGTGTTTCGTAGCTGGACTGGTCAAAGTCTCTTTTAAAGTCCATACAATCGTATTGGTCAAAAATGTGCGAGAACCATGGAGGTTAATGTCTGAGGCACTCTCTTGTTGAGAGAAGGACACAGATTTGAGTGGACCTGTCCAGACAGTGCAAGCATTTGTCAGTAATCGTTTAGCTCAACTAAAAACTAAGGAGCCCAACGTCTTGACGAACAGTACCAAAGTAAGGACATTTGGGGAGGCCGCATTACATTAGACGGTCAATCAATTGAAACTACTCACTTGAGTTAACTCAAGTTTTTTTTTTATTAGGAGGGCTCTATAACTTTAGCTGGATTCTCAAGTGACTCGTGGATTGGTAGAAATAAAGATATTGAATATTGAGTTTAACTTGGAAAAACTCGAGCTTCATGCCATTTATTTCTTTCTTCTTTCTATTTTTGTGATGGCTTTGGTAAATAAAGAATTATTTGTTTATTTATTTCAACTTGTGTTAACTGGCGTCGATTTCAGCCAGTCAAAAGATTTGGTTTGCTGTTAGCCAGTTAATTTTAGCCAATCACAACACTGGACGTCACTGTGTCTTGCACTGCCTGGACAGGTCCACTCAAACCTGTGTCCTTCTCTCATCAAGAGAGTGCCTCAGATATTAACCTCCATGATTCTCGCACATTTTTGACCAAAACGATTGTATGGACTTTAAAAGAGACTTTGACCTCTGAGTTTGTTTCGGATGTTTCTTCTCAGAGCAGTCCAGCTACGAAACACCGGCCCCATGCCCATCGTTCGCTTAAAATAAATAAAAAAAAACAAAATATTGACGTGTAAAAGTGTTATATATATAACCTATTTACAAATTAAATATGATTTTATAATGATTTTATGTTTTTTATGATTTTTATGTAGGTTAACAAATTAATTCTGTTAATTACCTAACAAAAATACGTTACAGCCAAAGAAACCTTTCGGGGACTAGATAAATCACTGATATTTGTATAATCGAATAATCGTGAACTGCTTTTGACTAGATTTCAAATATAATAGGAGGGTCACATATGAAAATATAAATGTATTTCCATATTTGTGACCCTTCCTGACTTAAAGAATTATATTTTTACTAAATGACTCCCTAAGAATTGAAGGAGGTTGCGGAATGTTTGTAATAGTTACCGTGACCCTGGAACATAAAGGGCAATCGAAGGAACATGAGTGGGTTTTAGTCAGTAAAAGTCTGACACGCCCTACCGCCGCACCCAGGATGGGAGCAGTCATTGGATGATTTTCCATTCATCAAAGAATTGAAGGTTGAAACTGCCCGAATATTTTCTTCTAAGAAGAGCAGCCTTTATTAATGAAGTATAATTATTACCTACTTTTCAGAAAGCGTAAAACAACTTCATATAAAACCAAGACCAATCTCAGTATGTGCTAGGATTTTTAAATTTTTTTATTTTATTATTAAAACATATTTTTTCAACTTCTTTGAAAAACGAAAACAATTTGAAAATATGGATAAAAGGTGAACAGCGTGGTATATACTTATATAGGCTTAACTATAATTAATTTCTAAAATATTTTTAAAATCTTTTAAAAAGTTTTTAAAACAATCACAAGTCTGTCGTGGCGTGTAATGAGTGATACAATTCTTTAAAATCAATTCCTTGGAAAAAATGTTTAGCAAAAAGCCTTTTTCTTTTTCAATGAGTTTTTTTTTAATTCGGTCTGAGTAAGTACAACAGGTCTAAAAGGTATGAAGAGAAAATTACCAATTATCGTTTATTTTTTTGCAACGTTTAAGTATTATTGAAAAAAAAAATACAAAATGTCCATTAAATTATAATGAATTAAAATAGATTTCCATACAATATTAAATAAAAATTGTAATAATCGTGAGTTGATTGCGGAAAATAAACGAAAATCAGTAATTTTACAATAAATATTTAAAAACGACCATTGATTCCGTCATTTTAACAACCGTCAACACTGATAGTATATATTTAATCAAATTATTTTTACTATAATACTTCTTACTAGTTTTAAAACTATATTACGCTAAAAATGTATTTAAGTAATTATTTTATGTGACTTTTTTACGACGCAAATATGGTTTAACAGGGATGATGACTACATCAAAAGAATGACATTCTGTTTAGTCCGTCTGTTAGACAGTCCAAAAATACTGGACACATATTTTTTGCTTGATCAAATTAATAACAAAATACAAATAAAGAGCAACAAAGTTCCGGAGAGGGGGCTTGTGACGTCACTTCTGAGTAAAAATTATACAAAGGCGTGACGTTTCACGAAACTTCAACGCACTGTATTGTCGTCAATTTCTGTTTACGAGAAAAAAGAAAAAATACGTGTCCCAAATTTTTGATTATCTAACTGACGGACTAATTACTTTTTTTTTGTCATCTCGCCTACTGTCATCAAATATATTTCAGATTTTAAAAATAAATTTTAAAACATTTTTAATAAAACTAAAAAGAAACATATTATTATTTGCATGAAAAAAGTCACATAAAAATCTATAAAGTCTAAGAAAAAATTTGCTACAATAACTGTTAGCTCACATCAGGAGAAATCAGTCAAATTCAATAACTTTAGTACATTTTTAAACTATGTGTATGTACTAGGATTCATAAGATTTTTTACCTAGAATGTAGTCTACAATATAGGTTGCAATTTAGGCATCGATTTCTAGTCGATTCTTTGTTTTAAATCGAGACGATCGCACTATTTGTAAAATCAAGATGTTTTATTTTATTTTTGTGCAATTTAGTCGTTTTAAGTCCGCATAGCAACACGCAGAATAAAAAATCGACTAAAAACCGACACTTATAGTTTCTAAAAAAACCTTAAGCATTTAACTGAGCGACTAAAATAAAAATAAAACTAAAAACAATAAAAAAAAACTATTTTTATTTTTAACTCGGTGACTACATTTTGGTAATTTAACTAGTTTTTTTATTGACTAATGTACTGACTAGTGCCGTAAGATTAGTCGAATAATCGTTATTTTTTTTAAATTTCTCCAAATCTTAAAGATTTTTGAAATTACAAGTTACTTGCAGCGCCCTCTGTGTTATAAACATTGATTCAAATAGTAGATATTGTTGCTTACCTGCACGCTTTAGCCGAAAACTATAGCGTCATCTCTTTCTACCTTATCGCAGGCACAAACAACTTGACTTGTAAGAGAGAGACAAACGATACAACTTATGCCCCGTCTTTTTATTCTATGGTTAGGGTATTGTCTTTCTATAAAAATCAATGCTTATAAACTCATTTCAGTTTATATATCAATAGCTATTTTTATATAATTATGTTACATATGAGTTGACAAAACCAGTATTCAGTAAATATCACATTATTTAAAAAAGTTTTGTATATTTTTATGCGTCCCGTGGCACTAGTTGATTGCAATAGCTTGCGAGAAGTAAACTAAAACTAAACTAATATAAGTCAAGTATTTTTAATAATATTTTTATCAATATTATTTTGACCATTTTTTGTGTCATTTGCGTGAAAATCTTTTTGCTATGAAATTACAAAACTTTTTTAAATAATTGTATAATCAAAACAAAAACCAAAAATAGGATTTTTGATTTTATGGTGACAATCTTCTTGGTAACTTACTAACCTTTTTATTTGGTACGCAATGCCAGTAATTATAAAACAAAAAAGACTAGATTTTAATATGAATTAATTATAATAAAACAATTTATTCATTAAAATAGTATTTACTTAAAAAGCAGCTAAATTTAAAAATAAATGCAAAGCTTACAAACTAATTTTTACTAAAAAAAGTTTAAAAGTTTTAAAAAGTTTTATTTAAAAAACTGCTCTACTAAAATAAATAAAACTTAAACCAACAAGTGATATGATAGATAATTGCTTGGAGTTCAATTTTAAAACATTATTTACTAAGTCTTAGCTTAGATTAAAAATATTAAAAACAGACGACAGGTGGCTGCGGTATCATCTGACATTAACTGCCACTTGTCAGATTTACGTCAAACTGACAGAAGACCGCCATTTTCTAAACGCATTAAGGCGGCCACCTGGTCTATAAAACTGCAGGCATAAACAATAATGTTGCTCAAGTTTGTGTGCAGAATGGATATTTGCACAAAATCACAAGATGCTTGAACAATATGCTTGCTCATGCAATGCTTGTTTGTACGTGTATAGCCACCGTTAAAGTGGCCATTGACCGTCATTTTTCGCGTCAGTCTATATTCCATTCGCGTTAAGATTAGACTTTTAAAAAACCTTTTTTTTCTGTCTATTCAACTTATTTTGAAACTTAACGAATACGAACTTAACTTCGTATAACGTTGCAGTAAATAGTTGGTTTGTAAGCGACTTTTTTGCTATCAATACTACTCTTACGTCTACGCAATCGAAGTTAAAATCGGTTGAACAAACTGTAAAAAATGTTTGACAAAATTTGGACGTACGTCAGTTCAACTGACGCGCCAAAATGACAGTCAATGGCCACCTATAAGCAGTGCGCAGACTGAATAAGACATTGAACTGTCAAAATTTCTATTTTGACAGGATACAACTGTTTTTTTTTTCTATTAAATGTACAGGACACGGTGCAAGCATGGTTCTTTTTTATCCACCGATATTTTCTTTGTAATAATGATTTTTGATGCGTCATAATGACAAGAACTCTCAATAATGAGAGCTCTGTAAATCGT
Source organism: Athetis lepigone (assembly GCA_033675125.1). NCBI lineage: Eukaryota > Metazoa > Arthropoda > Insecta > Lepidoptera > Noctuidae > Athetis > Athetis lepigone. The sequence goes on from CM066220.1 coordinate 9,968,189, forward strand.
GATGATAAAAATATTCTTTCATGAAATGAAAACTATGCTTGCACCGTTGTTTCTTTCTAGTAAGCGCACTTTCTAAATGTGCAGGTGGGTTTTTTAAAGTTTTTCTAAAACCTTCTATAAAATTAAAATAATGAATTATTTAATCCATTCATAAAATGGAGTTCGGAAAACTCTTGATTGTATTAGTCTTAAATAATATTTTTCATTCAATTCCTCGGTTTAATTCAATTTCTTTATATGAAGTGCACTATTTACGTTATTAAGCAAAATTTAAACTAAAACATGCACGAAAAATAAAAATAAAAAGTGAAAAATGGACAAAAAATTAAAAATTGTAAAGTGATCGCCCAAAAGGATGTCAAAGCTCATTAAAGATCATTATAAAAATCGATAAAATTGGACCAAAAAAGCCAAAAGAATCTTAGAAATAAATAAGATCGATTTCGAAAAATATTATTATCGTGGTAAGCACATCCAAAATTCTTTTTTTTTGTATAACACACGTCAAAATTATATCCAGATGTCATTATACCATAGGAGCGGCATTTTACCCTGTTGCTTTGATTTTTACAAAAAGTAAATAAAAAAAAAAAAAAAACAAATTCGGTACACAACCATGGATATAATTTTCATTATTTTAAAAAGATAAATATTAACCATAGTGAAAAAATAGGCTGGAAACAAAAAATAAACAGCAAAAAGTACGTTATCAATTTTTTTAAATGTTCCTTTTTTAAATCTAGGTAATCTATTTCCGTTTTTTTTTTGTTTTTTAAATCTAAGGATCAATGCTTTAAAGATGCTACGTAACGCTTACAATAGTAATTTAATAGTTTGGGATATTTAATAAATCATAGTATTTTTTTTTGGAAAATTCGACTCTAATAAAGAAATTGTGATAATATTTTCAGGTATTCTTAATTCAATTCATGACAAGAGCCTATTAGTAAATTAGTAAAAAAAAAAACGTCAAACGTCACTTGTAAGATGCTCAATCCGTCGCTGTCCTTACTTTGTTCGTTAAGAGCGACAAAGACAGCAACAGTTTTGGTAGCGACTATTCGGTATTCAGCCATATTATAAGTGACTTGCCAGTATTTTTTTTATCTTCAGAAATCTATAATGCTTGTCCTAATTTTGACCCCCAAACCAACTACAGGTGAACATATTTTTTAAGTCATAAAACCTTTTATAGTTTTCATCAATGAATTTCAAGAGTCTCGAATGACGAAAAAAATATAGTTTTGTTTGCATGTTAGTGATTCGTCAATCACTGTTATGGAACTATGAACTGTATTAGATGGCCAATCACAATCCTGAGCTATGGAAAAACTGTCAAATCTTTGAGTTTGGTATTTTACACCATCATCAATTGACGTACTTTTTATGAGCTGTCAAAACGCAATTATCCCATAGATTTTGCATGGCAATGTCACTTTATGACGTCACTAAGTAAACAAGTGAAATTACTAACTGTTTATTGATTTTAAAGCGAGTAAAAATGAAATTTTACAGTTAATTTAAAAGGAACCGCATTTTGGCTACAATTTAAAAGAGGTTTTATGGAATTTTTTACACCATTTACATTTATTGGTTAATTATCTAAAAGACCCAATCCCAGGAGATTTCATTGACGTTCCAAAGTACCTTTTCAATTGTTCAACAGCAAAAACAATTTGACTTTGACTGAAGTCAATGTCAAAATTGTAAACCTTACATTTTAAGATCCCGTTGACGTTCCGAAGTGACTCCTTAATGGAATACTAGCAAGATTTTTTTTACTTCGACTTTGACTGTCAAAGTCAAAGTCAACCCCAAACAAAAAATCAAAAAAAAAAATAGAGTCGAATTTTCCAAAAAACCCGGAAAGACCAAAGTCACGACAGGACTCGCTAAAACTGCAGCAGCAAGACACTTCTGAATCTCGGCCGTACGACGCGGCGATAGAATTCGTCGAGGGTTGCCAGGTAGCGCGTGTATCTATGCGCGCGCAGCCAGTCTGTGGCCGAACGCAAGTAGCTCGCGTCTCGCGCGCACTGGCAGCGCAGAATGTGCGTTGTCCGCACGCTTCGTCGCTTCGCTACGGTCCTGTGGATTTTGGATAAGAGGGTTTTAACATCTTTTCTATAGCTTTTTCCTAAATTCAGGGTGACTGATAAAAAGTGTACGATACTTAAACACGTGATTGTGCTCATGATAACAAATAATTTTTATTATGGAAGCAAAGCCGAAATCGCGAAAAACAAATCAGCTGTTCAATACATTAGGCAAACATAAATGTACTGAACAGTTGTTTTTTTTTTGATAATTCGGGTTGTGTTTGCATAGTTAAAATTTTTTTTTATCATGAGCACAATCACGAGTTTAAGTATCGTATACTAATTACCAGTCACCCTATATGTGAGGGTCGGCTTCCCGTCTAAACGGATTCAGGTGGACATTAGTGTTTTTGTGTGAATAATATCTTGGAATGGTTATCTGATCCCAAATAAAAACTGATAAACTTTATGTAAATCTATATATAATTATAATGTAAATCTATAAATATAAAATAAAGTCGTGTTAGTTACACATTTTATAACTCAATAACGGCAGAACCGATTTGGCTGAAAATTGTTAGGGAGGTAGCTTAGGACCAGGGACGGACATATAATACTTTTTATCTTCTTTTTTTAGTAACCAAAAATCTGAAATAACGCGGGTGAAACCGCGGGGGACAGCTAGTAATTTATAAATACATTCGTATTTCACAAATACACCCAGAATCATGCTCATCTGATAAAGATTTTGTCCTGGGTGGGAATCGAACCCACGACCTGGTTAGCTACCAACGTGATAAGTTATCACGTTCTATTCCAAAAGCCAAAAGACGTGATAAGCTTTTATTCTTATTAGAAGCCTTTTATTCTTTCTGCCTAAATAGAAGTTTGTGAGACCGATCTTTATCAAAGGAGTCTAGTTCATTCCTTGAAATAAATATTTTGACTTTGATTCTGACGTTGACTCTGACTTTGACTCTGACTTTGACTCTGACTTTGACTCTGACTTTGACTCTGACTTTGACTTTGACTCTGACTTTGACTCTGACTTTGACTCTGACACTAACTTTGACTTTGACTCTGACTTTGATTCTGACCTTGACACTGACGTTGACTCTGACTCTGACTTTGACTCTGACTTTGAATCTGACTCTGACTGACTCTGACTTTAACTTTAACTTTGACACCGTTACCTGGCGGGTGATAGCGCATGCGCTGCGTCAGTCTGCCGTCATAGGCCCGTGTCGAACATCTGCAGCGACCGAGTTATAACATCGTCCTTCAGGCAAGACTCCAGAAACTCCTCGATGGTGATCACTCCGTCCTGGTTCAGGTCCAGCTTTCTGAATACGCGGTCCACCTGGAAATTGAAAGGAGGCTTGGAGTGTTGCTCGATTAGCAGATGAGGCTAAATCGGTCTTAGAACGTCGACGACTCGACAAGATTCAATTACCACCTTAATCAAAAAGCGCCGTAAAGGGGCATTGACAGCCATCAGTCAAAACCGTGGCGTCACTCCAAGTAGTTTAGGCGGCCAACCAACTCTGGAGCGAAGATTTGACACCCACGATCAAAATTTGGATGGACGTCAGTTCAATTGATGCGGAAAAATGACCGTCAATGACCAACTTTAGAAAGAACATAATTTTTAGTTCCTTTCATACTTAGCCCAAGTCAAACCATCCGTCTCATTTGGGAGCCAATTCACATGTAGCAACACAGTAAAACAGAAATAGCTATTGCCTTTATAACCGACTTCTAAAAAAAGGAGGAGGTTCTCAATTCGGATGTTTGTATTTTTTTTTGAAGTTTGTTCGCGCATATCTCCGTCGTTTACCAACCGATTTCAACAATTCTTTTTTGTTTGAAAGGGTAGACTTGCCAAATGGTCCCATTGTCATCAGGTCTAGGATCTGATGATGGTATCATGCCGAAATCGACAGAACTCCTCAATTTTATAGAAAAACGTATTTTTTTTAATATATTTTGACAGTTACTCTATAATGTAGTTGAGGCTCTAACTAAAAAGTAAAAAATAAAAAGCTTTTTCCAAAAAAAAGATAACGACTTCATAAACTAAAAGCACAAAAATAGCTATTTCGGAAGTCGGTGGCAAGGCAACACAATTCGACCGGCAGAAGAGAAGCCACCGACTTCCGAAATAGTTATTTTTGTGCTTTTAGTTTTTGAAGTCGGTTATCTTTGTTTAAAAAAAAAATTTTAATCAGTCAATACATATTCAAATCTGCCCCCTGACCGTTATCACCACTTCTCTAGCTTAGTCCATTTCCAACTATTAACATAGTTGGGAACAAGCCAACTTTGACGGGTTGTCTTCCAGTTGCCAGTCGCTTAACACAGACCGACCAGCCTCCACAAATGAGTCACGTATATATTTTTATATCCGGGTTAAGAAACTTTCATGAATATTCTCTACCCTGGAAAGTGGTTTATAAGACTCGCACTGACTAAAAACTCGTTGTCCTGCTCCCACATACGCTAAGAATCGCAGGAAAGCATGGACTTCTGCAATCCCAGTTTGATCCTGGCCATTCACTTAATCTTCTTACAAAATATCAATAGATAGAAGATCTAACCTGCTCATTAGCCTTAGCATCATCCAGCCTGGCAGCCGGCGACCCTGGAGGAGCCCTTCGACCCAGCAGCTCATGAACTGCCACCACGACCTCAGCCAGCTCTTGGCGTGTGATGGCGCCGTCACCATCCACATCGTAGAGACGAAAGGCCCAGCGCAGCCGCTCGTAGACTGACCCTCGGAGTAAGGTGGATAACGTGACAAGGAGTTCCTGAAATGAGTTAGAGTTTTGTCAGTTTTGGTGAGGGTACTTACAAGATGTGATAGGGATGACGACTGCATTAAACAATAATAATTCACCATCTCCCTAGCCTTTTCCAAACTATACTGGGGTCGGCTTCCAGCCTAACCGGATTCAGCAGTGTTTTACGTGAAGCGACTGCCTTGACCTCCACAACCCAGTGACTGAGTGACACGATATCTCCAGGTTAGGCTGGTCAGACTTTGTGGCTTACTCGTACCGACTGTCAAAGTGATACGAATGACAACCGGGACCAACGACTTTACGTGCTCCCGAGGCACGGGGTGTCAGTGATATCTATTTTTTTTAAATTCTCCTTTTTTTACAAATTAATATACCATGTTATTCCCACAACTGAGACGAATTCATTGACACCTCGTGAAATCTGTTAAAGATCGGGCCATAGAATGAGACATATGCATATTTACATACATACATAAGCTCAAAATACATAACTCTCCCTTCGGCAATGAGGTAAAAAATGGCATTTTGTTTAGTCTTTCAGTTCGAACATCAAAAAATATTAGACACATTTTTGCTTGATAAAAATAATTAAAAATACAAAGATAAAGAGCATCAAAGTTCCGAACGAGTGACGTCACTGTTTAGTAAAAAATGTACCTAACGGATGTCACGAGAAACTTCAATGCACTGTATCGTCGTCATTTTTCGTTTACGAGAAAAAGAAAAAATACGTGTCCACAATTTTTTTATTTTCTACCGGACGGACTAATTAGTTTTTTTTTGTCGTCTCGCCTATTATGTATATAGACTTGTGTGTATTTTTTTTAATCGATGGTAATCATCAAATGACTTCTCCCACCCTGGGCGGGGTGGGAGGGCGTGTCAGAATTTTTCTGACTTAAACCCACCCATGTTCCTTCGGTTGCCCTTTATCTTCCGGGGCCGCGGTAACTATTAGAACTATTCCGCAACCCCGGAGATATGTAGATATGTGTTATTTTTATTTTTGTACCAATAAAGGTGTGGCTATCTATTTAACCAGAAGAAGTGGGTACCAGGCTAAAATGGCGCCCAGGTTATAAAGTTTCGCCGTAAAATATCTTAATTTAAAATTAGAAACTTTTCAAATTACATAAAACTGTATAACATAGACATTTATTTTCTTAATCTGTATGATATTTTTTTATTGTTAAAGTTTAATATGAATTGGTTTATTGTTGGTTTTTTTTTTATTTATTGTCATTGTCAGTACCGAGAAATATTATATTTAACAAACTTACGAAGTAAATACTTTACTTTATTTGAACGCGCTGATATATAACATCACGCTGTGACATACCGGAGCGGAAGAGTAACCACCTAAAAAAATCACGTCAATTTATCGCTCCGTTTTGCCGTGAAAGAGGGACAAACTAACACACACACTTTCCCATTTATACTATTGGTATGGATGAAGAACTTTTCATACTGATTTTTTTATGTATAACTTGCCAAAATTAATTTATTCAGACATTTTGCTCGACCGACTCCGCCCAAAAGTGCAGTAAAGATGTAATAATTGCTATAAAAGTCTCAAACTCAAGGTCAATTGAACACAAACATCTACAAATAAAGCTTCAGTTAAATTAGTTTTAAAACGGAAATCGACCGTGCAGCCTATAACCCTGACTCACAGATACACGCCAAAGGAATCTGAGTCTTAATACTACTGCGTTAAGAGCTAACGTCAACCGTTGAAGCGAATCGGATGGACTTTAATTCGATTACTCCAAAGCTGTATAGTTAACTAGCTTTAGCATGTGACTCTGTACGCAAAAATTCAAAATTCAAATCATTTATTTCACTTAGGCCCGTATTAATATATATACGATACTCAAATACGATCTCAAGAGCTCAAGATCGTCGCTAATTAATAAACGCATCTCAATTACCAAGTTTAGCTACAGACTCATTGCGCTGTACAACTTGATGTGAACGAATACGTCACAAAGTGTCAAGTTTCGTTTAATCAGTCTACACTCAGCTGATGACGTACACTTAATCCGGAACTTGAGCTCATAATTAATCTCGTTTATTAATTCAAACAAGATCTTAAGCTGGGCATCAAGTACGAGTTTTGATCTGAGTAACGTTTATTATTACGGACCTAAGTGAAGCCTAGAATTTTGAATCAGTCAGTCGTTGTTTCCCAATATAAGTTTGTCATTAGGTTTGATTGATCAGAATTCACAAAAGCTATACCGAATTCTATTTAATCCAGCTATTTTATTTTTAAGTTTATAAAATCATTTAGTAATAACGAGACAATTGGGAATTGTGGCTGTGAATTTATGGCGTTATCCATTTTGGGAGGATTTGACCCGCCATTTTGGAATGGCGAATTAGCGATTACGGTATGGTAGAAGCATGTAACCATAGTTAGTATTTCTTTAGAATTTATATGCATAAAGTATTTTTTAGCCACCAAAAGAGCCCGAAATCAAGTGGACTAGGATGATAATTTAACTGTTGAAGAGTTTCACTGTCTACCTCCTAACTCCATTATAAGACTAGATACTTAAACGTCACTTAATTTTAAAACACTCTCAAATATGTTGTTGTCTTCGTCACTCTAAAGAGATAAACTAAGGACAGCAATCGATTTGTGAGCGTCTTAAAGTTAAGTGACGTTTGTGCAAAGTTTCAAAAGACCGCAAAATTAAACTTACGAAACCAACTACATAAAACCGATTAAAAAACTGCCACCACCCCTAATTCGATTCAAAACGGTACCTTTACATGGCACGCTCACGCTTGGCCACCAGCCAGCCCTGGCAATATTGCCAACAGGGGATTCCCCGCCGATTCGTCTTGATCACCCCGGATTACTAAACGTATTCCCACAGATTTATAGAAGGAAACTAAACGCTGCCAAAACATTTATTCTCTATGGTGCATTAAGGTTATGGTCGTAAACAAACATGGCGTCGGAGCATAGACAATCGATTGTGTAGGAAATTCGGATTAGGTTGAAATGGAACGGTGATCCGTGCTTCCATACATATTTTAAATGTGTATGTCTGTCTGTCTAATAACGTTTCAAATTTGTAATAGTTACTTAACTAACTATTAGTTTGACGGGTCTGTTGGTCTTGTGGTTGGTCTAATGGTAAACTGACTGCTTTTCTTTTAGTTTTTTCATTATGGGCTTGTTCTTGGTCCCAGACTAGCCCGAGGGCATAGACGGGTCCAACGATGGAGCGCGCTTACCCAATAGATGCATATGCACTCGTCTCTTGAATACTTCAGGGTTACATGCATTTGGAAACACAGACGCCGGCAGGGAATTCCACTCTTTTGCGGTGCGCATTATAAATCATGATATATCAAGACACGTCTCACAGCCCAAACTACTGCTCTTAGAGACATTAAACTTGCAGGGTGTGTTCTTTGTAAAGAGTAGGTAACCACGAAGAAAGGTTTTTGGAAATTTCAACCCTAATAGAGAAAAATATGTAAGTAAGACCAGAGACGGCCTTTTGCCGGGGTTGCGGAATGTTTATTGTAGTTACCGTGACTCCGAAACATAAAGGGCAACCGAAGGAACATGAGTGGGTTTTAAACAGTAATAGTCTGACACGCCCTCCCGCCGCACCCAGGATGGGAGAAGTCATTTGATTATTTGATGATGAAAACCATATTACAAAAAAAACAATGATAAAGAAAAGAAAAAAAAAAACCGGCTAAGAGCGTGTCGGGCCACGCTCAATGTAGGGTTCCGTAGTTTCCCGTCCGTTAAAAAAAGGCTATTTGTTACGTTGACATACTAAGTACGCAAAAATTAGTTTTCATCCCACCTATTCGAAAAAGACGACTTTGTTCCCCTTTAAGTACGCCCAAAGTTGGTGTTTTCTATAAGAAACTTTCAGCGGGCAATAGTGACGCTCCAAATTCAAAAAGTGCGCCTAAAAGTAACTTTTAATCGCACTTTTTGAATTTGGAGCGTCTTTGCATGTTTTACGCCCTGTTATAAGTGCGCCTAAAAACTCTTTGAATTTGGAACGTCTTAATGCTCAGCGTTAAAGAATTGAACGCAAATAATGAATTGCTGGTACGACGGCCAATACCATAGCCACGCCACGGCTGAATAAAAAAAACTTAAAAATAAATAAAACGTGCAAACTACAGCCCGAGTTCTCGTAAAAACTTTTACGGATTGTTTTGCAGCAGATAGCTTGATAATAATAGCAGCTACAATAATAATTTTACGATAAAGTATGAGGCGCCTTTTATTTTCTCATAGGGGGTGATGAAAAGTAGAGTGTATCACTCGGGCGCAAAATATATTTTTGGCTCGGGCGACGTACTTTAGAATCCCTCACTTCGCTCTGGATTCAAAAAACGCCCTCGCCGTAAAAATATTACTTTGCGCCCTTGTAATACAATCTACTATTGTACAACCTTTTTGTCTTTTTTGTACAAAAACTGTTCTTTCTATCAAGTTCAAAATAATTTTCCTAGAAAGTCCTTATAAAGTTCAACTTTTCAGATTTTTTTCATATTTTTTAAACCTACGGGTCAAAAGTTAGAGGGGGGGGGGGGACGCTTTGATTTTTCCTTTTGGAGCGATTATTTCCGAAATAATTGACATTATCAAAAAATGATTTTAGTAAACCCCTATTCATTTTTAAATACCTATCCAACAATATATCACACGTCAGGGTTGTAATTAAAAAAAAAAACCACTTCCCTATTTACATATAGGGGGGCTAGGCTACCCTAATCAAACGTTTTTTTCCAATTTTTTTCGCACTTTTTCGGCGTGATTAATATACATATTGGTACCAAATTTCAGCTTTCTAGTGCTAACGGTTACTGAGATTAAGCGAGGACGGACGGACAGACAGACAGACATGGCGAAACTATAAGGGTTCCTAGTTGACTACGGAACCCTAAAAACTGCGTGTCTCGCGGCAGCGCCAAATAGGTCCAGTTCAGCAAAATGCCAGACAACTACGTTGCCTGACGCTGGTTTTCAACTGAACCCTAAATCAAGTGAACGGTTGTAAAGGTAAGATGTACTGTGTTTGTTTATGTACAGTAAATAATAAAAATACACGTATTAATGTAAAAACTCTTAAATCGCGAAGGACGAATGTGGGTCACGTGTTCGGCAAAAGAAGTCGCCACAGTTTTAATTCGTGACTACGCGCAATAAACCAAATTTTCGTAAACGAACTTGCGTGTGAAATTAGTTTATTTCTTTGAACTGTTTAAATCTTTTGAAGTAACCATGCTATATTTCTTTGAAATAGTTCATAATTATGAACGCCATGCTTTTCTTGCATGGTTCATCGGCTACGGGTCCGAAACCGGGCAAAACTAATGAGATTTCTTCCATAAACATGTATTTTGTAAGTATATTATGTTATATTATGTTATGTGAGCGATGGGTAGCTCGCCGCCCGGCTAGGACCAGGACCGCGTAGACGGCGCGTTTTGTTCCACGCGCGCCTCAAAGAGAAGGAGTCAGCACAGGAAGGGGCCCAACAGGGCCAACGCCTGCCGGGGTTGCGGAATGTTTATAATAGTTACCGTGACCCTGGAACATATAGAGCAATCGAGGGAACATGAGTGGGTTTTAGTCAGTAAAAGTCTGACACGCCCTCCCGCCGCACCCAGGACGGGAGCAGTCATTTGATGATTTCTCACTCACCAAAAAAAAAAAAAAAAAGAGCAAGCCCATAATAATAATAAAAAAAAAATGTTTTCGCCAACGATATGCGCTTCCTAGCGAGAATCAAAATATCAAACCAGTCGATCTTTCACTAAATGGCAATAGAAATTCAGACTTATTGGAAATTATTGTGCAGCGAAACGAGGTGCCAATTGCGGGCAAAGTTTCACCGGGGAACCAATTCGAAAATTAATGGCTTGTAACTTTCAACTTTTCAAGCTTGAAACTTTTCAAATTATCCAGAACTGGGTTTTTGGAACGACTTGGCACTTTTTGATAGTTTTGCGGTTGATTCATTGTCTTTGGCTGTATTTTGATTATACGGTTGATGTAGTAATGTCGTTTAAATTTCCTCATCCGCCATTTTAAACTCAAACTCTAAATTATTTTATTAGTACTAATCCATACTTTAATATTATAAATGGGAAAGTGTGTCTGTCTGTCTGTTTGTCTGTTTGTCTTTCTTTCACGGCAAAACGGAGTGACTGATTGACGTGATTTTTTAAGTGGAGATAGTTGAAGGGATAGAGAGTAACATAGGTTTATTTTTTGTCTCTTTCTAACGCGAGCGTAGCCGCGGGCAGAAGCTAGTATTATAAATATGCGAAAGAAACTCTGTCTGTCTCTTCTTCACGCCTATACCACTGAACCGATTTGATTGAAATTTGGTAGAGATATAGTCTGGGACACGAGAAAGGACATAGGATAGTTTTCATCCCGGAAATCCCCCGGGAACGCGTCGAGTCGCGGTCAAAGGCTAGTAAATGATAAACGATCTATATTTTGTAAATAGGTCAGACATAATTATAACACTTTTACACGTCAATATTTTGATTTTTTTATTTAAAATTTTTTTCGCTTGTAAATAAAAGCATCAAAGTTCCGGCGTGTGATGTCACAGTTCAGATAATAATTGTACCGATGATTCAATATTTTTCTTTCGTTCTTTCTTTCTTTCTAACACATAGGATGTTGGCCTGTGTATTAGATCATTGGTACAATTTTTTTACTAAATTGGTACAATTGTCTGGTTATTTCAGTAGTTTTGATAACACAGTACAGGCACTCTTTAGTTTGGGATCAAATAACCGTACGTGAGTTGTCCCAAAATCCATATTAATATTATAAATGGAAAAGTGTGTCTGTCTGTCTGTATGTTTGTCTTTCTTTCACGGCAAAACGGAGCGACGAATTGACGTGATTTTTTAAGTGGATTTAGTTAAAGGGATGAAGAGTAACTTAGGCTACTTTTTGTCTCTTTCTAACGCGAGCGAAGCCGCGGGCAAAAGCTAGTATTATAATATAAACAACTATTCTATCACAAAAAAAAATATCTCAAGAAACCTTAGTACGCAAGTCCGGCTTTAAAAATTTCTAATTCACCAAAATGCAAAAAGTCCAAGTTTTTCCAATCTCCCTAAAACAATAAAAGCCATTGATTTGAAGTCATAAAACAAAATTTCTTGGCAAACTCTCTGTAGATTTTATTGTACACCTATCTTCCGATAGACATTTCTTTAGGATCTGTGCAGACCACGCGTTTGACGTGCGTTTTAGAAACGTTTGTCGACGGCGCGCTTTTATCATACATAAAAAGCTTTTTCCAAAAAAAAGATAACCGACTTCAAAAACTAATTCGAAAAACAAAAACTAAAAATAACTATTTCGGTAGTCGGTGGCTTCTCTTCTGCCGGTCGAATTGTGTTGCCTTGCCACCAACTTCCGAAATAGTTATTTTTGTGCTTTTAGTTTTTGAAGTCGGTTATCTTTTTTTTTGGAAAAAGCTTTTTATTTTTTATTTTTTGATAGAGTTCCTACTACGTTTTAGAGTAACTTTAACAAAAAAGTACGTTTTTCTATAAAAAAAATGAGGAGTTCCCTCGATTTCGGCATGATACCATCATCAGATCCTGGACCTGATGACAATGGGACCATTTGGAAAGTCTACCCTTTCAAACAAAAAAAAAAGAATTGTTCAAATCGGTTGGATGGAATTGTTCAAAACGACGGAGATAAACGAGAATAAACATAAAAAAAAAATAGAAACATTCGAATTGAGAACCTCTTCCTTTTTTTAGAAGTCAGTTAAAAATACATGCACGTTAGCATCGCGTTTGATTCGATACAAACGCCTGGCACCAGTGTGTCTGTATCTATACACATGCTCGTTAGTACAGCTTTTGTATTGATTCAAACGACACCATTCCATTAATATTGACCAGGTTCTGCTAAAAAGCGAAAGATATCCTGGGACAACTTACACACTGCCATCTGATCCTAAACTGAGTAGAGCTGGTACTTACTATAGTAACCAGACAACTGATTACTATAATATAAGCTATATAATTTATAAATGCATATCCATACTAATATTATAAATGGGAAACTGTGTCTGTCTGTCTGTCTGTCTGTATGTTTGTCTTTCTTTCACGGCAAAACGGAGCGACGAATTGACGTGATTTTTTAAGTGGAGATAGTTGAAGGAATGGAGAGTAACATAGGCTACTTTTTGTCTCTTTCAACGCGAGCGAAACCGCGGGCAAAAGCTAGTATCTTATAAATTACACCTAGGCACAGAACAAACTATCAAGATCATCACACAAAGTTTGTCCTGGATGGGAATCGAACTCACAACCTCCGGCTCGGCAGTCAGGATCACTACCATTAGACCAAAAGACCCGTCGAATTGAAAATAAATAGGAGCGCAAGGGTTTGCAAGACTGCGTCTGTCTCACGTGTCTATCACGTTTGTGTCACTACAAACGCGCGATAACAGCGCGTTTAAAAACGCGTAGTGTGCAGAAGCCCTTAGGGTTTATTGTGACCATAAATTAAAGGCTGAAGTTTCGAACAGGAACCGGCAATTTGAGGATTCTGTCTTGCCAAGTATTCTGTGGTAGTTTAATTTAATTTATTTCAATGCGTAGTCTATTTATTTTAATACGAGCTGGCGTCCGCAGTTTTATCCGCGTTGTAAATACATAAATATCTTAGGACGACGCTTTAATGGTCATTTGATACCAAATAAGGCAGAGCCTGTGTTATGGTAACCAGACAAATGAATAGTAACTACTTCAACATTATCTTTCTAGCCTTTTTTTTATTTTGGTGAGTGGGAAATCATCCAATGACTGCTCCCGTCCTGGGTGCGGCGGGAGGGCGTGTCAGACTCTTACTGACTAAAACCCACTCATGTTCCTTCGATTGCCCTTTATGTTCCAGGTCACAGTAACTATTATAAACATTCCGCAACGATCTTTCTAGCCTTTTCCCAATCTTTTTATTTTTGTTATTGAGGGGAAACCTTCAAAAGGCGCCTGGACTTTGGGGACAAGCCAGGAAGTGTGGGGTTTTTACCTCACTAAAACCAACTTGGTGATCACCATCAGCAGTTGCGGAATGTTTATAATAGTTACCGTGACCCTGGAACATAAAGGGCAATCGAAGGAACATGAGTGGGTTTTAGTCAGTAAGAGTCTGACACGCCCTCTCGTCGCACCCAGGACGGGAGTAGTCATTGGATGTTTTCCCACTCACCAAAAAAAAAAAAAAAACCATCAGCACAAAGAAGGGGCTCCGTTACCTCTTAAAAGACCATTCCGGAACCCCCTCCGTGCAACGCCTGTTATGGCACATCTCTGAGGAGCCTTTTCCCAACCTGGTTGGCGTCGGCTTCCAGCTGAGCTCGATTCAGCTGGATACCAGTGTTTTACGTGAAGCGACTGCCTATCAGACCTCCACAACCCAGTAACTGAGAGATACGATACCCCTTAGATAGCTGGTTCGACTTTCTGGCTACTGACTGTCAAAGTTCTATGAATGACAACCGGGACCAACAGCTTTACGTACTTTCTGAGGCACGGAGTATCAGTAATATCTAGCATAAAATTTGGAAAGTACATACGAACTGAAAACGTCACGTTGGTACTTGCCCGGATTCGAACCCGAAACATGAAAGGCGGGCGCCATAACCACTGGTCTGTCACGATATTTAAACATACATCTTCATACATCTTTTAGACATTACATACTTATTATCCGTACTAATATTATTAATGCGAAAGTAACTCTGTCTGTCTGTCTCTTTTTCACGCCGAAACCACTAGACGGATTTGAATTAAATTTGGTACAGATATAGTCTAGGACCCGAGAAAAGACATAGGATAGATAGTTTTCATCCCGAAAATCCCCCGGGAACGGAAACTAATAATCTACGCAGATGACGTCGCGGGCAAAAGCCAGTGATTTATAAAATGATTTTATTTTAAATATTTTATTCCAGTGTTTACACTTTCTTTTAACTATCAGTTTGTTTTACTATGATGATAATAATAAAATATATGTCAAACTTATCCTATTTTTTACTTCTAGTCACACTACTGACTTTAACATTGTTTCAAATATCCCCGGCCTAAACATTTTTAGTGTAATTTAACTAAACGCGACATTTAACTAAGTTATAGAGGGCCCCTTACCGTCTAATCGAACCCCTTGTGTTCATGTTTGTTTAACTTTGTTCGTTTGGAAGTCAAAGTCAATGCCAAAGTCAGAAAAAAGTACTTGATATTCTTCCAAGGGATTCAAGCTTAATGTGTATCAAATTTCATCAAAATCGGTTTAGTGGTTTAGACGTGGACACGCAACATACAGTCAGGCAGCTAAAGTTATTTTACAATTAATTTAGGCGATAAAAAACTTTTTTCAAAAAAATAATAACCTTCAAAAACTAAAAACCCAAAAATAACTAAAATTTCGGAAGTCGGTGGCAACACAAATTGAAAGCAGAACAGAAGCCACCGACTTCCAAATTTTTTTTTCAAAATAAAACTACTTACAATCTTATAAAACGAAAATAGAAACTTGAAGAAAATGCACACATCGTCTATGAATATTTCGTCAATTTTTTTTTTCTTGGTGAATTTTTCGAGAAGCAATGAACTGATCGCCACAAAATTTATATGGGTCCACCCCTGAATTATGACTTATCAAACAAAAAAAGAACCATCAAAATCCGTTTACAATTGACGGAGATATCGCGTAACAAACATACAAAAAAAAAAAACAAAAAAAAAATACAGACGAATTGAAAACCTCCTCCTTTTTTGAAGTCGGTTAAAAATGATAAGACATGATTAAAAAAAATATTTATCTGATGTTTGAACGAAGAATGTTTTTGTGATAATGTATTTATTTTGTAAATCAGTTAAAAGTAACACTTTTACACGACAAGATTTTTTTTCTTATTTTAACCGAACGATGGACGGTGTTTCCTAGCGGACTACTTTGAAAAGAAACAACCGAAACAAACTCAGAGGTCAAATTATCTTTTAAAGTCCATACTAATAGTATTGGTAAAATAATACGAGGACCATGAAGGTTAATGACCAAGGTACTATCTTGATGAGAGAAGCACATAATTTGAGTGGACCTATCCAAGCTGTGCATGCAGCAGCATGCATGTATTAGCTACGCAACGTAGCAGTGCTCTACGCCGTAGCGTGTAAGCTACGCCGTAGCTCTACGCCTACGTCGTAGCAGGACATTATCCCTGTATTGATAGCTGTAAGTTAGAAATAAATAAATAATCCGTACTAATATTATAAATGCGAATGTAACTCAGTCTGTCTGTCTCTTCACGTCTATACCGCTGAACCGATTTGAATGAAATTTGGTACAGATTTATTCAGGGACCGGGGAAAGGACATAGGATAGTTTTAATCTCGGAAATCCCCTGGGAACGAAATCTATATCACGCGGACGAAATCGCGGGCAAAAGCTAGTCTTGAATACACACGAAGCCAGGTCGTACACCTAATTTAATCTAAGAAAACTACCGAATGAATTTGAGTAAACTGCGAATCCCACAGACGCTGTAAAATAAATATTATGTTGATAGCACCTTCGCGTCCCAACATTACAACTGAAGCTTAAGCTATAAATATAAAGCCATAAAGCTTTGGACCCAAACAGGACCCTATTACCACTGCCTAGGGTTCAAAGTTAAGGCTTCACTGGTAGATTTTTTACAAGCAAGTCTAATTCAATAACTATTTGTATAAACCTATTTTTTTACGGTTACGTCAAGGCAATAACATGAAGCCGAAACAAAGCCAAACTTCCAATATTGGCTTTGGGTTTTTGATTATTTAATTATTATTTATATATTTCTCCTTTTTGGGGTTCCGTAGTCAACTAGGAACCCTTATAGTTACGCCATGTCTGTCTGTCTGTCCGTCCGTCCTCGCTTAATCTCTGTGACCGATAGCACTAGAAAGCTGAAATTTGGTACCAATATGTATATCAATCACGCCGACAAAGTGGTAAAATAAAAATTGGAAAAAAAATGTTTTATCAGGGTAGCCCCCCTATAATAATATACTTTAATAATATACTTTATTGCACATAACTGTTTAACAGAAACTTAACTGTAATTTGTTTACAAAGGTGGACTTATCTCTAAAAAGAATTATTTTATTATTTTTTATATGTAAAGAGGGAAGTGTTTTTTTTTTTAATTTCAACCCTGACGTGTGATATATTGTTGGATAGGTATTTAATAAAAATGAATAGGGGTTTACTAAAATCAGTTTTTGATAATGTCAATAATATCGGAAATAATCGCTCCAAAAGGAAAAATTAAAGCGTCCCCCCCCCCCCTCTAACTTTTGACCCGTAGGTTTAAAAAATATGAAAAAAATCTGGAAAGTAGAACTTTATTAGTACTTTCTAGGAAAATTATTTTGAACTTGACAGAAAGAACAGTTTTTGTACAAAAAAGACAATAAGGTTGTACAAAATAATTTCTGCGTACTTAGTATGTCAACGTAACAAATAGCCTTTTTTTTTAACTTATAAGTGGGAACACTTATTGTGACGGACGGGAAACTACGGAACCCTACATTGAGCGTGGCCCGACACTCTCTTGGCCGGTTTTTTTAATTAGTATACTCTATGTCACTCCCTTTCTTCAACTTTTGTATATATAATGGCAATCCACCGAATTTTCGGTGATTTCTGCCAATATCCAGTTTGAAAATAATATTTTAGATGACAATTGTACGGTTATTAAATTATAGTTTGGAGATCATACACGTGTTCTTATAACCAAGAACATGAGATGAATCCCTTAACTGAGACGAATTCAATGACACCTCATAATATTGAAATCCGTTAAACGTTTTACGCGGTAGAGCCAGGTTAAAAAATATGACTTGAAAAAGTGATTTTAAAACTTCAAACACACGTGATTTTAAACACAATAGAAAGACAGCCCGACAGCCGGCTGTCGCTTGCTCGTCAAAAGGTTAAGGACACATTAACAAAAAAGTGAGTTATTCATATAAACTTCTATGTTTATCTAAAGCAATACACATAAAAGTAAATAAAAGCTAAAGCTGTAAACGTAACAGGCCGTATAGCTGCCAACTTTCTTTCCAAACAAGACTATATTACCACTGCCTAAGATTCAAATTAAAAGCAGGGTTCACAGATTTTTACCAGCAACATGCTTAGATACTATTTCAATAGCAATAACTATAAACCTCAATGATTTCTTCATGAAGGAGGTTTTTTTAGGGAGTGGAAAATCATCAAATGACTCCTCCCGTCCTGGGAGCGGCGGGAGGGCGTGTCAGTCTTTTACTGACTAAAACCCACTCATGTTCCTTCGGTTGCCTTTATGTTCCGGGGTCACGGTAACTATTATGAACATTCCGCAACTCATGAATCAGGTTGGGAGTTCAAACAGGCCAAGTATCGGTGTGACATTTTCAAATAATATGTTTTTTCATTTATCTTTGAGATCACTGACATCCCGTGCCTCGGAAAACATACATATAAAGCCGTTGGTCCCGACAGTCATTCGTAAAACTTTGACAGATCGTTACGGGTAGTCAACAGCCAGAAAGTTTGACCAATCTAACCAAGGAGTATCGTGTTGACCAGTATTTGGATCGTATAGGCCTGATAGGCAGTCGCTTCACGTAAAACTATGGTATCCAGCTGAATTCAGTGAGACTGGAAGCCGACCCTAACATAGTTGGGAAAAGGCTAAAGAGAAAATAATAGATTTTAGGCTCAGTCGTCAAACATATTTCTACCATTATATCATCACCGTAGGTAAAACTTACGTCACAGTTGTTTGTGAATCTTATAAAATAAAGCTGGAATAAAAATAGCACCCTGTATAAATAGAGCAAGCTGTATCTATGATCAAAACAAGGATATTAGAGCGTGTATTTTATCCGATAACAGGGCTTTATAGAAACTATGGAGTTGAGCCAAAAAGGAAATGTTTTTTTTTTGTAGGTAAGACGGTAGTACTAAAACTGGTAGCTATTGGCGCCCAGCGTGGGACCACGGAATAATGATTCAATTGGCGCCCAACGAGGGACTACCTACAAATACTACAAGCTTTCGCCCGCGGCTTCACCCATGTGTATGTAGAAATTTCCATCCCCTCTTATACATCTTTAGGATTGGAATTCCTAAAAATCTTTTCTTAGTGGATATTTACTTTTCACAAAGAACAAACTCTCCTAGTTAGATGTATTTAGGGCCAGTGCTTTTGGCTGTGCGTTGATATTATTATATCAACTCACACTGTCAGTCAGTTTACTATTTTATATGTATTAGGTTATTATAGGTAATAAACTGCCTAATTGATTATTTCTACTATATCCACGCACAGCGCAAACCACTGGTCCTGGAGACATGAAACTTGCAGGGTGTGTTCTTTGTAAAGAGTAAGTCACTAATAAGAATTATTTTTTTTTTAAATTGCAACCCTAAAGTGGTGGATAGAAGTTTAAGCATTCACGCGAGCAAAGCCGCGGGCGAAAGCTAGCATATTTATATAGAACTAGCTTTTGCCCGCGACTTATAGTTCCTCCGCGTGAAATAATAGTTCCCGTTACCGGGAGATTTCCGGGATGAAAACTATCCTGTGTCTTTTCTCGGGTCCCAGACTATATCTGTACCAAATTTCATTCAAATCGGTTCAGTGGTTTAGGCGTGAAGAAAAGATAGACAGACAGAGTTATTTTCGCATTTATAATTTATACTAGCTTTTGCCCGCGGCTTCGCTCGCGTTAGAAAGAAACAAAAAGTAGCCTATGTTACTCTCCATCCCTTCAACTATCTCCACTCAAAAAATCACGTCAATTCATCGCTCCGTTTTGCCGTGAAAGAAAGACAAACAGACAGACAGACAGACAGACACACTTTCCCATTTATAATATTAGTGTGGATTAGTAGTATTAGCAGGCGTCCGTCACTCGCTCAAGGTCACGCGTTTTATGCCTACCGCTTCGCGTATCGTCGACGATACAACGAACACCGGGCTGTCGCGCGCCCGCCTGAGTGCTCGCGCGTCACGGGTACAGCGCTGACTATCAAAATGCCGAAACCACGTAATTATTGCGTGATTATTGTGCAATTCCCCTGTTTCCCAATTCTCCTGTTTCCCTTTTGATTATTTATTACAACTATTAACGCGGTTTTGGATATTTTCGACACTAAAATATAATAATCGGGAATTCAAGGAACGAAAAATATGCATCAGTCATTTTATTAAACTAAAAAATATTTGATCAACAAATAAAAAAATAATTGGTTTTCTAAAACATTCGTTTTATTACCATTATCATCATACGTATAACCCTAGGACATTTGCTGGATGGCACGCACACACGTTTATCGCGCGGCGGGCAAAAGAATCTCAACTCTCTTTGTGAGTACTTATGGTACATTTCTCCTCGCTGCAAACAGCTGGTATTATTATTATGATTTTGTAGGCTATTATAGCGTAGGTATTTTAGTTTTTGTATTGGAGTGAAGTATCTGTTACGTAGTAACTATTTATTAATCTGTGGTATTAGTACGAATAGTAAACTCGAAACTTAGACCGTATGTTCTTTGTGACTAGCCAGTATTCACTAAGAAAGCATATGGAAAAATGCCTATGGAAATCTTATCTCATTTTATGATATAATTCACCCTTAAAAGAAAAGAGTAAAAAAGGGGACTAAAGTTTACATGAAAGTCAGTCATTCTCAACATACACGCGGGCAAAACCGCGGGCAAAAACAAGTCTCTAAAATATCAGCTGATCTGTACCTAAATGGACGGTTGAACATTCATAACACCAAATAAAAATTATGTAGGTATCCGGGTTAATAACAGTTTAATCGGTCTCCAGAGTGAAGTCAAAATAACGGTTCATGTTAACGAACGAAAATGGTTGAAATGACACTCAATGCCTGACCTCAAATGATAACGGTTCGAGTGACATTCAACAAGGGAGTTTAAAAAATAATCGGCAAGTGGTTGGACTTGTAGCTGCAAAAAATACTGTTTTAAGTGATGTAGAATAATGTAAAAATAAAATTTCGGTGCTGAAATTAAAAAAAATAATAATTTAAAAAATTAATTATAAAACCGGAATTTTAAAAGATTGGCATCACTCGAGTGAAGCTTGGACGGATCGCCAGTTTCATATGAAATCCTGAATGTATTTTTTGTTAAGATTTTCTCTTAAGCAAACATGAATTCAATTCCCAACGAAATAAAGTATTATTTTGCATACTTTAACCTTTCGGCGACCAAGCGACAGCCGGCTGTCGCTCGGCTCTTGTCTTTCTATTGTGTCTCAAATCACGTGTGTTCGGTTTAATAAAATCATCACAACTTCACAGTGTTAGTAGTCTAACCTTACTTTTACGTGCAAAGTTCGGAGCATGCGATTGCTTTTGCTGTCGTTACATCAACATAACGCAAATATATAGCTCGGTTGTATCTTTTTATATAAATATATTTTCCCGCAATACTTGGCTGGGTTTAAATCAGCGGTGCTCATACTTTTTGTCTTCTATACCCAAGTGCAGAAGGGGTCACGTATGTAGAGTTTTAATATAAATTATCTGTGATTTATTATCTGTGGTGGTGGTTTGCTGATGGATGAATCTTACTTCCGTCAAGATGGCTTCTAATTGTAAAACTAGTTATTGACTTGTAGGCCAAACACGTGTTAAAACAGCTATTTCCAATTTAACGGATTTAATCTTCTCAATAACTAGTTTTACAAATACAAGCCATCTTGACGGAAGTAAGATTCATCCATCAGAAAAACCACCGCCATAGATAATAAGTCGCAGATAATTTATATTAAAACTCTATGGTCTTCTATACCCAAGTGCAGAAGAGGTCACATGGTCGAGAGCCAAGCCGAAATTTGAGGGGGAGTACGGTCAAATTTTAAGGTTTATTCTTTATTGCACAAGAAAACACACATAAAAACAGCAAACATAAATAAGCTCTGTACAAAGGCGATCTTAACCCAAAGTTGAGTTATCTTCCAGCAAACCCTTATTTCTATAAAAGAAATTGCAATATAGGATAAGCCTGACAAATAGTGTAAAATAAGTATACATACTATAAATAAATAAATATATACATAAATAAATACATAAATAAAATAATAAATACAAATAATATAAAATACATATATAACTCAATCAACAGACAGGAAATGTTCCCTAATCCTCCTCTTGAACACCTCTAACGAAGGGCTATCTCGCACAGAGTGCGGAAGTGCATTCCAAAGGCCCACAGCATGAACTGTAAATGATCCATCATACTGACTTGAAGAGTAAGGAGGAAAACGAAGGAGAAGAGATGATGAAGACCGACAAGGTCTATCTCTCGGTACAAGAAACTCAAAACGTTCTCGAAGATACGAAGGTGCCTTAGAATTGTGAAGAAGAGAAAAGAGAAAAGAAAGAGTGTGACAATCTCGACGCTGCCGAATAGGTAGCCGCCTCAACTGCCTCCGAAATTCCGACACGTGATCGTATGGTTAAAATAACATAATTGAAGCCCAATTGAATACTAGGAGAGGAAAGACGGAACACGATCATAATATTATCAAAGACAAGCTTTCACCCGCGGCATCGCCCGCGTGGATGTCGGACTTCCATTCCGTATTTTACCTCTTTGGGAGTCAAATTCCCAAAAGTCCTATTTTTTGGGGGAGTGGGAAAACATCAAATGACTTCTCCCGTCCTGGGTGCGGCGGGAGGGCGTGTCAGACTTTTATTGACTAAAACCCACTCATGTTCCTTCGGTTGCCCTTTATGTTCCGGGGTCACGGTAACTATTATAAACATTTCTTAGTGGTTACTTATTCTTTACAAAAAACGCAACTTCTAAGTTTCTTGTCTCTAGGGCCAGCTGTTTGGGCTGTGCGTTGATTATCAACAGTTAATCAGTGAAATGAAATCGTTTGAAATGAAATCGTTTATTCTGCAAGTAGGATCTTAAAATCACTTTTACATGTCATATTTTTTATGCTAGTTGGAGCCGGCATTTCCTAACTGGACTACCTCTGAGAAGAAACGCCGAAACAAACTCAGGGATCATCGTCTCTTTTAAAGTCCAGGCAATTTCAATATTTTTGTGCAACAAACCATGCAGAATAACATTCGGGCTAGCCTTTTGAGGAAAGTGCCAGTAACAGTTTGGGTACACCTGCCTCAAAAAGCCTCGTGAGCTCAACTTTAATCTAAAGGAGCTCCACAAACCGATACCACATTTCTACTTGTAAAATCATGGGCTTACAGTCAGTTTACCATTCAACATAATGGGCCTCTGGATGACGATTTTATATTTATAGATGACCTATGGATTTGCCCTTTGCTTGTACCACTTGTCTTGTGTATCGGATTTTGACTGATTGCACCCGCTATTACATTATAAACATTTATGTTTTTATTTCTTTCACTCTGAATCAATTTTTATAATAGTAGTCATAATTTAATTCTTCGAACACTATAATTTAAGAAACAATAGAAAGACAATAGCAGCCCGACAGCTGGCTGTCGGTTAGTCGTTGAAATGTTAATGGTTAAGCCTAGTTACCCCATTTACATCTACACTCCGATGTTTTTTTACTTACACACACACACCTCCAAACGCGTACTCACACACACCCCCGAACGAGGGCTCACGTATACACACAAACACACCCCCACACACACTCACACACGCACGCACACACGCTCGCACACACAAACGTACACCAGACACACTTCACGCTTCTTTATCTTCTTTTTATTTTTTAAGGAACTTACTTTAATATTATTGTTACTCATATTGTTGGTAAGTCTAAAATTATGTTTCCATCGGAAGAGCGAGGCTTTCCCAACACAAGTATCATTCGATTACTTTCTGGGAAGCCCCGGCAACTTACATGTAAAAAACATACTGAAATAAATGCTTTTTTTTTTGTCGGCCGTCATCACCTCCTTGAGGTAAAAAAAACTTTGGGAAACAATGGATCAGATAAAAATATATAGAGTTGTTTTCGTACTTAAAATGTATGAGTAGAGTTGAATGTATTTGATATTTTAGCAGTAGGAGAACTATTGAATTACTTGATTATTTCTTTATTGCGCGAATGTATATTTTTGCAAGATATATCGGATAGATCCTTCGCTTAAAACAAGTAGAATTCAGTGTTATAAATCGTGACGGGGCTCTCCAGGTCCAATGCCTGCCGGGGTTGCGGAATAGTTCTAATAGTTACCGAAGCCCCGGAACGTAATAGGCAACCGAAGAAACAAGGGTGGGTTTTAGTCAGTAAAAGGTAACACCACCGCCTCGCCCAGGGCGGGAGAAGTCATTTGATGATTTCCTTAAAAAAAGTACGTTTCTCGCATTTGGACGTACGGAAGTCCAAATTATACTGAGTACCCCATGACTGCGTGAAAATGAATTATTCCCAAACCACCCCCCCTAAAATCTACCCATAGATCGTCTGTCCACCACCGCCGTTACTGTCACAAAACGAGAACGAGGTAACAGCGCCGAAGTGACGACACATACATTTACCCCGCTACGTGTCCAGCGCACGTCACGTCACTTTATACTAAACACGGCTTGCCGTTCTCTTTGACGGGATGGTGACTAGAGGTTGCAAAAATTCGATAATTTTAATTTTCGAATATTCGAATATTTTTTCAGTGCTATTCGAATTTTATTCGAATATTCGAATATTTAAGAAAAAATAATAAAACACAGAATATCAGCGTTTATTGGTTTAGGAATTATATTTTTATGCACATAAATAAACCTAGCACAATAATTATTTACTTATTCAACAAAATTTTTAAACAATTATCCATGAAAATGTTAATCAAAATCAATTAAATTTTTTTTAAACAAATTTAAAAGTTTCTCTCTCAGTAATAATAAAAACAAAATAAATGTCTTTTATTTTTGGTATGTGGGATACCATCAAATGACTGCCGCGGAAGGGCGTGTCAGACTTTTACTGACTAAAACCCACTCTTGTTCCTTCGGTTGCCCTTTATGTTCCAGGGTCACGGTAACTATTATAAACATTCTGCAACCCCGGCAGGCGTGGCCCTGTTGGGCCCCCTTCTTGTGCTGACTTCTTCTCTTTGAGGCGCGCGTGGAACAAAACGCGCCGTCGACGCGGTCCTTGTCCTAGTCGGGCGGCGAGCTACCCATCGCTCGCCATCCGCAGAACCACGCCTACGGTGGCCGGTAGTCGTCTTGCGACTCTCGACGTCTTCGCCTGGGTCTTAGTCCGGGCCGAGAAGCTCGTCGTTGCCTCTCGCGCGCCGCCACTTCCTTCACTAGCATAACTGTTTCGCAAAAGGAGGCGACGGCATGCCATTCCGTCCCCAAAGTATGGCCTGAACCAGCGCCGGGCGCGAGAGGTCACCGCCGCCGATCGCCTCTACGAGGACACGATCGCCTCTACGATAAATAAATGTCATCTCTCTTGTTAATAATAAAACAAAAAGTATCACATACATACGTAAATGTGTCGTAAAAACGTTACAGTATTATTTTCATATTATGCAATATTACACTGAAAAATCAGATTCATCAATTATAATTCGGAAATAAATCAGATTTACCTATTATAACATTTTTAAACAAATTCAATTCTTCTGATAAAATATGTGTAACAAAATAAACATCTCTCTCTCTCTCTCGTTAATAATAAAAAGAAAAACTATCACATGTCACTAAAAAATCAAATTCGTCAATATTAATTCGAAAAAAAAAACAGATTTACATATTAAGTATAAAATTCTTAAATAAATTTTAAAGTCGTTCTCTCTCTTTAATAATAAAAACAAAATAAAAGTATCTAAAATCACTTCAAAAAAGAAAATGCACCACTTTTCACATAAATAACAACGTGTTCTGTAAGTGACAAAATGGCGTCAAGTCAAGCAGTGTTGCCAACAATAATTTTCAAGCTCTATCAACATTGACTTTATACTGACTGACTTTTTTTGGTAATATTCGAATATTCGAATAAATATTTTTTTACTATTCGAATATAAATTTGGTAAGAGTATTCGAATAATTCGAATATTCGAATATTCGATTGCAACCTCTAATGGTGACGTGAGCGGTTGTGTGACCACGGTAAGAAATTTGTCGTGTTAGCTACAGATAGGGTAAAAAGCTTTTTCCAAAAAAAAGATAACCTACTTCAAAAACTAAAAGCCCAAAAATAACTATTTTGGAAGTCGGTGGCAACACATCAAATAAACCGGCAGAAATGGCCACCGACTTCCGAAATAATTATTTTTGGAATAGTTAGTTTTTGAAGTCGGTTATCTTTTTTGGAAAATCTTTTTATTTTTGACTTTTTAGTTAGAGTCTCAAGGTCTGACTACGTTTTAGAGTAACTTTCATAATAAAAATGTATGTTTTTCTTGGGAAGTCTACCCTTTCAAACAAAAAAAGAAGGGTGCCCTCTATCTGGCAGAAACTTGTTTCTCCGAAACCTATTTGGCATAACTCACTTGGCAGAAACTTTTTTAAACGAACATTGTTAAGGTATAAAAAATATTTAACATAATTGTTTTTTGACTTAATGTTTTTATGTCCGAATTTTAAATGGGATACTTTTAAGATGGCAGAATCGTATTGGAAATAATTACCTTTGTCAGAGTTACAATTTTGCATAATTTCGTTTAGCATAACGTTTATTTAGAGCGCCGATTATTTGGCATAATTTGACTTAGCATACTACGAAGATCACAGAATTTCAATAGAAATAATTTATTAGCCATATTGAAAAAAAAAATTGTTTTTAAAAATTACTATGGTGTGCTACAAAAATGAGTGACAGAAATGAATCGCTGCAAAACCGACTTCACGTAGTCTTGTCTGCCCTACCCCTAGAGTGTAATTTAAACCCGCGAAGGCGCGGAGGGGCGAGGCGGCCCGCGAGCTGAGGAGCAGGTGGTTTTAACGCACACCACCGCGGCTGAGGCTGGCTGGCGAAGCCGGCCAGCAAGCCGAAGCTGCGGTGGTGGACGTAAAACCATCTGAGACGATTAGCTCGCGTGGGGCCGCAGGAGCCCCGCAGTGCCGGAGCCGTGACAGAAGCCATGCCTGCTGCATGTTGCATGCCTGCTGCATGTTGCATGCTTGCATGCTGCATGCCTGCTGCATGATGCATGCTGGTTGCATGCTTGCATGCTTGCTGCATACTTGCATGCTTGCTGCATGCTTGCTGCGTGCCAAAATAAGATATGAAACGCATGCCAAAAGATAATTCTGGCTGTGAATTTTCTGCGCTATGATGGTTCTTCTTTTGATTATTATGGACATAAAATATATGGCAAAAGATGATTCTGGTTTTGAACTTTCTACGGTGTGATGGTTATACTTATTGATTATTATGGATATGAAATTTATGCCTAAAGATGATTCTGACTTACAAAATTATGCGTTTCGGTGTATGGTAAATGAGTGTATGCCAAAAGATTTTCTGCGAAAAGAGGTTTATGCTATCCGTTGCTATGCAAAATAAAATTATGACGTAAAAAGTTCTGCTATAAAGGGTGGACCCAAAAAAGAATTGTTCAAATCGGTTGGCAAACGACGGAGATATGCGCGAAAACATAAAAAAAAAATACAAACATCCGAATTGAGAACCTACTCCAGTCCTCCTTTTTTTAGAAGTCGGTTAAAAATATTCTTGTATGTGGGAAGAATCACAGATCCCGTCGTGTCTGGCGCAGACAAGATTTTCGCTGTTCTTTTCTGATTAATTTCGTTGCGGGATCCATGATAGTTGAATCGTTTCTCCGAGACTCGTCGAGCTTCATTGCTCGGCGTTTCTGGGGGACTCCACTGTTGATGTTGGCTTTTAAGATTTGCAGTGGTTGGGAATATTGTGGTGGGATTGTCAAAAAAAAAATACCTCTAAAGTGTCGTAAAGGAACATAGGCAACGAAGCTCTATGTTCTCACAACTGGGTGAAAAAGGTCCAGCTCTGCAAATTGACAGACAACTGACAGATGCGAATGAAAGAAAGAACGAATGATTGATTGATTGAATGACACTTACTCTGAAGCTGATAGCGCCGCTGCAGTTCACGTCAAAGGCTTTGAACACATAATGAGCATAGAGGGCGGAATCTGAAACAAAAGATTGTATTAATTAATTTCGCGAGAATTGAGTTTTATAAAAGACTAGCTTTTGCCCGCGACTTCGTTCCCGTTTGTATTTCCGGGATAAAAACTATCCTGTGTCCTTTCTCAGGTTCCCGACTATATCTGTACCAAATTTCATTCCAATCGGTTCAGTGGTTTAGGCGTGAATAAGAGACAGACAGACAGAGTTACTTTCGAAATTATAATATTAGTATGGATATAGATTATGAAAGTGTGGAGCTGTAATCACAATTATAATAAT
This sequence comes from Athetis lepigone, assembly GCA_033675125.1. Classification (NCBI taxonomy): domain Eukaryota; kingdom Metazoa; phylum Arthropoda; class Insecta; order Lepidoptera; family Noctuidae; genus Athetis; species Athetis lepigone. Next base: position 9,996,496 of record CM066220.1, read on the forward strand.
CCTACTAATATTTAAGTGTAAACGTTTTTATAAATAAATAAATAAATATCCTGGAACAACTCACACGCGGCCATCTGATCCCAAACTAAGCACCCTACCTAAGTACCCTAGGTTGACTGGGAGAGAATGCCTTTGGCATTAAGTCCGCCTGTGTACCGTTGTGCATAAAGTGTAAATAAATAAATAAATAAGCAGAGCTTGTACTATAGTGACCAGACAACTGATAAACATACTTATATAATTGATAAATACACAAATATTATAGGCTAATTGTCCCCCGCGGATTCACCCGCAATTTGTTAGGTTTTTAGTTACTGCTCTGGTCCCGTGGGCCATATCGTGATGTTATGTAGCCTATATCCTATTCTGATATTTAAGCTTTATTTTTGTAAAGTTTCATTAAATTCGTTCATTAGTTTTTACATGAAAGTGTAACAAACATACACACACTCACTCACACACACATATAAAGTTTTACGACGAGAATAGTCTCAAAGATTAGCTCATTTTGACAAACAAAAATATCCTTATCAGCTTTTTTTTTAATTTAAGATAAAAATCTTATTATAGTACTTACTTCCATGAGGAAAGAACTTGGCGTAGATATCTTTAAATGACTCCTCTTGTACAACGCCCTCCGGACACTCCTGGAACAAGGAAATTATATTATTAGCATTTTTGTGTTAAGTGGAGGCAAAATATAAAGTTAACCATATCCTGTGACGGACATAGAGTAGTTTTTTTGTGAATTTAAATTACCATTCATTTAAGAGCACTGTTCAAATTAAAGTATTCTCTAAGAGACTTACATTTTAGAACATGATGAAAGAATGTACATATTAAAAAAATATTTGTCATTTTGGTAATTCAAATAATTACTTTGTATATCGTGAATTATAATTATCGGAACAATTTACAAAAAAGAAACAGCTTAATTATGTTATGTAGCCATATAAAGCGGATACGGAAGCACGAGAATTGATCAAGTTTCCTCATAATGGTGCTGATTCTCTTGTTCACAAACTTAACTAAACTTAAGATAAGTGCATCTTTTTTTCCCATTTCGTTTAGAAAAGGACAGAAGATAAAATATTAGTTAAGTCCTGTCAAATTAGACTGCGCCTGAAATAAATCGACTTATTCTATTGGCCATGTTTTTAATCTCACCTAAATTATCTACTGAATATCTTAATTTGACAGACCGAACTAATATTTTATCTTGTCCTTTTCTAAACGAAATGGAGAGAAAAACATACACTAAAAATAAATTTAGTTTAGTTTGTAAACAAGGAAATCGGCACTATTTAACTTCACCAATGTCAGTAAAAATGGCGAAAACTTTGTTACTTTTCCGGTTTAGTTGCGAACCCGCAACCTCTTACAAGAGAGTCGGGTACCCCACGTGCTTTCACGATACTAAGGGTTAAGACATCAATAACTCATTCCCTAAAAATATTACTCAGCCAAACTACGAACACTCACTCACAAACACAATACTTAAACATGTATAAAAGCCACCCCATATTGTATAAAGGCATCCCTATAATGCATAAAAAGTTCTTCATTGTGACACAACAGAATACATATAGCTATTGATTATATACATAGGTTTATGTTGGGAAACTTGTAACAATGGGATGGTATTTCTACCCTTACGTTGTTTGGGACAAGTTATGAGCGATATTTGATCCTGCTAAACATATTCTGAAAATAAACGTACGATAAACCTCATTTTTTTTTCGTTTTAAAACTTCCGACACACGTTATTTGAGACACAATAGAAAGACAATAGCAGCGCGACATCCAGCTGTCGCTTTGTCGTTCAAGGGTTCATTGTAATTTTATTACTTCAACTTCAACTTTTATATTAGTTATGGCAACCCACCGAGTTTTCGGTGATTTCTGCCAATGTTCAGTTTGAAAATAATATTTCAGTTTAAATGACAATTGTACAGTTATTTAATTATAGTTTGGAGATCATACACGTGTTCTTATAACCAAGAACACGAGGTGACTCCAAATTTATTACGAAAAACCACTTAGCCTGTGGTCTGCCGAAATGTCAATTTGAAAACTGTCATTAATGTCAGGTGTCATTATTGCCTCCGAAATTGACACTTATGATCAATGCCATTTTATTGTTTTATCTTGCTACGGTTGTGGCTCACTCAACTGGCCTGGTCGACAAACCATACCAATCGCCAGATGAAGGGATAAGCGTTTAAGAACCGACATCGTCTATCTCACGTTGCAGGAGCTGCAAGCATTTCCATCTCACTTATTAGTCCTTTATATAAATCGATGATTTATTTATTTAACAATTAAACATTAATTATTAATAATAGAAATAAAACTAAATTAAATAAATTAAACATATGTACAAAACTTATAAATAATACTAAAATAAATATATACAAGTTATAAAAAGACATCACTCACAGGGCATCAAAAACTCGTCCGCATCGCTGTCGACAGGACAGGTGCCCAAAAGGCTGGCAGCATTGCCACGTTGTATGGCAATGCTAATTCTTTGTCCCAGAAAAAGGCCAGCCCTCTGGACACGTGAAGAGTCAACCAGATATATTAGTTCTTTTGTTTAGCTTTTACCGGCTGCCTCGCTCGAGCCAGAAAGAGACAAAAAGTATGCCAATGTCACTCTCCATCCCTTCAACTAACTTCACATAAAAATCACGTCAATAGGCGAGATGACAAAAAAAAGTAATTAGTCCTTCAGTTAGATAATCCAAAAATTTGGGACACGTATTTTTTCTTTTTTTTCGTAAACAGAAAATGACGACAATACAGTGTGTTGAAGTTTCGTGAAACGTCACACCTTTGTATAATTTTTACTGAGGAGTGACGTCACAAGCCCCCTCCGGAACTTTGATGCTCTTTATCTTTGCATTTTGTTATTAATTTGATCAAGCAAAAAATATGTGTCCAGTATTTTTGGACTGTCTAACAGACGGACTAAATAGAATGTCATTCTTTTGATGTAGTCAACATTCCTATTTGTCGCTTAGAGAAAGACGGACAAACAAATACACACTTTCCCATTTTAATCTCTACTAATTATAAAGAGGTAAAATTTGTAAGTTTGTAAGTTTGTATGTAGGGGGTAACCTCTGGAACTACTGGTCCGATTTGAAAAATTCTTACAGTGTTAGATAGCCCATATATCGAGGAATGCTATAGGCTATATACCCTCACGCTACGACCCACGGGAGCGGAGCAGTAACGAAAAATGCGGGTGAAACCGCAGGGGACAGCTAGTTAATAAAAAAATAAAATAAAAGTACTAGAACTCGGCTACAACCAAAAAGTAATATAGAAAGTACAGAAATGGTCAAGGTAAAACCATGGCGGCATCGGCATGCCATTATTATTTTGTAAATGTTTTGGCACCCACATGGTATATAGGCATGCAACCACAAAGTTACAAAATAATTGGTTGGTACAGTCAGCAAAAGAGATATGTTACCAGGGCCGTCGGATACAATTAAAGTTTTTTCATTTACCTATGGATACATTTTAAATAAATTTCCAAAAGTTGTAGAAAGTAATTTGTTCTTCAATCCATTTAAATTTCATTTGGATACATCAATCGGAGTTCAAGAAAGCCTTAATTATATCTTATGGCCCTGAGGGCCTAGCCAAGTGGCATTGTAGAATGGAAAACGGAACGAAAACGACTGTCAAATGTATGGAGATGACATAAGCTTTCGCTAAACAATTTGACAGCTCCATACATTTTAAATTTCATTTGGATACATCAATCGGAGTTCAAGAAAGCCTTAATTATATCTTATGGCCCTGAGGGCCTAGCCAAGTGGCATTGTAGAATGGAAAACGGAACGAAAACGACTGTCAAATGTATGGAGATGACATAAGCTTTCGCTAAACAATTTGACAGCTCCATACATTTTAAATTTCATTTGGATACATCAATCGGAGTTCAAGAAAGCCTTAATTATATCTTATGGCCCTGAGGGCCTAGCCAAGTGGCATTGTAGAATAGAAAACGGAATGAAAACGATTGTCAAATGTATGGAGATGACATAAGCTTTCGCTAAACAATTTGACATCTCCATACATTTGACAATCGTTTTCGTTTCGCTATCTACTCTACAATGCCACTTGTCTAGGGGGGCTGGTGACATATCTCTTTTGCTGACCGTACATATTATTGTATTACCAGGCTATTACTGTTCCTCTAAAGGGAAAAGGTATGTTCTCATACAAAGGACATTGATCACCAAGCGCGCTGAAAGCGGCATGATAAATTTGGACTCATCACCACATAATGGTGCTGATTCTCTTGTTCACACTTAACTAAATTTAAGTTAAATGCATCTTTCTCTTTCCATTTCTTAAAGAAAAGGAAGACAGAAGATACATTTTAGTGTAATCCTGTCAAATTAGACAGCGTCTGAAGTAAATCAACGTATAGCCGCCATGTTTTTAATCGCGTCTAAATTATCTGTGGAGTGTCTAAATTTGACTCTTTATCTTCTGTCCTTTCCTTTAAGATTGGAAAGAGAAAGATGCATTTAACCTAAATTTAATTAAGTTTGTAAATAAGAGGATCGACACCTATATAAAACAAAGTCGATTTCCACTGTCTGCCCCTATGTATGCTTAAATCTTTAAAACTATGCAATGGATTTTGACCAGTTCGATTTTATTCAGTCGATAATTGACTTCTCGACTGAATCGAATCGAATTGATGCAAGTCATGCGAAGCTGGGAAGAGTTGCTAGTTATAATATTAAAACTTAAGTTTAATATTATTTTATAAAACCCTGGACTTAAGGTTTCCTCGCCATAGTTTTCCTTCACCGATATCTGTGTCCTTGACAAAATTTAGAAAGGACACGATAAATACAGTTGAAAAACGCCCCCAACAATAACAAAAATAAACATACTGCATCAAATCAAACAGTAATAGTAATAAGGTGTATAGTGTCCAAGCGGCAGTAGAACACTGCCTCCTAAGACACAGGATTCCTAGTTTAGGAGGCAGGGTAACAATTTTTGTACGCTTTTAGTTTATTAAGAACCACATTTAGATATTAAGTAGGCTGTATCAATAAAGTTTTATTAATTAAAAAAAATATATCTGTGTCCTTAACAAACTTTAGAAAGAACACGATAGATACAGTTGAAAAACCAACCCCAACAATAAACAAAAAAAAACATACCGCATCAAATCAAACAAAATATTATAAATCGCTGCCGCTCCTACGCCACACCACAACCCACACGTCAAAACACTCGCTCGAAACGGAAGCGTCCTACGACGTCACTTTTGACCGACTGTGCTGACAAAGAGGTGTTACATTTTGACAGCGTCGTATATCATGAATATTACGAAAAGGTCGCGGTGTCTGTGTTTTTGTAGGCTAATGCGTGTAAGTAAGTGTTTAGCTCTGTAGTAAAGATATTTCTTAATGAGCTTGGGGAAAGAAATGAAAGAAAAATAGCAAAGGGTTTTTTTGGTGAGTGGGAAACCATTAAATGACTTCTCCCGTCCTGGTGGGGCGGGAACGCGTATCAAACTTTTATTGACTAAAACCCACTCATGTTTCTTTGGTTGCCCTTTATGTTCCGGGGTCACGGTAACTATTATAACTATTCCGCAACCAGCAAGGGTCAGAGGGGAAGGGGGAGAAGAACGCTTGCTATGGAACCATGCGGAGAAAAGAAAAAGAAATTGTAAACTCTTTAATTTAAACACTTTAGCCCGTCTATACAATGTGCATTTTTAAAACTGCAAAATCAATTATGATAGTGATCTTGACCCGAACCAACAATAAAATGGGATTGGCAAAAAGCAATGTCATCTAGCACTAAGGAGGGAAAATATCTGACAACTGTTTGTAGGTGGAACTATAAAAAAAAAATTGTTACTGTCACAAGATTTCGTTACCTACAAGTATACCATTTTTGCCATACCATGAGTTCCTTGACAGTTCATTTTTTTCCGTGGCACGCATACTACTTTAGACTAAAAAAAATAATATGGCAAAAAAAATAAAAATTGAATGATAAAAAAAATACTGCCTTTCGTAAGTTACAAAGTAAATTATCATGATTATAATTAACTGTTAACAAATTAGGTAAATAAAATAAAAAAGTGTAACTTTAAAAAATGTGTAATGCGTTGAACGGAACTTCTGCCTATAGAGATTGACACTACCTACTCGACAATAATCGACAAAAAATATAAAATTGGAGCGGCCATCTTGCAATACTGTACAGTTTTATCAAAATCCGTACAGTAGTTTTTACGTGAAAAGGTAACAAACATCACATATACATACAAACTTTAACATTTATAATATTAGAATATTAGTAGGGAAAAAAAATCGAAAATTGGCAATTCGATTCCACTTTCTTTGCCAACTGAATCGATATTATAAAAAAATCGATTAAATTTCGTTAGGTCGCATCACTATAATTGTCAGACAAGAACTGTCAAGGAACTCATCTTATGGCAAAAATGGTATAGTAACAGAAAATTGAAAAATTTAAGAAAACTAAATTATTTTTTCACCCAAAGATTCGAGTAAGACCTTAGGAGGCAGCTAGTCCGTTTCAAAAATATAGCAAAATACAATGATATTATAAGTAAAAAGGTGTAGAAAGGTTATATGCATTCAAAAAGTGACACTTTAAAAAGTTTGCTTTTTGACCAATATACTGAGTATCGCGTTGACATTTGACGTGTATCTCTTTTGCAATCGCACTACTTCAATCATGCCATCCTACTTTGACGTGTAATGTATGTGTGCGTTAGTGTGCCGTTTTTGAAGACAGAATTTCGTTTAGGTCAATGATGTTATAAGTAAAAAAGTGTAGATAGGTTATATGCAGTAAAAAAGTGGCACATTAAAAGTTTGCCAATTGACAAACATGATACTGAGTATCGCATTGACATTTGACGTTTATCTCTTTTTCACTCGCACTACTTCAATCATGTCATCCTACTTTGACGTGTAATGTATGTGTGCGTTAGTGTGCCGTTTTTGAAGACAGAATTTCGTTTAGGTAACCTATCTACACCTTTTTAACCGACTTCTAAAAAAAGGAGAAGGTTCTCAATTCGGATGTTTATACTTTTTTTTTTATGTTTGTTCGCGCATATCTCCGTCGTTTACCAGTCGATTTGAACAATTTCATTTTTTGTTTGAAAGGGTAGACTTCCGAAATGGTCTAATTGTCATCAGGTCCAGGATCTGATGATGGTATCATGCCGAAATCGAGAGAACTCCTCAATTTTTATAGAAAAACGTACATTTTTTACTTATAATATCATTGGCAAAAAACCACAATATTTTTGCAGAAACAGTGTCATAACTCTAAAAATGTCGGCTGGGGACAGATGAGTGACACTGAAAGGCACTTGCGCCGATGTTGTGTGCTCGGCCTTACTTGACATTTAGCTAGAAATAGACTGTACGTGTCTGTCTGTGTGTTGCGGACAGTTGAGATATTGTGGAGTTCTATATAAATAAATATCTTAGGACAACTCACGCACGGTCATCTGATCCCAAGCTAAGCAGAGCTTGTGTTATAGTAACCAGACAACTGATATACATACTTATATAATTTATAAATGCATACTTTATAATATGAAAGATAAATCACACCCAGACACAGAACGAACAATCATGCTCATCACACAAAGTTTGTCCTGGGTGGGAATCGAACCCACGACCTCCGGCTTAGCAGTAAGAGCTACTAACCACTAGACCAACAGGCCTGTCAATAAAAAAAAATCTTGTTTCTGACATTAAAACTAAATTAGTAATGACATTGATATTTAGTTTAAATCGCAATTCTTTCTTCTTATATGGCACATAGATGTGGTACACTGAATCTAAAGGTGGCCATTGACGATCATTTCAGCACGTCAGTCTAGTGGTAAAACTGTGGCGTTACTCAAAATGGTTTAGGCGTCCTACCAACTCTAGCATGGCAATTTGACACTCACGATCAAATTTTGGACGTACGTCAGTTCAACTGACGCGCCAAAATGACAGTCAATGGCTACTTTGGCTGAGCACTATACCTGTCACTGTTACACAACTGTCAAACGTCAAGTGCACGATAGAGACGGAACATAGCTTATAGCTAGGTCAAAGTCAGTGCTTACTAACGTCTATTTATTTCGCCATAAGACTTGCTGTGTTGATATTTTAAATTACCTAATAATTATACTGATTAATTAATTGGCGGACGGATCTTAAAAATTGGGCGGAACATTTCGACGTGACAGACTTTTACTGACCAAAACCCACTCATGTTCCATCAGTTGCCCTTTATGTTCCGGGGTCACGGTAACTATTATAAACATTCCGCAACCCCGGCAGGCGTTGGCCCTGTTAGGCCCCTTCCCGTGCTGGCTGCTCTACTAGTGTTCAGCATGATGGCACAGTGGTTAAGGCTGACGTCTCCTGTAAGAGATTTTGGGGTCGAATCCGGACATGTACCAGTGTGACTTTTTCAACTCATAATATATGTATTTTCTAAAGTTTATCTTGAACATCATTGACAACACTTGTCTCGGAGAGCAAATTGAAATTGAAATTGAAATTGTTTATTATGCAAGTAGGATATTACATCACTTTTACATGTCATTTTTTTTTAAACTAGATGGAGTCGGCATTTCCTAGCTGACTACCTCTGAGAAGAAATGCCGAAACAAACTCAAAGGATTATCGTCTCTTTTAAAGTCCAGACATAGATTCATTTTTTGTGCAACGAACCATGCAGAATACGTTTCGGTCAGGCCTCTTGAGGAAAGTTCCAATTACAATATTTAGGTACACCTGCCTCAACAAGCATCGTGAGCTCAACTTTAACAAAAAGCGGTTGTTCCCGGGCTGTCATTCGTAGAACTCTGACAGTCGTTACTAATCAGAAGTAATAAAGTCTGACAAGTCTTGTGGCGACATCTATCGCTTAACATGCGAACTGCACTGACAATCCTGCATCGCGATATGAGTTGTCGGCGACATTAGATCATGTACAACAATTCCGACTAGAACCGTCGGGCAGTAGCCCACCAGACACAACACCCGTCTGGTCGGAGGATCCTCCCTTTTCAACGGAGGATGAGGGACTTTACATTTACACTCTGTTCCTCATACCTCTAAAGTCTAACCAAGGGGTATCGTGTCGCCCACTTACTGTGTTATGGAAGTTTAATAAGCAGTCGCTTCATATAAAACACTGGTATCCAGCTGAATCCGGTTAGGTTGGAAACCGACCCCAACATAGTTGAGAAAAGGGTGATTACTCTTTCACATTTGGTAAAAGACAAATTAACCTATTGACGACAAAGCCGGCTGTCACGCTTCTATTTTTTTTTAATGGGACAATCCCACCACACTATTCCCAACCACTGCAACTCCTGAAAGCCAGAATCAACAGTGGAGTCCGCCAGAAAAGCGCCGAGCAATGAAGCTCGACGAGTCCCGGAGAAACGATTCAACTGTCTTGGATCCCGCAACGAAATTAATCAGAAAAGAACAGCGGAGGAGTAAGAAATTTTCTTCGCGCTTCTATTGTGCCTCTAATCACGTGATAACATTTGGAATTTGGCAGTCATCTTCCATTTATTACAAATTAGATTAAGAAACCCCACTGTGTAATAAGTGCGAATGAGATTAATATCTTACATTTGTATTGCTTCAACTGTTGTTTTAGGCGAAGCTTCATTCAAAAATCAAATAATTTGTTTCTATCAAGGCCATATAGTTATCATCAGGACAGGATGTGCCACTTCGTCGCGTCACTGTAGTGTCTAAGGCTGAGGCTATACTAGCCTGCGACGCGAGCTGCGACACATGAGCGATTGAAACAAATACATGGATACTCACCGTGTATGGCTACACTGTTCATCAAATATTACTAGCGATCTTTGATATCTTTATGCGACAGGAGCTACAATACTGTAATCACGGCACCGGCTACATCGACGTATCAGCGAAATTGAATCGAATATACGCCAGATTTTCGCTTATAATGTAGCCATTCCACGTTTATCTCGTTTCGCTCTTCCAGTCGCATCGCAAATCGCTGCCTACTGTAGCCTCAGCCTAAAGCTACCGAGCGAGAAACACACCAAAAAAAAAAATACACACCACAACAATAGTTAATGAGTGAAAAATAGGTTTTTTTTCGGGGGAGTGGGAAATCATCAAAGACTGCTCCAGTCCTGGGTGCGGCGGGAGGGCGTGTCAGACTTTTACTGACTAAAACCCACTCATGTTCCTTCAGTTGCCCTTTATGTTCCGGGGTCACGGTAACTATTATAAACATTCCGCAACTCCAATGTAATAGGGATGACGACTACATTAACAAGTGCCACTGGAATGCACAAAGACTTAGGTGCAACGTAGGGAAGTGTTACTAACATAGATTTAAGTTTTATTTTTACTAACAAATTTTAATTGTATGTATGTTAGATTAAGGTATTTATATATGGGCCTATGCAGCCTGAAATAAAGTTAATTTGATTTGATTAACAAAATGACATTCTGTGTAACCCGTCCTTTAGACTGTCCAAAAATTCTAGTCACACATTTTTCTTTGATCAAATTATTAAAAAATACAAAGACAAAGAGCATCAAAGTTTCGGAGAGGGAGCTTGTGACGTCACAATTCAGTAAAAAATGTATCTAAGCGTAACGTTACGCTAAACTTCATCACAGTGCATCGGCGTCATTTTTAATACGACAAAAAAGAAAAAATACGTGTCCAAATTTTTTTTTTATAATCTACTCGGATTCTTTCAACGACCAAGCGACAGCCAGCTGAAGCGCTGCTATTGTCTTTCTATTGTGTCTCGAATCAAGTGTGTTCGAAGGTTTAAATAAGTTCTTTTCGTCGTTTCGCCTATTGTTCTCTCTTTTTTTTTTGATTGTGAGTGGGAAGTCATCCAATGACTGCTCCCGTCCTGGGTGCGGCGGGAGGGCGTGTCAGACTCTTACTGGCTAAAACCCACTCATGTTCCTTCGATTGCCCTTTATGTTCCAGGGTCACGGTAACTACTATACACATTCCGCAACCCCGGCAGGCGTTGACCCTGATGGGCATAAGGTTGTAAGTTTAAAAATGGACGTCAAAGTGTTGACAGTTCATTTACTATACGTACGTCATAAAAGAAAGGGAGGCACTAAAAAGACACTTCGGACCGTCTTTTGAAAATAAAAACAATTGAACGTAGTAAACAGTAGTGGTACTTCTGTTTAATAGTTTAACTTGCAATAAAACTGCGAAACAGATTGTTAAATAGTGACATCTATCGTCCAACATATGAACTACAATTAACTTCCTACAAAAATTCAAAATTCAAGGTATTTATTTCACTCAGACCATTTACAGGTACTTATGAATTGTCAAAGAGTCGGTCGGTTAGTCAGGACGCTAATTGCCTGTTTCAAAACGTAGATCTCTATGGAGAAGAACAGGCAAGACACTCCACGGACACTCTTTTTAAAAATTATCATGGTTTACAAGATCTTGGTTACAGTCTTTTTGGTGCTTCTATATGTGAAATCAATGTAGATAAATAACAAAAAAGTCTACATCTCGCTATCAGAACTACATCTCGCTATCAGAGTTTGACGCGACACACACGACTTGCTGCTAAAAACATATTTTAAAAAAACGTTAGTTGTTTAAATATAGCACTTCAACACGTCAATATTATAATTTTCTTACTTTAAGCGAACGACGGTTCTAGCGTTTCGTAGCTGGACTACTCTGAAAAGAAACATCCGAAACAAACTCAGAGGTCAAAGTCTCTTAATCCATACAATTGTATGTGGTCAAATTATGCGAGGGCCATGAAGGCTCTCTAGATGAGAGAAGTACACAGATTTGAGTGGACCTGTCCAGACAGTGCAAGCATTGTCAGTAATCGTTAAGCTCAACTAATAATTTCTCTAAAAAATCAATAAGTAAATAATTAATTGAGTTAGCAAATTAATGACATAACAGTTTCGTGTTGCCACGCCAAATCTACGAGGGAAACGTTTTGACAGCTCATAAAAACGAAATTTACTAATTAATGGTATCTTTCAACTAATTGGCACTATCTTTAATTGACTAACTGTTATAAATTGTTTTCATTTCCTATTAATATGCCACACCTATTATTATTTCATGGTGGTGCAGTGGTTAGTTAGAAGCCAGAAAGTCTGACCAGTCTTACCAAGGGGTATTGTGTCGCCCAGTTACTGGGTTGTGGAGGTCTGATAGGCAGTCGCTTCACGTAAAACACTGGTATCCAGTCGAATCCGGTTAGGCTGGAGGCCGACCCCAAAATAGTTGGGAAAAGGTTATTTTTTTTTTGGTGAGTGGGAAATCATCCAATGACTGCTCCCGTCCTGGGTGCGGCGGGAGGGCGTGTCAGACTCTTACTGACTAAAACCCACTCATGTTCCTTCGATTGCCTTTTATGTTCCAGGGTCACGGTAACTACTATACCCATTCCGCAACCGTTGGGAAAAGGTTGGGGAGATGATGAATGATAATGGCAGTGGTTACGGCACCCGCCTCTCATGTAAAACGTTGTGGTTTCTAATCCGGAACAATTTAATATAATGACTTTTTAACTCCTGACCCAAAAGGAGGGGTTATTAGATCTACTACTTTGTGTGTTCCTCTGTGGCACCATAGCCCTTAAAAGAGGGAACCAATATGGATGCAGTTTATTTTATTTGAAAGTAGGTTTTCTAACAATGGTTCTTAGACATGTTTCATCAAAATCGGTTCAGCCGTTCCGAAGTTATCAATTCTTTTGTTAGCTGCAGTAGCGATTGTATAAAATTCTGTTATTTTTTTAATTTTTACTCACACACGGCCATCTGAACCCAAACTAAGCAGAGCTTGTACTATGGTAACCAGACAACTGATAAACATACTAATATAATTTTTAAATACATACATATTATATATTATAGATAAATCACACCCAGACACAGAACAAACGTTCGTGCACATCACACAAAGTTTGTCCTGTGTGGGAATCGAACCCACGACCTCCGGCTTAGCAGTCAGGCCCGTCGTTCTATTCATAGTTCGTTTCTCGTTATCATGGACACTTGGCATAACTCGAAAAAGATTAATTTACTCTATTAATACAATTTTAGTAGTTTAATGGTTTATACATTTTAGCGTCAATAATGTCTAGTCCACTATTTATCATGACATAACTTTTCTAAATTCAAAAGTGTCCTAAAATACAAATGGCGACCCGTGACAGCTCTCTATTTTTGGCGGGAACGGTCGTTGACTTCCTACCCCACTGACCTATCGCTTGAAGCCGACATAACAAACATCTAGCCATCTCTTTCACACCTGTACAAACTGCATAGCGCTGTCTCACTCTCATTCATTAGCACAGTTTACACGAGTCGCTCTGAGTGTTTGTGAAGTAATAATAATAATATCTTTTGTACAAAAATGCAAATGGCGGGATTTTTAGCGTGTATTGTTATAGGGGTTTAAAAGGGGTTCCTTGTTATTTTTTATAGCACAAAGAAGGGGTTTTATGTCTTATCTAGTTGTGGATATTTCGGACGAAGTTTGAAATGTTATGAAAAAATATGTTTTTTCAGTGAAATTACTGAAAATTATTGAGTATTTGAAAAATGTGAATGAAATGTACAGAATGGTATTAATACTATAAACTTTAAACGTTTAGTTTTTTGGTTGGTAATTCGAATTGAAATATTTTTCCAGTGGTTTACTATGAAATATTTTTAAGCACTGATGCATAAAAAAATATAATTAAAATAATCCAAAAGAGGAGTGTTATAGTTATAAGTCGTCGCGCCTAAACTATCGAACCGATTTGAATGACATTTGGTACAGATATAGTCTCGGACCCGAGAAAGGACATAGGATAGTTTTCATTCCGGAAATCCCCCGGGAACGGAAGCTATTAATCCGCACAGACGAAGTCGCGGGCAAAAGCTAGTTTATTATAAATGCGAAAGTAACTCTGTCTGTCTCTTCTTCACGCCTAAACCACTGAACCGATTTGAATAACATTTGGTACAGATATAGCCTGGGACCCGAGAAAGGACATAGGATAGTTTTCATCCCGGCAATCCCCCGGGAACGGGAACTATTATTCTTCGCAGACGAAGTCGCGGGCAAAAGCTAGTTTATTATAAAGGCCTTTAGTTAACTGAAGTCACGATCAAAAATTTCAGGGACGAGATTTTTAAATTAGTAATTTATACATATTTCCTTAACACATTTCACGTAGGTAAGCGAAGCCGCAATCATAGCTAGTCTCACAGTGTATACCTATTGCTTTATAGTTGAGCATAGACAACAACATTGTTTTCTTTCAATTGAGAGATATAAAGGCAGAGTCCGACTGTCTCTGACAGTATGGCGCGCGCTTTTGACGGCGCTCTATTCTCTATGATATGCTAGTTTTTTTTACGGGTTTGTTTGGCATGTGAAATGTTTTTCTTGTGTATGTTGTCGCTACACATTTTAACGAATATTAGAGTTTAACATTTAATTGTTTAGAGATAGATATGTAATACGGTAGTTTCCACCATTATTAATTGACGTACTTTTTATGAGCTGTCAAAACGCCATTCTCCAATAGATTTTGTATGGCAATGGCGATTTATGACGTCACTAAAATAACAACTCAGTTGACTATCTATTTATTGATTTCAAAACAACTAAAAATCAAATTTTATAGCAAATTGAAAATGAACCGAATTTATTAGGCTGAAATTAATAGAGGTTTTATAGGAATTGTGTCTAACATTTATTGGTTAATGGTGGAAACTACCTAATTATTCTGATGTCAGTGTAATTGATGATTTTAGTGTTAGTCGATTTATTTGCTTAAAAGATTTGTGTCAGAGTTAAAGTACGCTATTTTTTTAGGCTGGTGGGACGACACTTAGACTGAATCGTTCACTTTTTTGGAGGATACAGCGTGAACAACATCTCTTCGGTTATCATTGACAGTTGTTATTATGTTTTGAGGTTATAATACCGTTAAACGTGTTTACTCAATTGTAAGTAAAATATTTGATTAAATATTATATTGGTAGTTATTTAGTGTTCCTTTGCTAGGGTTTATGTCATTCACGATAATTTTCAGATTTTAATTTTGTTCTTTGACCTTTTGACGACCTTTTCTATTGTGCCTCAAATCACGTGTGTTCGAAGGTTAACAAAAAGTTATTTTTTGGCAAGAATACACGTAAGCGGGACTGGGAATCAATTTAAATGTGCAATAATATCATGTACCTTAACTATTGTTTTTCTAACCGACTTCAGAAAGGAGGAGGTTCTCAATACGATTGTATGTGTTTTTTTTGTATGTTTGTTACGCGATATCTCCGTCAATTGTGACCGGATTTTTAAGGTTCTTTTTTTGTTTGATAAGTCATGATTCAGAGGTGGTCCCATATAAATTTTATGGCGATCGGTTCAGAGCTTCTCGAAAAATTCATCAAGAACAAAAATAATCGACGAAATATACATTGACGATATGTGCGTTATTTCAAGTTTCTATTTTCGTTTTATAAGATTGTAATTGTAAGTAGTTTTATTTTGAAAATAAATTACTTTCAAAGATACTGTAATACACAGTCAGACATTGGGACTCGACACTAAAAAGAAAAAAAAAAACTTTTTCCAAAAAATAATAAAATGATGACGGAAATTTTATTATTTTAATGTTTTTAGTTTTTGAAGGCGGTTAGTATTTTTTTGGAAAAAGTTTTTTTTTATTGACTACCTACTAGCATTTGCCCGCGGCTTCGTATGCATGCATGTCGGTACTTCTATCCCGTATTTTATCTCTTCAGGGTAAAATTTTTAATTATTCTTTCTTAATAATTACCAACTTTTAACAAAGAACAAATCCTTCAAGTTTCATGTCTTTAAGACCACTAGTCAATAGTCAAATCATTTATTTTCATTAGACCAAAAAAGGCACTTTGAAACGTCATAATTATAAAACAAAAGTGAATCTACTGCCCATTCCAAAATGTTGTTACCACGTTCGAGGACAGAACGAGATTATACGTCATCGTTCGAAATTTTGATATGGCACAACGTACCATGACGTCCAAATATTTTTATTACTTTAAGACAGAACGTACATATCCGATGAACGTTCAAGTTAAAATCCTATTGAATGTATCTTGTGTCACAACATTTAAAATACCCGAAGCTTTACTGTCACGTAAAGTAAGTTTTAAACTATTTCAAATAAGTGCCGTTGACAGTGGGCGGGAACGGTACTCACATACGCACAACGTGTATATACGTAGCGCGCGCCTACCGCGCTCGCTCCTACATTCAATGTGGCTGCGTCACTGTGGGGTGCGCTCGCGTTCGCTAAACATTTCGTGGCGTATCGTGATATTTGCCGCGACAAAACATCGCAAGTATTTAGTTTATTTGATTTATGTATTATTCCTTAGCCAGACAGTATACTATTTTACTATGAATTAATAATTTTACTCTGTGAAATTGATGTTTAATGGGTTATTTTATGCGTTTTAGATGGATAAGCGCAAAACAAGACTGATGAGCATTTTTGATGTTTCTGACAACTCTACCGAGGCGGATGCTTACCAAGACGATGATGGAGAATATGGTTCGGATAAAGATTTACCCACAAGGCAATACATCAGATAGTGAAATTTATTTTTCTATAATATTATAGACGTTATTACACGTTGTGTCCGTTCACGTCTAGTTAACTTATTTTTAATGACATAACGTATTTATACGATAACGTGATAAAACGGTTGTGTCATGATGTCTTTAAAACAATATATTTTTATGGGAGGCTACGTACCCATACGTCGTATAATTTGTATGACATTTACTGTGTCATTTTGGTACACAGTCTCAAGTGGTAGCGTCCTCGAACGTGTTACGTATGGAGAAGAATGGGTAAGAAACTCCAGTGGTTTGAGATGTGCGATAATATATCAACAGACAGCCAGTTTACTGCTTTATATGTATATAGCTATTAAAAATCGCTGTGTTGAGAACGTTATAGCGCAATAAAGCCAGATTTAATTCCCAGAAACATAAGTCAGTGTTTCTTTATATTTTGATGAATTTTTAATTTTGTTTATTGCGATGTTTTGTTGTTGAGTGTCGTCATGTCCCAGTGGATAAGGCGCCCGCCTCTCGTGTTGGGGTTTCGAAGGTTTAGGTCAGGTTGTGGGTTCGAATCCGGGCAAGTACCAATGTGACTTTTTCAATTTATAATTATGTACTTTCCAAAGTTTATCTTGGACACCACTGACATCCCGTGCCTCGGAAAGCACGTAAAACCGTTGGTCCCGGTTGTCATTCGTAGAACTTTGACTGTCGTTACTGGTTAGCCAGAAACTCTGACCTGTCTAACCAAGAGGTATCGTGTCGCCCAGTTACTGGGTTGTGGAGGTTAGATAGGCAGTCACTCCACGTAAAACACCGGTATCCAGCTGAATCCGGTTAGGCTGGCAGCGGACCCCAACACGGTTGGGAAAAGGCTCGGGAGATGATGATGACGTATTTTTCAAGTTTATCTAGGTCCTAGATAGAACATCACTCACATTGAAGAAATCGTCAATCCGCCTTGAGCGCACGTGATGTTCAATGCTCGTGCCTTCTCTGTATGAGAAGAGGCGTTTGTCCTGCAGGACAGTAATAGGATGAAATTTTTTTAGTAAGTTTTTGGTTGCGTGAGAGTACTCAGAGAAAAAGGTGTTTGTAGTTTATAGACATAAGATATTGTTGAACTGGTGGTACAATAAAAGCTATGATATACGACAAACCACTCGCTTCAACTTTTTTTCTGACTAACCGATCGACTCTTAGACAATTTATAAGTGCCTGTAAATGGTTTAAGTAGTTGCGAAATGTAATTTTTTTTATTGGGACAATCCCACCACACTATTCCCAACCACTGCAACTCTTGAAAGCCAGAATCAACAGTGGAGTCCGCCAGAAAAGCGCCGAGCAATGAAGCTCGACGAGTCCCGGAGAAACGATTCAACTGTCTTGGATCCCGCAACGAAATGTTTATAATAGTTACCGTGACCCCGGAACATAAAGGGCAACCGAAGGAACATGAGTGGGTTTTAGTCAGTAAAAGTCTGACACGCCCTCCCGCCCCGCCTAGGACGGGAGAAGTTATTTGATGATTTCCCACTCCCAAAAAAAAAATGGTCTAAGTACATTTTTTGATTTGCTTTGATATTAATGTTTGATTTTTTAATTTATTTATAAAACGTTATGTGCAAAAGCAGACTTAATAATACCTTGGGTATTTCTTAATTACAGCCACCCGGCAGACACTCCGCCTCCTGCGGCTAGTATTCTTTATATGGACTTGTATGGGCATGCGCTCACTATATCAACTCCGTACCGTCACCGGATCGCCTCGGTTATAAGGCGAGTCGGTGCGGAGTGGCTGCCGGGTGGCTGTAATGAGCTATGACCTTTAGAGTGATAATAGAAAGATACCAGAATATTAAAAAAAAACTAGGTTTTGCCCACAGCATCGTCCGTGTAATGTCGCAAAATATTCGTCATAAAATAGGAGTTTTTGGGGGTGGCATTCCCAAAAAACATTTGATAGTGGTCACCTACTCTTCACAAAGAACACACCCTGTAAGTTTCATGTCTCTAGAGGTGAGTATAGACTACAACATTTACTTGCAACCGAACAACGAGCCGCTCTATGATATGTTCTAGTGTATCATCCTCTTACGAACTAAACGTCAAGCACGCTCGCCTCTTTGTTACAAACCAACGAACATATTGGTGTAACATTTCGTCGAGCGTATTGGTGAAACATTTCGTCGAGCCACGAGTGCGGGCGATACGCCGTTGCAAGAATGAACGCAAGGTACAACGAAATGTTGGTGAATGCACACTCGTGCTGTGAGCACCCGTAACATAACGCCGAGCATTCGCAAGAACGTTAAATTACATGAAAATGCTTTGGAAATTTGGAATTTGTGTTGTACCATTCATAAGAACGTTACATTGCACAAGAATGCTCCAGAAAATGTTGTAGTCTATACTCACCTTAGGACCAGCGGTTTCGGCTGTACCATTTTA
Source organism: Athetis lepigone (assembly GCA_033675125.1). Classification (NCBI taxonomy): domain Eukaryota; kingdom Metazoa; phylum Arthropoda; class Insecta; order Lepidoptera; family Noctuidae; genus Athetis; species Athetis lepigone. The sequence goes on from CM066220.1 coordinate 10,015,627, forward strand.
TATACGCAGACTTAGGTATAACGCAAGTGAAACAGCGGGATTCAGTTAACTATAGATTGAGTTGTCAAAGTTGGGACACCAGCCGAATCCTTTGCTATGGCAAAGGATTCGGCTGGTGTCCCAATGTTCATTGAGAAGTTTAAGACCGACTTTACTTGAAAGTTGGTTGTCAAAGTTGGGAGCCGTGGAGCTAGGCTGTTCGGCTTCAGATTTATCTATTTTGGTCATCTCTTAACTATTAGAGATTGTTCTATTATGCAGTGTGTTAATTAAGGGAAGACGGGCCTTGTTTAAATGGTAATCTATTTATATAAAACTAGCTTTTGCCCGCGTCTTCGCTCGCGTGAAATAGTTACCGTTCCCGGGAGATTTCCGGGATGAAAACTATCCTATGTCCTTTCTTGAGTCCTAGGGTATATCTTTACCAAATCTCATTTAAATCGGTTCAGTGGTTTAAGCGTGAAGAAGAGACAGACAGACAGAAAGACAGACAGACAGAGTTACTTTCGCATTTATAATATTAGTACGGATGGTAAACTGACTGACTGATAAACTGACTTTTTTTTTGGGACAATCCCACCACACTATTCCCAACCGCTGCAACTCCTGGAAGTCAGAATCAACAGTGGAGTCCACCAGAAAAGCGCCGAGCAATGAAGTTCGACGACTCCTGGAAAAACGATTCAACTGTCTTGGATCCCGCAACGAAATTAATCAGAAAAGACCAGCGGAGGAGTAAGAAAAATTTATTTCCACTTTTTGATTGACTGCTATTAAATGAACGCACAGCCCAAACCGCTGGTCCTAGATACAAGAAACTTGCAGGGTGTGTTCTTGGTGAAAAGTAGGTTTTCACTAAATTAGAATTATTTAAAAATTCTAAGCATTAAAGGGTAAAATAGGGGTTTGAAGTATCAACATACACGCCAGCGAAGCCAACGGCGTAAGCTAGTCTATACATAAAATAAATTAGTTAAAAATTCGTGTCTGTACATAAAATAATTTCATCAAACTAATATAATAAAGAAAACTAGTTGAAACTCGCAAGTCGCAACCGAAATGATCATGTTTATTATACAAGGAAATAAAATAACTTTTAAAACCAGCTGCAGACAGCATTTCTTAATTTACTACCTCTGAGAAATAACACCGAAAGACCGAAACAAACTCAGGGACCATAGTCTTTTTCAAGTCCAGACATCCTTATCCTTACTAATATTATAAATGCGAAAGTAACTCTGTCTGTCTGTATGTCAGTCTGTCTGTCTGTCTCTTCTTCACGCCTAAGCCACTGAACCGATTTGGATGAAAGTACGTACAAATATAGTCTGGGACCCGAGAAAGGACATAGAATAGTTTTCGACGAAGTCGCGGGAAAAGCTAGTTTGTGTTTTTTTGAAATCTCAATAAAATTGTTTTTATTCTGTTTTTTTTTGTAATATTATATTCCAATACGTAGTATGGTTTTTCAATCATTTCCTCCCAACCTCAGAAAACAAACACTATTATAATATAGCTTAGCTTTCACTGCGGCGCTATAAGTTTCCGTGTCCCGACACACTATTTCTATTAAACACGCAAATTTGCGTGCCAATGTCGAACTGTATAGAGTTTGTTTTACTGTATTGTATACTAGGTTCAGCCGTGACTCCGCCTGCATTAGAGCTTGAGAAGAAACAGAGTAATAACCTATTGTTCGACTGCAGGACGAAGACCTCTTTTACACTTTCTAGGTTTTTTTAGGACTGCATTGTGAAGAAACTTGGACTAATTCATAATTAAAATAATTAGTACAGCATCTCCCTAGCATTTTCCCAACTGTGTTGGGGTCGGCTTCCAGTCTAACCGGACTCAGCTGGATACCAGTGTTTTACGTGAAGCGACTGCCTATCAGACCTCCACAACCCAGTAACTGGGCGACACGATAACCCCTTGGTAAGACTGGTCGGATTTTTCTGGTTCATCCGTAACGACTGTCAAAGTTCTATGTATGGCAACCGGGACCAACGGCTTTACGTGCTTTCCGAGGCATGGGATGTCAGGGATGTCCAAGATAAACTTTTAGAAAGTACATATGAATTGAAAAAGTCACATTGGTACTTGCCCGGATGCGTATTGCCAAACTGTATGCTGACCCAGACCGGGGTTGCTCTGAGTTCGATCGCAGTTTGCCTTTTTAGTTGAAGAGCAAACTGTATACCCATTTAGAGAGTGTCTGAATCAAATTACATTTTGCTTTAAAATACTATACCCCCCATACCACTCCCAACCTTAGGAGCCCCATGGTTAGGGAGATATCGATGATCAAAGTTTGAGGTTATGTTACGTCAATTTTGAGGTTAAGTTAGGATTTTTTCGTGTAAAATTAATTATTTTTCACTCTAATGTCTAAAAAAGATAACTCGACGAGCCCCGCTTCGCGGGGCTCCTACTTCTGGGTGGTTTAAAAAAAAATAACCACGAACTCCTTCTAACCTAACCTGTCCGAGTCGGGGCGCCCTAAAATTTTGATCGATCGCTCTCGGATTGACGATCCTTATTAGTTTCTCAGAATGCTCTGAGCTCGTATGTACATTGCTCCATTTGTTTGTGATTTCAATGAGCACGACGTAGTTCAGTACAGACTATGGGTGTCTGGGTCAGCATACAGTTTGGCAATACACTGCCCGGATTCGAACCTACCATTATACCAGTTTATTACTGCCCCACTGAAGGCAAAGGTATGTCTTCATAAAAAGGAAGAAGACTCTCAAGGCAGACCGGCGATTTCCACATGGTGTTAAATTGCTTCTGAAATTTGGCATTGCTTCGAATACTAAGTTTATAATTATGATGAAGAAATCAAATGTTTAGGCTTGAAAAGGGACTTAACTTTGTTTCGGTATTTCTTCTTAAATAATAATAATAATAACTTTATTTCAGACACAGAGATCCATATAGTGTTAGTAACATAGAAAAACCTTATTGCCTAGTGTTAGTAAATATCAATCTCCGCATAAATTGATGTACAATTAAAGAGCCGAAGCTCTCAGCTACAGGGTGCTGTTTTGACTGTCCCTCACTCTTCTTAGTAGTGACGCGGTTCTCTTGCGTATAATCGCATAGAAGCCGTCGGTACGGGCTTGCGCAAACATCTCCGACGCGCTACAATAGCGAGGTAGTCTTAACAGCATCCTGAAAGCATTATTATATTGGACATGCAGGACAGGCATGCAGGCAGGCATCCAATGATCTCTTCAAGATCTCTTAAAGGTGATCAGAAAATGCCGACTGCAGTTAGTCAAAAAACTCTATGACAATTTATTAAATACTTGCGTGTTTTGAAAACCGTTAAAAACATAGACAAACAAACATCCACATTTATATTAACAATACCTACAAAACCATAGACCAAATAAATGATTTGGCGTTTTCTTTACGGCCCACTAAATATTGTTGGTATTATTTCAAGAGGTTTCGTGGTTCCAAGGTAGTTTTATTGTTTATAAGAAAACTGAGGGCGAAGTAACATTTTGTCACCTACTTAGCGAAATATTTTTAGAGGTTGCATTTTTTTTGGGGAATGGGTAATCATCAAATGACTGCTCCCGTCCTGGGTGCGGCGGGGGGACGTGTTAGACTTTTACTGACTAAAACCAGGGCCCCAAGTCTGCTAATTTTATAAAATCGGTCATACCAACACGACGTCATTGTCATTTTGCTAAAAGTTCGTAATCTGCTAATTCATAATGGTCGGTCAATGGTCTCAATAGAGAATTGTGCCAGAATGAAATTGCGGGTATTGCCATTATTATGAAACCTGTTGGTAGAAATGGTTCTCGAAAAACTACTACTACATTTAACAATTTATTCATGGCAGATTTTATTAACATTTCATTTTACATATTATTAACAGTGTCATAAGCAGTCTGAAGTAGTAAGAAGTTCGTAAATACCAAAAAACATTAAATGTTCGTGTAACAAGTATAAATGTGAAACCGTCAATGTCAGTCTTTGACTCTGACATTGACAATTTGACAGAATGTAAGAATGTCACTTCACAGTTTCACATCTTTCATGTTGTTGAATGTTTAGCATATGATGTTGTATGCCTGTCTTATTCTTTCACCTACAGTCTGTTTAAGTTAGAGTAGGAAAGGTATACTCTATGTATGCTATATTTGCCATTTAATCCGACCCGATCCACGAAATCTACAGGAGATTTCCGGACAGACGAGAGGAATTATTTTGTTGTAATTCGGCCGGTGTTTCATTGTAACTATGTTTGTTTTTATTTAAAATGGTGCTAATAGAGCAGATTTCGGCACTCATTGATTACGTTGAGTGCCACCAAGAACTGGCGCTTGGCCACTGCAGGCGCATTAATGAAGGACGAAGTTTAAGATGTTGGATGGAGTGCGCCCAAATTCGATTTCGGTGGACTGCCTAAAACGCCGGCTGAGTGGCGCACAGTGAGTACCTTGTTACATATAATGTAGGTATGCATTATAAAATGAAAGTCACAGAAAGTCCGCAGAATTATAATGCCCTCGGATTCTGAGTCATACTAGTTTCATGAAGGGTGCAAGAGGTAATTTTGACTTTAAAATATTAGTCAAGATAAATGAAATCTATTTTAGCAGGACTCTGTGTTCAGCATTTGTTTATAAATGGTTGTAAAGATAAATGATTAAATGAAACTTGTTTATAAAAAGAGCATTATAAAATTTATTCTTCATATTATATACATATTAAAATCTCCTTTTCTTTCACCTTGTTTTCTTCGATGCCATGGACCTGTAACAAAGATTTATATTTTACTTTACCAGAATATTAAGCTGGGTTTACCTTACATACCTGCTAATTTAATTTATGCATTTCTCCACAGTCTGTCAACAAGAGCCTGCTGCAGTGCTCGACCTTCAAGTAGATCCCGGTTCACCCTTCGATGATCTTCATAATTAGGTGCTGCATTATTATTTTCCTGCTTAAATTGAAAGGCTGATTAGTGATTAATATTGTTATTTTATTATAAAAGTAATTTTTTTCCTCCTGTAATTGAAAGACTGATTAGTGATTAATGCCAATTAAATATTGAAGAACTTTATTGTTGTTTTGTATAAAGACTGATTATGAGACGTAAGAAAGAGTAATAATAATATTTGATGTTGATTGTTAATAATAAATGTTGATTTTTTAACATAGTAGTATTATTTATATATTTCATTGAACATATTCCAAAATAGTGGAATAGAAATTACATACCTGTTGCAAGCGAAGTGCTTCTGCATAAACCTCATCAGGTGGTAATGGGTCCCTTGCTGAGTTGGCAATATTATGCAATATGCAACATGCATTTACTATTTTGCCTGCAGTTATAGGGCTATAATGTAGAGCACGCGCTGCAAGCAAACACCTGAAAAAAATAACAGTTTACTTTTATACAACCCCATTTAACCAAACATCTTAATCTATAAACTTTAATATATCATTAAGACAAACAATTTGTGTATGGTCCAATTTACCTAATTTGTGATACCTATTTTTGAGTATGTTAAACAATTGCCTTAAAATGTTCATTACCTGAAACGTGCTTTTAGTACACCAATGCAACGCTCCACTGTATTGCGTGCAGTCACATGTTTCACATAATAATGGTGCTGTGGTGTCCCTTCCACAGTATTGAGAATGGGAGTCATCATAGTTTTTTCTTAGTGGATACCCACTATCACCTGAAAATTATAATCATTTTGCCAACAAACACTAACACATGAGTATGATAAAAGAGAATATTTTTGAACAAAAATATTGTAAGTAATACCTAGTAAAAATGTCTGTTCGTTACTATTTTCTGTTATTGTTTTTAAATGATTACTTAGTGGATGACTCTGCCATACTGTGGAATCATGAGTGGAACCTGGGTTGCTTGCATCCACACATAGAATATTCAAATCAGCATCACAAATCTGTAAATGAATTAAGTATATTTTAATATGTGTAGTCATCATTACAGACATTATATAGTTTATATAGTATACATTTCTACTATCTACCCAATACTTACTATCATAACATTAAGGGAGTGGAAGCCCTTTCTATTATAATAGCGCTCCTCATGTATCTCCGGCCTTATTATTGCCACATGGGTGCCATCAATACAACCCAGGACACCGGGAAATTGAAATTTTTGATAGAATCTGAAACATTTTTAATAACTAAACAATTCTGCTTAGGTACAACAAGCAATGCAAACAAAATAATCAGGATATATTTAACTACTTACTTAGCCTTTAAAATGTTTCTTTCATCACATTGTGTGGGCCATTTAACATATTTATGATACAATTTATTAAGTGCCTCTGTTACTTGATTAATGGCTCTTGACACAGTAATTTGTGAGACATTATGGAGGGCACTCTGTCCAATTAAAGTTTGGTAAGAACCAGATGCATAGAACGCAAGTGCAATGAGAATCTGCAATAACAAATATTATATTAATCGACCTTAGACGACCCACTGATCGACCTATGTGTTTATAGATATATAGAATAATGAAGCAATGTCAAATTCTCACCTTCATTTCTGTCGTAATGCCATCATTTCGACGTCGTTTAGCCATAAGGGGAATGAGTTCTTCTATTAACCCCCTTACTGAGTTCTTTCCGAGGCGAAAAGTTTTGACAAATTCCTCCTCGGGAACATCAATAAAGGGGTTAATATTAGTTCTCATCAACCGACGGGCTAAACGACGCCTTCTGGACTCCCTGCTTCTTCTTTCTCTATCATCCACTGCGTCGGCTAGGTCCAGAATCGCAGATCGCAACGAATACATCGCAGTAATGTAATTAATAAGACACTTAATCAAAAACTAGTATTATTGTTCGAACACAACGTGATTCGAGACACACGGCTACCGGCTTAAAAGCAATTACTGCACTATGAAATTCAAATGGTACGTCAATGTTCAAAGGAACTGTCAAAATTTTAGCAGATTACCGAATTCGTCAGTCATTCTAGTGTCATTATGTACGAGATTACCAATTTAGCCATTTTTTTCAATGAAGTGTCAGTGATCGACCTTATCAAAGTCATAATGACGCCATTGTGTTAGTAGATTACCAAACTTGCCAAAATCGACCACTATGATATCAAGATGAAGCCATTCTGACACAATTGTAATAGCAGACTTGGGGCCCAGGCGTCCGTCACTCGCTCAAGGCCACGCGTTTTATGCCTACCGCTTCGCGTATCGTCGACGATACAACGAACACCGGGCTGTCGCGCGCCCGGCTAAGTGCTCGCGCGTCACGGGTACAGCGCTGACTAACAAAATGCCAAAATCACGTAATTATTGCGTGATTATTGTGCAATTTCCCTGTTTCCCAATTCTCTTGTTTCCCTTTTGATTATTTATTAAAATTATTCACGCGGTTTTGGATATTTTCGACACTAAAATATATTAGTCGGGAATTCAAGGAACGAAAAATATGCATCAGTCATTTTATCAAACTATAAAATATTTGATCAACAAATAAAATAATAATTGTTTTTCTAAAACATTCGTTTTATTACCATTGTCATCATACGTATAACCCTAGCAGATTTGCTGGACGACACGCACACACGTTAGTCGCGCGGCGGGCAAAAGAATCTCAACTCTCTTTGTGCGTGCTTATGGTACATTTCTCCTTGCTGCAAACAACTGGTATTATTATTATGATTTTGTAGGCTATTATAGCGTAGGTATTTTGGTTTTTGTATTGGAGTGAAGTATCTGTTACGTAGTAACTATTTATTAATCTGTGCTAAAACCCACTCATTTTCCTTCGATTGCCCTTTATATTCCGGGGTCACGGTAACTATTATAAACATTCCGCAACCCCGGCAGGAGCGGTTACATAGTATGTCTACTAGTTTTAGCCCGAGGCGTCTGCGTAGATATCGAACAGCTGCCATCCACTATTTTATCCTTTAAATGATCGTATTTCGAAATATTCTTTCATAGTAAATACTTATACTCTTCACATCGAACACAGATTCCAAGCTTCATGCATCTATGACCACCGGTTTGGGCTGTAATTTGATATTTTATTATTTTATTTCATTTTCGCTGGATGCGGTTGGCGCAGGACCGATGCATGTGGAAATTTTTGGGGGAGGCCTTTGTCCAGCAGTAGACGTCTATAGGCTGATGATGATGATGATTTTATTTTATTAGGAAAACTTACAGCTAAAGACCTCTCAGAGAGGTCTGCTTGTGGCCATGGCAGGTGTAACCCTGCCGAAACGTCAAGCGAAAAACAAATGAAAGGGGTACGTGCGCGTTAAATCCCGTAAAACAGTAAAATATTAATATGCAACGCGAAAGTTTAAAGTATAATATAGTGGACGTCTATAGGCTGATGATGAATAACAGAAAATAAAAAAACAGATCAACAAATATCATCAATTTTTTTAATATAATATTTGATATAACATCTCATTTAAATCGATGCAGTAGTTTTAGCGTGAAAGCGAGGCAGACAAACGGAGTTACTTTCGCATTTATAATTAGTACGGATTAGAATCCAGTAGTTAGCTAGTTACTATATTCTAACTACTACAATGTCCTCCAAAAAGTAGAATAAAGGTAAACGCTCCTAAAAACAATGCTATTTACAATTTCCGACTAACTTCAGCTTAATGAGCGATTTAAAACGTTTTACGATCAAACCACGGCTATAAACTTCGTGGAAATAATATCAAAACTGGTTAACTTTGTATTAAATTAACATTTAACACGATACCAATGCAGGAATTGGTGCCGAGTCTCATATTCACAAACTAACGTAAATTTAAGTTAAGTGCATCTTTCTCTTTCCATTCAATTAAGAAAAGGTCGGAAGATAAAAATTTTAGTCAAGTCCTGTCAAATTTATACACTCCATAGATAATTTAGACGCGATTTAAAAACATGGCGTCTAAATATACGTCAATTTTCTTCAGGCGCTGTCTAATTTGAGAGGATTAAACTAAAATGTATCTTCTGTCCTTTTCTTTAAAAAGTGGAAAGAAAAAGATGCATTTAGCTTAAATTTAGTAAAGTTTGTGAACAAGAGAATCAGCACCAATGTATGGAATAAGCTTAACTTTTGCCTTGAGCCGTAACTTTTACATAGTTTTTTCACCAAACTAGCTGTTAGCTAGCGGTTTCACTAGCGTTACGTTAGGTTTTTGGTTACTGCTTCGCTCCCTTGGGACATAGCGTGATATTATATGGAATATGTTACTTAGGGATAATGTAGCTTTCTAATAAAAAAAGAATTCTTAAAATCGGTCCAGTAGTTTTTGAGTTTATTCGTTACAAACAAAAAAATGAAAAATACAAATCTTTGCTCTCTATAATATTAGTATAGAAGTATAGATAACTAGCTTTTGCCCGCGGCTTTGCTCGCGTTAGAAAGAGACAAAAAGTTGCCTATGTTACTCTCCATCACGTTAATTCGTCGCTCCGTTTTGCCGTAAAAGAAAGACAAACATACAGACAGACAGACACACTTTCCCATTTATAATATTAGTATGGATTAAAAAAAATCCAGGAACGAGTCATATATGTAAGATTATAACACAATCTTAACAATTCGAATCAGTTGTTCCTGAGATTAGAGCGTTCAACCACACAAACTCTTCATCTTCATAATATAATATTATAACTAGCTGTTCCTCGCGGTTTCACCCGCGTTACGTTAGGTTATGAGTTTATTCGTAACAAACATAAATACATACAAATCTAATATAAGTATAGATATAGATTAAGTTCATTCCTAAAATGATAAATAGAGGCTGACGAGCAATGAAATGATCCTGTAAGGGTTTCATATCAAAATAGTAAAAAAGGAAACCATAATACTTTTTCTTTTAAGGGTAGAGTTGTAAAAAAATATTATAAGACAAATAAAATTCTAAAATATACTAGGTGTATTTTTGGTCTTGCTCAACCCGCTAGGAGATGATTCTACTCATAAAAACTAACAACTTTTATTATCGAACCAATTCTGAAATCGCGAAAAAAATATCAGCTGTTTCTAACAAAAGTTCAATGCCCTTCCTTTTTTCGAGATTGCAGAGTTGGTTCCATGTAAAAGTTGTTAGATGAGTAGTATCATCTCCTAGCGGGTTGAGCAAGACCAAAAATAGGAACACCTAATTTTCTAAAATTAAGCTTAAAAAAACCACTTACCGTTTTAAATCCTCGATACATGACGCGTATCTCCTGTTTCGAGAATTTCGTCTGCCGGCACAGTTCCTCTAAAGCAACCGGGATTGGTTTCGGAGTCCTTGTAGTCTGTTCCAACTCATACGCACATTCCTCAACAGGAGATTCAGGCGGCGTCGCCATCTTGGATTCTTACGTCCAATCAAAAGTTATAATTTTCTAGAAATCATTTTTGAATGTTTCCGAACGCTATCTGATTGCCAGGATTGATATTTGGAATGCTGTTTGAATTTTTTTAGCTGTGGTGAAATTGACAGCTCATTTTGGCGCGAGTTCTGACAGTTGACAGATTAAAGAGGTTCTAATGGATGGTTAGAAGGCAGGATTGTGGTTTCTGAAACAATGAAATGAGGCATATTAACATCTTATTTGGACATTTACAATCTTAGTACGGAGATTAAAATCTGTAAACACGATGATAGTACATGATGAAAAAGTATTCAGGAAAGAATCGTAACCAAAAGATGAAGAAAATCTTGTTTTTTTTTAAAAAAAACCGCGGAAATTCAGAAGTCGTTGGCGATGCAATACAACAAATATAACAGAAGCTTTCGAATTTATTTTTGTGTTTAGTTTATGAAGGCGGTAATTAAAAAAAAACTTTTTACTTCATTCAAATCGATTCAGTAGTTTTGCCTGGAAAGACATAAAATTGAGATTAAATGTCGTAAGTAGTCCTACGATATTTATTATATACTAGCTTCTGCCCGCGGCTTCGCTCGCGTTAGAAAGAGACAAAAAGTAGCCTATGTTACTCTTCATCCCTTCAACTATATCCACTTAAAAAAATCACGTCGCTCCGTTTTGCCGTGAAAGAAAGACAAACATACAGACAGACAGACAGACACACTTTCCAATTTATAATATTAGTATGGATTTACTTCGTTTCTCATACCTGTAAACATACAATCTTCTACTAACCCCTAGCGTTACGTTATTCATTCATGATATAATTAACTAGATACTTGGCTGACTAACTCCCGAGGAGTGACATGAGTGCAGGTGCATGAGTCAGGTGCCAAACATTAGTTAAAATAGACCTACATTTGTCACTACTGACGTGTGACGCCATTTTTTTGACGTGGCCACTCGCAGTTTAACGCTACACAGCTGGGCATTGACGGTCATTTTGGCGTGTCAGTTGAACTGACGTCCATCCAAAGGGGAATGCCCATCGCCCATACAAGAAAATGCCTGAAATAGACCACAATGAAATCTACGCCAAATTGTACTTCAAATCAAAGAAAACCCAAAGACAATTTTAATAATTATCTAAAACTAGGGAGAACTTAGTTTGAAATGTTTTTGCTTAGAGAGGTTATGTCTCAAGCCAAGCCAAGTCGTCGTGTTAAGCAGGTCCTATTTAAGTTATTGTTCGTAATTAGGTACCAAGCACAGATGGCATATCAAAATCCTTAACAAATGGCCTAAGTTGTCGTCAAATATCATCAAATACACACGTAACGTAACACAATCAAAACATCGAATTAAATATGTGATGAAAAAATTAAATGTCAAATCACAAGATATTGTCAAACTGCCAAGGCAACGGACATGTTTCATACTGCCTAGGTTACTTTCTCTGCCGTAGTTTTTTAAAATAATTTGATTCAGGTATATTGATAAGCATATTTAATTACTTAGATTATGAGATATAACAAAAGATGTTATTATTCCTGTTTAAAAAAAGCTTTTTACGGATCTCTGAGGATTGTTTATAAGACCACAGGCTAAAAATGTAAATGAATGCATGTCATTGAAGTGTGCTAAGACGGAAATCAAATTAAATACAGAAATAATAATTTTATATATACCCCTAGTTAAACAATCTGGAAAATAAATTAACGAGTTATATTTTATTCTAAATAGAATTTACCGCTACTGGTAATTACTGTCCATTCCAGGCATTTTCTTGCCATTCCCCTTTGATCGTGAGGGTTGAATCGTCACTCCAGAGTTGGTTTGCCGCCTAAACCATTTGGAGTGACGCCACTGTTTTACGACTAGAATGACGCGACAAATGACCGTCAGGCTGAGGCTACACTAGCCTGCGACGCGAGCTGCGACACATGAGCGATTGAAACAAATACATGGATACTCACCGTGTATGGCTACACCGTTCATCAAATATTACTAGCGATTTTTGATTTCTTTATTGGCTTGATTACACCTACCGAGTAGAGTGGCGAGACAGTAAAATGTAACTCGGACGAGACAGTGCCGTAGCCGAGTAAGTGTTCACACGTATTTTCGATATTGTGGCGAGACAGTTCAGTTATTAGAAGAAGTTCAAGGACAACTGAGGCTAACATGGATCGGAAATCGTTTATTCCGAGTGGAGAGTGGTGGCCGAGTGCTGTTTAGATTCACCGAGTGACCGAGCGAGACAGTGCGGGGAAGCGGGGAGGTGGGTACTCGCCCTAGTAAATAGAACTAGGTCCGAGTGACTGTCTCGGCCGGTTGCTAGGCCGAACGCTCGGCCGAGTACTCGGCAATGTGTTTACAAATACCGAGTACCCGGCCGAAGACACTGTCTCGCCACTCTACTCGGCAGGTGTAATCGACCTATTAGCGACAGGAGCTACAATACTGTAATCACGGCACCGGCTACATCGACGTATCAGCGAAATTGAATCGAATATACGCCAGATTTTCGCTTATAATGTAGCCATTCTACGTTTATCTCGTTTCGCTCTTCCAGTCGCTTCGCAAATCGCTGCTTACTGTAGCCTCAGCCTCAATGCCCAGCTTAAAGCTGAGGCTACAGTAGGTAGCGATTTCGCTTGTAATATTTGATGAACGGTGTAGCCATATATGTGAGCATCCATATATTTGTTTCAATCGCTCATGTGTCGCAGCTCGCGTCGCTGCCTAGTGTAGCCTCAGCCTAAGACCGTTTATTGCTTAACCGGACTATTGCTTAACCGGACTATTATAAGTCTGTTATGTGCAATAGATTGATTACAAATTTATCATTCATCGCTACATAATTTTTGTCTGTTGATAATTTAATCAACGCACAGTCCAAACTGCTGGTCCTAGAGACATGAAACTTGCAGGGTGTGTTCTTTATAAAAAGCAGGTAACCAATAAGAAAGAGGGAAAATAAAAATTTACAAACCTCAACACACATAATATCGTCTATGTATATGAGTTGATTTTGTTGTTGTTTTTATATAATTTTTCAAGAAGCTCTGAACCTATCGCCATAAAATTGATATGGCATGACCACCCCTGAAACATGACCTATCTAAGAAAAAAAGAAACACCAAAATCCGTTCACAACTGGCGGAATAAAAAACATACAAACGAATTGAGAACCTCCTCCATTTTTGAAGTCGGTTAAAAAAACGCATCAAAATCCATTAAAAGGTCCTAAAAATCTAAGTATACATAGATAACAAACAGCGGGGAGCGACTTTTTTTATAAGAACAACAATAGTAGCGCGAAAGCCGGCTGTCGCTTGGTCGTTGTAAGGTTAAAATTTACGGTACGAACCCTACAAACAGCGCATCATCGCATGATTCATAGCAACAATTACTTACACAACATATTTAAATGCAGTTTTCTGTCATTAATCACCTCCATACTCTGCCGACCCTAGCACGCGACAACCGTGAAGGTATCATACAAATAGCTATCAGACATGACACGGTACTAAAAAGCAATAATATTTAATTGAAGCGTTATTTTCCCGCCAACTTTGGCGATGTGCCAAGCCGGAAAAAATGTGCTCAGTTTTTTTAAATAGCAATGTTTTTGGACTTTTTAATCGTTTTGTTTCTCGTTTGAAATCAGAATGGGCCTTGACTGAGGTCGTTGTAAAGGCTTGTTTACACAACGCGTTTTTATTTGTTTGTGAGTGTTAAGTTTAATGAGTTTTCTTGCGTTGGCATGAATAATATAGAGTGGGAGGGATATTACAACGACAATCAAATGTTTCAAGCTGACTAACCAAGGCGTATCGTGTCGCCCAGTTACTGGGTTGTGGAGGACTGATAGGCAGTCGCTTCACGTACAACACTGGTATCCAGCTGAATCCTGTTAGGTTTGTAGCCGACTCCAAGTTGTATCAATACGTAAAGTGTTATGTTTGCGATGTGTTCTGTTACAAGTTGATCAGCACCTTTACATTACGCTCTGAAACACCGGTTATTATATAAAAAATACACAGACTTTTTATGATTCTGTAGCCAAAAAGAGCCAACGAAATCTTATTTTTAAGCCTCTATAGTCAGACAGTCCATCTGTCTGTTAGCGTTCTATAACTTATAAAACATAATAGATAGAGAGTTAAAATTCACACAATATATGTATTTTTATTACTTACTGTTTAAACAACAAATAAAAATAACGAAAAAAGATAATTAATGGCTGTCCCCATTGGTACAAACATCGTGATTTATTTGACATTGGTGCTGATTCTCTTGTTCACAAACTTAACTAAATTTAAGTTTAATGCATCTTTCTCTTTTCATTTCTTAAAGAAAAGGACAGAAGATACATTTCAGTTTAATCCTGTCAAATTAGACAGCGCATGACTAAAATTGACGTATATTTAGGCGCCAGGTTTTAAATCGCGTCTAAATTATCTATGGAGTGTCTAAATTTGACAGGACTTAGCTAATATTTTATCTTCTGTCCTTTTCTTAGTTTTAGAACGAGAGTAATCAAGTTTTTTACAATTTATTTCTTGACTAGCTTTTGCCCGCGGCTTCGCTCGCGTTAGAAAGAGACAAAAAGTAGCCTATGTTACTCTCCATCCCTTCAACTATCTCCACTTAAGAAATCACGTCAATTCGTCGCTCCGTTTTGCCGTGAAGGAAAGACAAACATACAGACAGACAGACAGGCAGACACACTTTCCCATTTATAATATTAGTATGGATAATTCTGCCTCTCTGCCTTGGAAAAATAAAACGTTCGGTTTAAACACGCCTTTATATCAATGAATGAGCACATAAACAAATCTATATAATCTATCAAACATCTTCGATATTTAAAAATATTTGAATTACGTACGAAATGAATGAACGATCAACTGTCAAAACGTTCGACAGATGGATAAATAATCTTTTTAGTGTATCATTGACGTGTATATACAGATGCTTATAACTTCTAAATGTATGAAATTGTAATATTCTCTTTGAAATAAGGTTCATATTCGTTTAACGGAAGATTTTTGGGTGTATTTGACATTTCAAGGCGGTATGCGTCTGTTTTTTGGCCAACAAATCAGAAGTAGGTGTTGATAATAAACAGAACGTCATTTTCACCAGATTTCATAAAGGATTCCATAAAAAACAATGTCTATTAGCATTTGCTTAAGTAAAAAAAAGAGCTAAAACGTATAACCTCCAAAATTTTTTGAGTAAATTGGCATTTTCCTTGCTATCTGTAAAATAAACCCAATTGCAATATCGGAAGTCGTTGGCTTTGTTTATGTTTTATGTACTTAATTGTCACCGATTACCGAAATTGCAGTTGGTTTTTCGATTACCTACTTAATTTTTTCTTAATTAATATACCCTATGTCACTCTCACAACCACAACAGATGTATTCAATGACACTTCATATGTCGAAATCACACAGTTTAGGCAGTAAAACTTGCTACAGAATGACACTTACATACGTATACGTTCGAAAGTCATAACTCTTTTATGGGCAATCGGCTAAAAATGTAACATTTCAATGGACTATTTATACGGTGAAAGTCTCAAAGATTTAAGTCCCTTACGATAGCCATTCGGCATAATAACGTTTCGATAAATTAACATCAGTGTTCGGACTGTTGCAATCTGATTCGGAATCGAAGGCAGTAAATAGATTAGAGTTTAAGTGGGGTCAATATTTCGGATAATTACCCCTATCGACCGCGTGGATGTCAAATTTCCAACTCAAAAACTCCAAACTATTTTTTTCAAATATACCATTTACAGGTATAAACTTTTAACTTTTGAATCATTTTTTTTTTTTGGTGAGTGGGAAATCATCCAATGACTGCTCCCGTCCTGGGTGCGGCGGGAGGGCGTGTCAGACTCTTACTGACTAAAACCCACTCATGTTCCTTCGATTACCCTTTAAGTTCCAGGGTCACGGTAACTATTATAAACATTCCGCAACCCCGGCAGGCGTTGGCCCTGTTGGGCCCCTTCCTGTGCTGACTCCTTCTCTTTGAGGCGCGCGTGGAACACTAACGCGCCGTCGACGCGGTCCTGGTCCTAGCCGGGCGTCGAGCTAACCATCGCTCGCCATCCGCAGAACCGCGCCTACGGTGGCCGGTAGTCGTCTTGCGACTCTCGACGTCTTCACCTGGGTCTTAGTCCGGGGCGAAAGGCTCGTCGTTGCCTCTCGCGCGCCGCCGCTTCCTTCACTAGCATAACTGCTTCGCAGAAGGAGGCGACGGCATCCCATTCCGTCTCGCCCCGAAGCATGGCCTGAACCAGCGCCGGGCGCGAGAGGTCACCGCCGCCGATCGCCAACTTTTGAATCATCAAGGTGTCAGTCTGTCAGAAAATTAAAGCAAGTTGCTCGTTCCAAACAGTAGGTTCCATGGAGCAAGAAACTCCGTAAATCTCACTGTATAGACATCAATAGATTACAAAAATTTGGTTACATCATTCATTGTTGAATCTAAGGTACTGGTGCTGATTCTCTTGTTCACAAACTTAACTAAATTTAAGTTAAGTGCATCTTTTTCTTTCCATTTCTTAAAGAAAAGGACAGAAGATACATTTTAATTTAATCCTGTCAAATAAGACAGCGCCTGATAAAAATTGACGTATATTTAGACGCCATGTTTTTAAATTGCGTCTAAATTATCTATGGAGTGTCTAAATTTGACAGGACTTAACTAATATTTGATCTTCTGTCCTTTTCTTAATTAAACGGAAAGAGAAAGATGCACTTTACTTGAATTTAGGTTAGTTTGTGAATAAGAAAATCGGCACCATTGTGTAAAAACAACGTAACAAGTCGTACATGTTAAAAGTACGTACAATCGTACATCTCCTATTTAAAGAGGTAAATAAAATACGGGATGGAAGTTCGAGATCCACGAGGGCGAAATCTAGTAAATTATATAACTTTACTCATAACTAAATCCTCTAATTATCATACTGACACGAGTTAGTGGGGCAGAAAGTTTCTTAGCACCGAACAGAGCGGTGAGAATTAGGGTCAAATCTAACCTATTTACTGCCTTCGGCCCGAATCAAATTGCAACAGTCAGAACACTCTAGATGTTAACTTATCTTAACGTTATTATGTCAACTTGAGATCGAAGGAACTTCATCTTTGGGGATTTAAGGCGCTGCCCATAGCAAACACCTTGTAAAAGTCTAGATTTTCGCCGCAAAGTTAGCCGTATCTATACATACCACAAGCCAGAAAAAAATACAGTGTATAGTCTAATATATAAAGAAAAGATTTACACAAAAACAATTCACAAATGTGGTCTAGTACTACGAAAAAAAAAATGTTCAAAAAGACCTCGAAAAAAAGTTATCGTCTCGAAATTCTCATTTTTTTCAGCGACAACCACCATATTTTTTATATCTATAACAAAGAAAATTATATAAACTAAAGACATACCTAAAAATTTTAAAACACAGAACTGTATTTATTTTAATATTCAAATAAAACTGCAAAATTGCTTACATTTTTGCGGATTTGCTAAAATATTTTCGACCTTATTTCTATTAATTCGATGCACCACCGCGAATAGCTACTTACCGCGCCATAAAGGTAAAACTAATGCAACCTGATTCTGTGTTACTCTAATCTATAATAAAAAATGTTAAACTGACTGACTGATTGTTGATATATTAATGCACAGCCCAAACCGCTGCCCCCTAGACAAGTGGCATTGTAGAATAGATAGCGAAAACGAATAGATTGTCAAATGTATGGAGATGTCAAATTGTTTAGCCAAAGCTTATGTCATCTACATACATTTGACAATCTATTCGTTTTCGCTGTCTATTCTACAATGCCACTTGTCTAAGACCACGGTCTTAGAGACATGATAGTTGGAAGGAGTGTTCTTTATGAAAAGTAGGTATCCATAAAGAAAACATTTTTAGAAATTCGACTCCCAGAGGAATAAAATAGTGGATGGATGTTCAACATCAACGCGGTCGAAACCTATAGTCTATTTTTTTAACAAACGAGTACTAAGTATATCGCTTTCACATTTCCGGGATTGACAGAGAGAGATGGGAAATTAGTTGAGGCGGAGCCAACGCTTTAAACACCAATAATAACACTTATGCTGATTATGTGGACCAATAGAAACGCGGACAAAATTGTTAGTGCTCGTTTGTTAAAAAAAACAGACTATAGTATTCCATAAACGCAAAAAACGAATTGTCCTTCAATATTATTATTTCATCTTAAATCTCACGTGATTCAAGACAAAAGAAGCGCGACAGCCAGCTGTCGCTTGGTCTTCGATAGGTTAAGCTCGACAGAACAACTTTTTTGTCAAAACTCTCACTAAAGAATATTCCTCTAAGTTCCAAGATCTTACAATGCAATTTAGTTCCGTCCCCGCCTGACTTTGTCTACAAAGTTGCAAATAACTTTATCTCGGCGAAAGAGGCGAATATGCATTGACCTAAATATCGAGTTAGCTATATTAGTTCTAAAATAATAGGGATGACGGCTGAAAAATGGCATTCTGTTTAGCCCTTCATTTTTTTTTGGGGAGTGGGAAATCATCAAATGACGTCTCCCGTCCTGGGTGCGGCGGGAGGGCGTGTCAGTCTTTTACTGACTGAAACCCACTCATATTCCTTCGGTTGCCCTTTATTATGTTCCGGGGTCACGGTAACTATTATAAACAGAGCTTTAAATTACAAGCATTATTTTTCGGTTTTACGATCTTTGGCACATAAAACGAAATGAGACCATCTACAAGCATCAAAATAGGACCACGATTTGATATCAAGGGACCGATGCTTGTAACTTTTATAAACGATAGCTTACTTCTCAGTCTAAAACAGTGGAAATCCTATTTTACTCCTATTTCAAAGCTATTTTACTTAAATTTTGGCATTGGCTATCGCAGAAGCGAAAATGTTAACAAAAATATTGAGGGTTTAAAATTTCACGCATTTTTACTACCTCTAAGTCATAAAAACCAATAGCAACCGTCTGTTGGCGCCCAAACGGGACCAAGATTTGGTATCAAGGGACCAAATACTAGTAACATTGAGAAACTCTCTAACTAGTAAAATTTTTAAATTATCTTGTTCACAAACTTAACTAAATTTAAGTTGAATGCATCTTTCTCTTTCCATTTTCTAAAGAAAAGGACAGGAGATACATTTTAGTTCAATCCTGTCAAATTAGACAGCGCCTGAAGAAAACTGGCGTATACTTAGTCGCCATGTTTTTAATCGCGTCAAAATTTTCTATGGAGTGTCTAAATTTGACAGGACTTAAGTAATACTTTATCTTCTGTCCTTTTCTTATTTAAATGGAAAGAGGAAGATGCACTTACTTAAATTTAATTTAGTTTGTGAATAAGAGAATCGACGCCAATAGCTTCCTTATTCTCAATCAGTAAAAGCGCCTTTATTTTAGCTACGTCCTGACATTGATTGTCACCGACAAGAGAAATGACCAAAAACGTTGAACAATTTCAATTACAAGCATTTATTAGCCTTCAGTTTAACTGCCCATAAAAGGTTTTCAATTGCCGACAGTTAACCGAGTAACGCAATAAACGGCCAAAAGGAAATTGATGTTAACACTTTTGACAAGGATTGGATGACATCCGACCGCATTTTCGCGAAAAACGGTTATGAAATCAGTAAAGGTAGCTTGAGGGTTGGAGTCTGACATCGGACTTACCTAGCTCACTTTAGTCCGCCACTCATGTAGTGTATTTTAAGATCCTCTAAATGTGTTTTTAACTATGCTTGCTCAGAGGCAACGCTAAAAACGTTCTCATGGTGTGTATCAGTGTCGCCAAATAACGTGCTGAACTACTTCAACACCCTAGATCACTCTCAGAAATCATTAGCAAACTGAAAAGTTTTCTACTGTTCTGGGGCCCTAGTCGGCTATTACAATCTTGTCTCAATGATCGATTTTTGACTGTAACGTCTAACTTTTGACACATTTCCCATACAAAAACTGTCAAAGTTGTCAAATATTCGGCCGGTGACTGGTCATTGAGACACGATTGTAATAGCAGACTAGGGCCCCTGGGATAGTGTGGGATGGTTGGAATAGGCGACAAGTCATGAACGCACAATGGCTCAATCATGAGGCTAAGTGCGGACAAGCCCAGCGAAACTAAAACTAAATGTAATAATAATACCAGCCTATAACTGTCCCACTGCTGGGCAAAGGCCTCTTCTAATACAGAGAAGGCACGAGCATAAACTAAATGTATTTTTGGCAATATCACAGTATACGTTCTCAATAAGTTAGTATGTTGTCACAGTCGAAGTCTCTTAAAATTATGAGTTAAGTAAAGTTTCTTGCGTGTTCTTTTCCATAGAGACCTACCCGGCTTCTTCATAATTAACTTATTTTCTTTCATTCTTTTTTTCGCTATCATCAACAATGAAACTAACAAAACCGATTTAAATCACACTTTTGTTCACATTAATTAAAACTGTCTTCCGTTACGTCCTCGGCCTTTTGTAATTAATGGTCCCTACGTAGTTATGTAACGTTGCAATTTTACATTTGTACATTAAGACCCCGAGGCGAGTTACCTACGTCATTTCAACACGGTTGAAATTTCAGTACAGATAGAAGAATGTGTTATTAAGAAAGTATGTAACTTGCTGGATTTCAGGCCCTTTTTTCAGGTACCAGAGTCAGAATGTATGTAACTATTCATTTAAATCTAACTACGAACTATCGCCCTATATCCCTAGCGACTGTCATGTCAAAAATATTTGAAAGGCTAATACATCCTGAATTACTAAAATGTATCAATATTAGTGATGCACAGTTTGGTTTCCGTGCTGGACACGCGACTGATATGGCTATTTTTTCATTGAAAAATACCGTAAAATATTATCTATCGAGAGACACAAACGTATACGCATGCTTTCTCGATCTAAGCCGTGCCTTTGACACTATAAGATACGACTGTCTGTGGGCCAAGATGGAGAAGTCAGGCGTACCTACTGACATCATTGAACTGTTTAGGTACTGGTATGGTAATCAAACCAACGAGGTAAAATGGGGTACCAGCTTTTCCAAAGAGTATAAACTAAAATGTGGAGTTAGGCAAGGTGGCCTAACTTCACCGACCCTGTTCAATTTGTATGTAAATGACCTTATAGAGGAACTCAGTAGGTCAGGAGTCGGCTGTCACATGTGTAATCAACCAGTAAATAATCTAAGCTACGCTGACGATATGTGCCTGCTTAGTCCCTCTATTAACGGTCTTAGAATACTGGTACAAATATGTGAAAGATATGCGCTGACTCATGGGCTCACTTATAACACGAATAAAACAGAAATATTGGTGTTTAAACACGATAAGACTCCTACATATGATCCAATTGTAATGTTGTCTGGTTCGCAGCTTAAGACTGTTTCAAAGTTTAAATATCTAGGTCATATCATAAAAGATAATTTAAGAGATGATGATGACATGGAAAGACAAAGGAGGTCTATCGCGGCTAAAAGCAACATGTTGGCGCGCCGTTTTGCTAGATGCAGCAAAGCTGCCAAATTGACCCTGTTCGTCGCATACTGTCAGTCATTCTACACCAGCTACCTATGGAAAAATTACACTAAGCGCGCATACCACACTTTACGTGTGCAGTACAACAATGCCTTCAGAGTGATGCTCAACCTGCCGTGGCGGTGTAGCGCGTCTGGCATGTTTGCGGAGAACAGGGTTGACGATTTTTATGCCGTGATGCGTAAGCAAGCCGCTTCGTTCATGGAACGTACTCGTAGCATTAAGAACAATGTAGTCATCGCTGTGTACGACACATGTAAATACTCTGTGTGTGACCTTTAAAGCTAATAAAAAAAAAAAAAAAAAAAAAAAATTAATGTACCTAGTGGGCAAGGATGGTTTCCCTTGAATGTATGTTCAGTGTATTTAATTAATTACTCGATAATGGATGTAATGTATTGTAATGTAATGTAATGTAATGTAATGTGGAATTTTATTTTTAATTAATTTTGATTTATTAAGTACTTACTATTTAACTTTGTAATTTTATTTTGTGCGCAAATTAATATGGGCTTGGCCTGAAATAAATACTTATTTATTTTATTTTTATTTTTATTTTTTTAAATTCAAACATAACGGCCAGTTTTTGGGAAGTTAAACTGACTAAAATACATAATCTGAAGGGTGGCACGGTGGGCTACACATCAAGCTATACTTAACCAGTATAAGCTGACTTCTGATTGTACGAAAAACATACACATTGCGAGGTCAGCCAAAACTGGTTTTGGATAGCTTGATGTGTATCCGTGTGTACATCCTAAACTGGCCCTATAGGCATGAAACTTAATCCGTTGAACACACGTGATTTAAGACACAATAGCAGCCCGACAGCCGGCTGTCGGTTGGTCGTTGAAAGGTAAGGTGTATTCTTTGTAAAAACTAGACAGCCATGAATAAAGATTTAAATGGTAATAGTGGATGGAAGTTCGACATACACGAAGACGAAGCTGCGGGCGAAAGTTGGTCGAGATTAATCTTATTTATACTAAACCTTATACAGGTACTACCAGGTTAAGGAAAGACAAAAATTATTAGCCAGTTTTCGCATATTTTATACTAGCTTTGCCCGCGACTTCGTTCGCGTTGGGGGATTTACGGGATGAAAAATCATATGTCCTTTCTCGGGTCCCAGATAATTACTAAAATTAACCAACAGATAATTCTTTATGACCAATATAACCAAGAATAAAAGCTAGAAAGTATACAAAACTTAACGACATAATGGAGAAATGGAGGAACATTTTTCATAAATCTCCATTTTCAAATAACGTGGTCTGGCCACTTGAGAATCTCAGAGTATATACAACGGTACTTTAAACAGTCCGCCATCTTTGATGTCAGGTCCCATGTTGGGCGCCAAGTAATAAATCATTTTCTGCACTAATCACCAGCGGTAAAGCGACAGGTACAGTCATGAGCAAAAACATGTTTATGTCGCAAGCGTATGAATCCACAGTTTACATAATGTTTCGGTATTTTACATACTGCGTATATCGACATAATGTCAAAGCAATCCAAATCGCTTTTATTTTTGGGTGGTATAAAAAAAGATTGCTCTGATATAAATCATCAAATGACTGCTCCCGTCCTGGGTGCGGCGGGAGGGCGTGTCAGACTTTTACTGACTAAAACCCATTCATGTTCCTTCGATTGCCCTTTATGTTCCAGGGTCACGGACAGTCACGGTAACTATTATAAACATTTCGCAACCCCGGCAGGCGTGGCCCTGTTGGGCCCCTTCCAGTGCTGACTTCTTCTCTTAGAGGCGCGCGTAGAACACTAACGCGCCGTCGACGCGGTATCTTTGCAGCTGTATCAAAGTTAAAAAACTAATTTGTTAGCTGAAGACGTGATCTTCGGGGGCGGGGTTTTTTTTAAATCATTATATACTTTCTAAAGTTTTCCTTTGTCGTCACAGACAGCGGTGAAGGAGAACATCGTGACTTGTAGTTAATATGAGTCCGAAATCGCCAATCCGCCTTAACCTTTCAACGACCAACCGATAGCCGGCTGTCGGGCTGCTATTGTCTTTCTATTGTGTCTCAAATAAATAAATAATCTGGGACAACTTACACACGGTCATCTGATCCCAAACTAAGCAGAGCTTGTACTATGGTAACTGATAAACATACTTAAGTATATAATTTATAAATACATACATGTTATAGATAAATTACACCCAGACACAGAACAAACAATCATGTTCATCACACAAAGTTTGTCCTGGGTGGAAATCGAGCCCACGACCTCCAGCTTAGCAGTCAGGGTCACTAACCACTAGACCAACAGGCCCGTCGAAATCACGTGTGTTCGAAGAATTAAGCAAGCGTGGTGATTTAAATTCTTGTCTTTCCTGTGTGAGAAGAAGCCTTTGTCCTGCAGACGGAATGGCTGGCTTGAAAAGCTGGATTTTATTATTACGACAGTAAGTGCTTTTGGCTTGCCGGGGTTGCGGAATGTTTATAATAGTTACCGTGACCCCGGAACATAAAGGGCAACCGAAGGAACATGAGTGGGTTTTAGTCAGTAAAATTCTGACACGCCCTCCCACCGCACCCAGGACGGGAGCAGCCATTGGATGATATCCCACTCCCCAAAAAAAAAAGTGCTTTGGCTTATTGTGCTATGGTGACGTGTTCAGCCATCAAACTTGCATCACAAGATAAAATAAGTATGACGCGATGCTTTCAAATCAATACATAAAGTTCAACTTTGAAGGTACCCTTGAAGGTCGATGCTACTTGGCCGTGTAGTAGAACTGTTCTATATGTCCAATAAAATATGTTACCTACATTAACATAATCTAGAAACCCTGCCGGATAAGCATCAAGCCTTGTAGGGTTGTCAGACAAAATCTGGAAGGCCGAACAGACTTTAGAAGATTGTTTTGTGGTACAATCCCGCTACACTGTTCTTCACCACAAAATCCGCAAGGCTAAACAAATTTTAAAGGTTTTTCTTTTCTTTTGAGACAATCCTATCATACACAACCACTGCAACTCCTGAAAGCCAGAATCAACAGTGGAGTCCGCCAGAAAAGCGCCGTGTAATGAAGCTCGACGAGTCCCGGAGAAACGATTCGACTGTCTTGCATCTCGCAATGCAATTAATCAAAAAAGAGAAGCGGAGGAGTAGGAAAAATATGATTTCCATCTCAAGCGAGAAGAAATGAATAGCAAAGGGTGCTTAACCCTCCATTAAAAGGAAGGATCCTCCGGCCCAGAATAGTGGAAGTGCGATTTTGTTTAAAGCTAATGTTGCGTCAAGCTCTGATTGCGCAATGTAGGAAGTAGTTATTGTCCACATGTTAGAACTCACGCCATAGTAAAGTCCAGAGCAAAGCGCGGAGCAATGAAGATGGATGAGTCCCGAAGAAACGATTCAACTTTCTTGCATTCCGCCACGAAATAAATCTGAATAACGACTGGTCTATTCGTCCCTGATTGCTAACATTTAGGTGGGTTCGATCCTCTTAAAGGACCATTTTTTGTGGGATGAGCATGATCATTTTTTTGCTTAATTAGGATAAGCTACGCGTAATTTTTTTGTTAATAAATGTTTGTTACTCTTTCAAGCAAACACTAATGAACGGATTTTTAATAAAATGTTGCAGTAGTATAGCTTACTAGCTTCTGCCCGTGGCTTCGCTCGCGTTAGAAAGAGACAAAAAGTAGCCTATGTAACTCTCCATCCCTTCAACTATCTCCACTTAAAAAATCACGTCAATCCGTCGCTCCGTTTTGCCGTGAAAGAAAGACAGACAGACACACTTTCCCATTTATAATATTAGTATGGATACTTCAGGACTACCTACGGGAACGCAGCAGCAATAAAACACATTACATAGAGCGAACTTATTTAAACAAATCATCACATCAAATTCCGTTGTGTTATTTCAGAGATCTAAACATACAGAGACAGAAAGAGAGCGTTAAATGTAGCGGTGTATGTGTGTGTAAATTATGTTTATTAGTTATCTAGTCACTATAGCACAGTCTCTGCCTATTTTACTATCAGATGGCCGTTTTAAGTTGTCCCCAAAATATTTATTAAGTAATTTAAAAATACGACCGGCTTTATCTAAACTGGCAACCCTTACAAATTCCAAGCCTTAATGGCGGTAAAGCGGCGGTAGTCGCCATTTTGATGCTAATAACCTTTCTGGTTTTAACATAAATAAATATGTGACTGTTATCTTTTCGTGTCGCTTGTTCTAAATGGGTTGTGTGGTTATAAGCATGAAATGTATTTTTGAATGCAGTGATGCTGCTAAATTGGTAGTAGCTGTGATGTATTGAAAGAGATTTTGGGGCACTTCGGGGTCAAGTAGACGTTATTTTTTCAAATTTTACGAGTTTATTTTTACTAGCTTTTGCCCGCGACTTGGTCCGCGTGGAATACATCCTGTTCCTGTGAGATTTCCGGGATGAAAACTGTCCTCTGTCCTTTCCCGGGTCCCAGACTATATCTGTACCAAATTTTATTTAAATCAACCGATTTAGGTGTGAAGAAGAGACAGACAGACACAGTTACTTTCACATTTATAATATTAGTACGGAAAGTACGGATAGTCTGTGTTGGACGATAATTATTACACGTAAAAGCCGTTGGTCCCGATTGTCATTCGTCGAACTATCACAGTCGTCACGGGTAAGCCAGAAAGTAACCACCAGTCTAACCAAGAGGTATCATGTTGCCCAGTTTCTGGATTGTGGAGGTCTGATAGGCGGTCGCTCCATGTAAAACACTGGTATCCAGCTGAATCCGGTTAGGCTGGAAGCCGACCCCAACTTTGTTGGGAATAAGGCTGAGATGATGATGTTGGACGATACTGATAATGTCGTTACGCTAGCGTTTTATTTACCACTAGCTTTTGCCCGAGACTTCGTCCGCGTGGAGTAATAGTTCCCGTTCCCGGATTTTCGGGATGAAAACTAACTTATGTCCTTTCTCGAGTCCCAGACTATATCTGTACCAAATTTCATTCAAATTGATTTAGTGGTTCAGGCGTGAAGAAGAGATAGACAGACAGAGTTACTTTCGCATTTATAATATTAACTTATGGATTTTGGGGTCGGTTTTTAATTCAACTCTATCTAGAATTCATTGGTGGTCAGTTGCCTTAACCATTGAGCCAAAAACACTCATTGAGCAATATTAACATGAATGAAAACAACGTGAAGATACCTGAACTTAGATCATTTTATTTAATTGAACATATTTTATTTAAGCAATCGTGAAAAGCAACACAAGTCTTCGGTGTTGCTATTAGAAAAAAAAACACAATATATATTTTGAGATAGCAACCTCAATCTCTGTTCTACAATATTGGCTGTCATATAACATTATTGTATGAGTGTCAGGGGTATTAAATCTGAACGCAGTATTTCATAAGCTTACCTTTTTATTAAAAAAGTATTGAGCTTGAACGCGACCAGAATGCTTGATCGCTAAATAAAATATTAATCTTTTGGACTATGTTGGGAGTTATTGGTGAGGATATTGATGATGGCCGTTTCCCTTATTCGCAAACTAACGTACATTCAAGTTAAATGTATTTTTATATTTCCATTTTATTAAGAAAAGGACAAAAGATAAAATTTAAGTCCTGTCAAATTACAAAGACTTCATGGATAATTTAGACGCTATTAAAAACATGGCGCAAAAAATCCGCCAATGTCTAATTTAACAGGACTAAACGAATATATATCTTCTCTCCTTTTCTTAATAAAATGAAAAGAGAACGATGCACTTCAATTAAGGTCAGTTTGTGAACAAGACAATCAGCACCACTATAGATTTTTTCACGACGCCCATACATATTGATGGGCCTGTTGGTCTATTAGTGGGACTATGACTGCTGGAGGTCGTGGGTACGATTCCCGTCCAGGACAAACTTTGTGTGATGAGCATGATGGTTTGATCTGTGTCTGGGTGTAAGTAATTTATCTGTAATATTATGTATGTATATACAGGGTTCTGGGTAAAACACCGACATCCTCTCAGGACTATGTTACTATCATCATAATCAACAACTTTTGTTCTATGATTTTTTACAAAATGTTATACATTTACCAAAAACAAATCTTCAAGATTTCGTTGTCCTATCTAACACATTTCAACTCTGTATTGTGCTGTAACAACATACTACGCTTGCCGCGCACTGTCCTCGTTTGCTACGCAGACTTCGTCACATTTAGAGTGTTCAATTTAAATATTTTTAATTTTGTATGAAAATGTAATGAACTAAAATATGATAATTTTTAAAATGTCGTAGAACAAAAGTTGTTGATTATGATGTTAGTAACATAGTTCTGAGAGGATGTCGGTGTTTTACCAATAACCCTGTATAGGGTGACTGGTTATCAGTGTACCTGATATCGCGGGAAAAAAATCGGTTGTTCAGTACATTTACTTTTGCCTATTGTACTAAACAGCTGTCATTTTTTCGCAATTTTGGCTGTGCTCTCATAATAAAAATTGTTGGCACAATCACGCGTTTAAGTGTCGTTCTCTAATTACCAGTCACCCTATTTAAATAAAAAGATAGTCCAAAGCCTATGAAAAGACATAGGATAAGTAGTTTTTATCGGTAAAACGCGAGGGACAGCTGGTCAATACATAAACACACCACTTTTTTGGTGATAATCAACACAAAGCCAAAAACATTGCTATAAATGGTACGGAGCCTCTCCGTGTGCGAGTCCGATACTCACTTAGCCACTTATTTTAGAAACCCAACTCCTAAAGGGCAAAAATAGATAAAGAAATTAAAGAACAACTAGTAGCATTATAATTTTAGAAATGCTTGCTCCACGAAAATTGTGAAAGTTAAAAATAGCTCTCTGAAGAGCTTTTTACACTCTTCACGGCTCTTGGCTACCTTTTTATGTGCTGAAGTGGTCTTAATGCAGGCCATTGTTCGAAGGTAGGGACATAGAAGTGTTGTTCAGGATCTTTTTGAACTCAAGACGTTAAATGTCTTGCTTTTGAATCTTGCAGACTCATGCAATAATATGAGAGGCACTTGGTTGAATTGGTTTGGAAGATCTGAGGGCAAATCATGGTTTTATAAGGCGCCGTATTTGAAGAGTGTGAATGGGATTCAGTTATGTCTCCGCAGTCCGTCTGTTTGTCTGTCTGTCAGCGACCTGAAATCTCGCAGAGCCCTCTAAAGTCATGAACCTTAATGTTACATACATATACTCGTAGTTTCACAGTGCGCATTTCTGTAACTGATGTTATAATAAATAAAATTAACAAAATAAATGAAAACCGGCTGAAGATATCTACTTCAAAATTGATTTCAAAGATTCCACCGTAACAAACATATAGTGCATGCTAAATAAAAGTCGCTTCACGTAAAACACTCAGAGCCAGCTGAATCGGGTTAGAAGCCGAATCCAATATAGTTGAAGAGAAAGGCTAGGGAGATGATGATAAAATGAAAAAAAAATCGTAAAATATTAACAAAATAAGAAAGCCAGTATCTACAAATTTTAAAGAACCATGAAGCTAAATGATATCTATCATCGATAATCCGCCTTAAGCGCGCGTGGCGATCAATGCTCGTGCCTTCTCTGTATGAGAAGAGACCTATGTTCTGCACAATAACGGGCTTTTATTATTTTTAAACCTTAGACACGTGATTTAAAAAAAATAATAGAAATACAATAGCAGCGCGACTGCCTGTCGGTTGTTCGTCGAAAGGTTAAATATTACCAATAATCAAAACTCCATGCTCTCAAACTGTCAAACAAACGCAACACGATTGACATCTGTCACAAAAGCGCGCGAACCACCAGAGACAATAACGATAAAAAAACTAATAACACAACAGGCAACACACAATAAAGGTTGGTGTACACATGTTTCTACGTGTGCGGTCATAAAAACGGTACCCTTTTTTTATTAAACCCCCGAAGCATATGAGTTTGGGTTCTAACAGCCGTGTTCAACTGTAAAGCCGTTGATTTTATATTCTGGCTACGTTTTCTGTTAAGGCATTGGTACATCGGTGGTTTTTAAATGTTTTTACCTTTTAACGGCCAAGCGACAGCTGGCTGTCGCGCTGCTATTGTCTTTCTATTGTGGCTAGAATCACGTGTGTTCGAAGGTTTAAAACGTTATACAGTGGTGCCAATTTTATTGTTCACAAACGAAACTAAATTTAAGTTCAGTGTTTCTTTTTCTTTCCATTTCATTAAGAAAAGGACAGATCCATGCTAATATTATAAATGGGAAAGTGTGTCTGTCTGTCTGTATGTTTGTCTTTCTTTCACGGCAAAACGGAGCGACGAATTGACATGATTTTTTAAGTGGAGATAGTTGAAGGGATTGAGAGTAACATAGGCTACTTTTTGTCTCTTTCTAACGCGAGCAAAGCCGCAGGCAAAAGCTAGTAAGGTATAAGTTTAATCCTGTCAAATTAAGATACTCTATGGATAATTTAGACGTGATTAAAAACATACTCTCTAAACATACGTCGATTCAGGAGCAGGCTAATTTTACAGGGCTGAACTAATATGTATCTTCTGTCTTTTTCTTAAAATGGAAAGAGAAAGATGAACTTTACAAGTAAGGCCCGCTATCGACAAAAGCGGAGACGAGATGAGATGTGTCGTAATAAACCAATAGAATATTGTATTGTGCTCATGCTAAGCGCTGTGGTGTCAAAATGACGCAAGCTGATTGGTTGTAAGACACATCTCCTCTCCTCTCCGCTTTGGTGGAGTCCGGCCCTTAAGCCACAAAGGTACTCGTTCCGATTCAAACCAGCAAACATGAGAGGTCTTATCTACTGGGCGTAACAACGCAACGAGACAATAACAGTTGTATTTTATTTTCGTAGTGTGACAACACCCTAATAGCCAGGGTTGCTATCAACAAAAAAGGTCAGAAAGTCAATACAGTTACCGTTTTCGAGGTTTAAGTTACATGCGTACGTTTTTATTATTGCATCATGATTTCAGACGTTTTCAGAGAAAGATCGGCTTTTACGGTGAATAAGCCTGAATTTTTTACATGGCACGAACGCGGAATGAATAAACCGTAAATTTGGTTGAATTTAGAATGGAACTAGCGACACGCTCCAACTTCGCACGGGTATTACGAATGTGTGAAAATCCCGGCTTTTTTCTACTATAGTATGTGCTTATTATACATAAAAAGCTTTCTTTTCTGTTGCTCTATCAATGAATTTTCCGCAAAAAAATTCCTTGTGTTCTTTTAAAAATCATTTTACGGAACCAATTCCGGTATTTGCTCAATTTCCTAGATTTGTTTAGCTAAATGAATTTAATTTGATCAAAAATTTGCCATATCTCTATTTTTATCATAACCCTGCGATATATAGATTGTATAGACAAGGCTATACGCTCACGCTGGGCGCCAATTTAATCATTATATCTGTGGTCCCACTTTGGGCGCCAATAATCACAAATTATATAATTTCAATTTTAACAATATTTTTTTTAGTTCTACCCTAATATCCACAAAATAACTTTTCCAGACAGTCAGATGACTATTTTATATTAGGTGTATTTTTGATCTTGCTCAACCTGCTAGGAGATGATTCTACCCATGAACATAAACAACTTTTATTATGGAACCAACTCTGAAATCGCGAAAAAAAAACTGCTGTTTCATACATTATGGTCGGGAGGGCATTGAACTTTTGTTAGAAACAGCTGATATTTTTTTCACGATTTCAGAGTTGGTTCAATAATAAACGTTTTTTGTTTTTATTAGTAGAATCATCTCCTAACGGGTTGTACAAGACCAAAAATACACCTAGTATATACAGAGGGGCGGGCGAAGCCGCAGTCAATAGCTAGTATTACATTATAGTTCGGGCCAACACAAGTTATGCATCGCACGATGTCGTCCAGCCTGGACAAAGTTTTAACAATGCATGTGGCCTATTTTGGCCGTGGTATGCACTATTGATTTCCCCTGTAAGTGTATTAGATTATCTTGATCTAAAATACATGGAAAATTGACTGGTTTGGATTTCGATATTAGTAAGTGGATGACTGTAACAAACTAAAAATGTTAAACTTTGGACTCCTTACAATTTTAGTTGAGTCAAACGATGTGGTGTGAAAAGGGGTAATGCGTAGTGGAGATTAATTCACACTCGACAACAAAACTTTATATAAAGGTTTATTTTTATAAGAGACATACAGTAATTACAGAGACTCAGGGCAAGAAGTGGGTTACAAAAGGCTGATCAGCGTGACTCCCGTTATGATGAGTGGAGCCACTTAACTTAGTTGTCGCCGGCGCAGGAAAAGGGGCGAGCGTGCGTCCGCTTCATCTTAAATAGGCGCCCGAAGTCCAGGGTGCGGGGCGAGAGGTCCCCGGCGTGGAAAGATGGCGACGCCCACGCTCGTGGTGGGGTCGGTGTGACAACGATTACTGCCAAATCCTCTCACTGTCTGGACAGGTGCACTTAAATCTGTGTGTTTCGCTTATTAAGGAGCCCAACGTCTTGATAAGAAATACCAAAGAAAGGACATTATGGTTTTTTATGGATGGGTAATCATCAAATGACTTATCCGGCCCTTAGTCAGATTTTTACTGACTAAAAGCTACCCTTGTTCCTTTCCGGGGCCGCGGTAACTATTAGAACTATTCTACAACAAGGACATAAGTTTAGGCATATATTTTAAATAGTGTATTTAAATAATGTAAGGTGTGATATCTAAATATAAGATTAATTAGATTTTATCAGTAAGCTAAGCGTCTGAATGAATGGCAGTTTATTAAAAATTATGTTGTTTGTAAAGGGCTAATAAATACCATTATGCGCGACTTTCGGAGTCACGAACACACGCGTAAAACACCCATAGAGTAAGCATTTCTTGAACATTTTCTGAATAACCCAGTTTTTAGGGTTCCGGGGATGTAGAAAGACTTTTTAGTTACACCATTAGCTTAGTACTGGGAAGCTGTTATTATGATAAGGTGATTGGTGTTTAGTAACCGATACATAAATAATAGGTATCGCTTAACAAGGTTAAGTCATACTTCACGCCGGGACAGCTTCTAACACTTTATAAAGCTCAAGTCCGATCGTGTACGGAGTATATCAGTCACCTATTGGACGGCTCAGCCAAATACCAACTGGCCGCATTGGATTCGGTAGATCGCAGAGCCAGGAGGTTGATTGGCGACAAGAAGCTGGTGGCTCAACTACAACCACTAGCACATCAGCGTAAAGTTGCCTGTCTGGTGGTATTTTACAGATTGCACTTCGGTGAGTGCGCATGAGCTAATTTCCCCGTCTCCGTTTTACCACCGGACATCCAGATATACGGCGGGATACCACCCTTTCTTGGTCGATATTCCTCGTATCCGCTAGCAGCATATCTCAAAATAGTTTATTATGCGCACCGCAAAAGAGTGGAATTCCCTGCCGGCGTCTGTGTTTCCAAATGCATATAACCCGGATGTATTCAAGAGACGAGTGCATATAGGCATTTTTTGTGTAAGCTCGCTCCATCGTAGGCCCCGTATATGCCCTGGAGCTAGTCTGGGACAAAGAGCAAGCCCATAAGTAATAAAAAAAAATACGAGCCTATTACTATCCACTGCAGGGCGAAGGCCTCTTCTCGTACAGAGAAGGCACGAGCATTAATCACCACACTTACTTAAAACGGATTGGTGGACTCATATTAACATCGCTGTCTGTGATGTCCAAGATACATTTTCAGAAAGTACAAATAAATTAAAAAAGGCACATTGGTACTAGCCCGGATTTGAACCCCCAACCCCAACATTAAAGAAAGACGAGCGCCCTAACTACTAGGCCATCATGACATACATAATACTTACAACTAAAAAAACTGTTTTTTTTCTCCCATGTCTTGCTTTTTTCAGGTTTAGCTGTTTCAGCAGTGGTCAATGCGTACGTTGTTGACTTATTTTTTTTTGTTTTTAATTGTTTATTTTGCTTTTTACTTACATTGTTTCAAAAGCACCTTACCTTCTCTGTATGAGAAGAGGTCATTGCCAAACAGTGGGAAGGTAATAAAATAAATAAATAAATATCCTTGGACAACTCACACACGTTCATCTGGGCCCAAACTAAGCAGAGCTTGTACTATGGTAACCAGACAACTGATAAACTTACTTATATAATTTAATTTATAAATTGTGGAGTCCAATCACTGTGGTGCGACGTGTATCGGGATTTCTAATGTGTGTGTTATGTGGAAGGAAACACCGACATGTGTGTTCACCAAGCGTATTTATTGAACTGACTTAAATAACATAAAATATGTGCATGTAATATTGTATTGTAAGTATAAGTGATCGCGAGCGTCAGCATTAAATTGTCGAGCGTACACATATTATAGATAAATTACACCCAGACACAGAACCAACAATCATGATCATCACACAAAGTTTGTTCTGGGTGGGAATCGAACCCACGACCTCCGGCTTAGCAGTCAGGGTCACTAACCACCAGACCAACAGACCCGTCAATCAATCAATATCGTCAATAGTCTGGTATTATTGTTTTATAACTCTATATCAAAGCTACGGAACCCATATGCTGGTTCGTACACGCTCTTTACAAAATCCGTTAAATTCCTTCACAAATTAAAAACGATAATTTATTTTCACCTTTTTTATAGCCATTCCTTTGTACACATTTTCTTTTAGCTTTTTTAATGAAAAGCTTTAGGAGAAATTACCAATGACAGACAGACATCGGATTGATTCCAGAAATGTTAAACAGAGATCAAAACACTAATAAATTGTGGCTTTTAAGACAGTTAAAAAAAACCTAGATTTCTGAGACTGACAGATTCTTGGTTAGTTTATCTACTTACGTAAGTTTGTGAGGATGTATGGATGGATGGATGAAATCAATAAATAGTAAGTCAACTGAGTTGTTTACTTAGTGACGTCATAAGGTAACATTTCCATACAAAAATCCATAATAAGTACGTCAATTGATGAAAAAAAACCATACTTAATATTATAAATGGGAAAGTGTGTCTGTCTGTCTGTATGTTTGTCTTTCTTTCACGGCAAAACGGAGCAACGAATTGACGTGATTTATTAAGTGGAGGTAGTTGAAGGGATGGAGAGTAACATTGGCTACTTTTTGTCTCTTTCTAACGCGAGCGAAGCCGCGGGCAAAAGCTAGTATATAACTAGAATAAAGTTATTAGTATAAGGCGGTAGAGTAATTTAGACTAAGTAAAAAATTTTTTTTGTCAATACACTATTGCATTAGGTTCCCCTGTAATAATAGTCGTATTTTATGGTTAATAAATAAATTAAAAAAAAATGATGGTGTAAAATACCGTACTGATATCCAGGATAAGCTTTATAAAGTAAGTACCTACATATTAATTGAAAAGTCACATTGGTACTTGCTCGGATTCGGACCCACAACCTCTCGCATGAGGCGGGCACTTTAACCACTATTACAACTGCTCATCATCATCTCCCTAGCCTTCTCCCTACTATATTGGGGTCGGCTTCCAGCCTAACCGGATTCAGCTAGATACCAGTGTTTTACGTGAAGCGACTGCCTATCAGACCTCCACAACCCAGTAACTGGGCGACACGATACCTATCGGTTAGACTGGTCAGACTTTCTGGCTTACCCGTAACGACGGTCAAAGTTCTACGAATGACAACCGGGAACTTACGTGCTTTCCGAAGGCACGGGGTGGCGGTGATGTCCAAGATAAACTTTAGAAAGTACATATGAATTGAAAAAGTCACATTGGTACTTGCTCGGATTCGGACCCACAACCTCATACACGAGTGGAAATATTTATTTTTCTTAGTCCTTCGCAGTTCTTTCTGATTAATTTCATTGCGAGATCCAAGACAATTGAATCGTTACTCCGGGATTCGTCGTGCTTCATTGCTTCGGCGCTTTTCTGGCGGACTCCACTGTTGATTCTGGCTTTCAGGAGTTGCAGCGGTTGGGAATAGTGTGGTGGGATTGTCCCATTAATAACCTCATACACGAGAGGCGTCTAATCCCGATCACTGCTAATACGTCAAAATGACCTAAAAACGCTTACTCTAAAAGCTGCTTTACCAAACTCTATATGGCCTTTTTAAAGCCATTTTCTTCAATATTTTATGTTCAAAAGATCCATATCTTGATTCATGGGCTCTTGTAAGGAAATTTGAATTTTTACGCCTGATATTAAAGTCTATACTTAATATTTTATAGGTGTGTACGAATTACGACCGCCGTATATTGTAATAAAGGGTAAAAGTACGCTAGTATCTCCAGATATAACGTAATTCAAAATATAAGCTTCAATATTTTCTTTTTCTTATCTACATTCTTTTGTATATTATTTAGACTGATTTACTGACTGTTGATATATCAACGCACAGCCGTTATAACAAACCCTGGTCCTAGAGACATGAATCTGGCAGGGTGTGTTCTTTGTAAAGAGTTTTTTTTTTAATTTAACCCCAAAAGGGGTGACATTGTGGTTGGGAGATCGACATTCACGCGGGCGAAGCCACAGGCGAAAGCTGTATTGTAATTAGAGGCAAAAGTATGCTTGTATCAATAAGTATAATATCATTCAAAATATAAGCTTTAGAATCAGTATCAGTACTAATCCGTACTAATATTATAAATGCGAAAGTAACTCTGTCTGTCTTTCTGTCTGTCTGTCTCTTCTTCACGCCTAAACCACTGAACCGATTTGAATGAAATTTGGTACAGATATAGTCTGGGACTCGAGAAAGGACACAGGATAGTTTTCATCCCGGAAATCCCCGGGGATTATTATTTTACGCGGACGAAGTCGCTGGCAAAAGCTAGTAATAAATAAATATCTTGTGCCATCTCACACACGGCCATCTGATCGTAACTAGGCTGGACTGTGCTATATTAACTAGACAACCATTGATAACCTGTGGTCTGGCGAAAAGTCAATCTGACAGCTGACATTATTGTCGGTGTCATTACTGCCACGCGAAATTCGCCCTTATGAACACTGTCGTTTTGTTGTTTTATCTGTGGTATGGTTGTGGTTCACTCAACTGGCCTGGTCGACAAACCATACATCATCATTATCCCCCTAGTCTTTTCCCAACTATCTTGAGTCCGGCTTCCAGCCTGGATACAGCTGGATACCAGTGTTTTAGGTAAAGCGACTGCCTATCAGACCTCCACAACCCAGTTACTGGACGACACGATACCCCTTGGTTAGACTGGTCAGACTTTTTTGTTTCTGACTACCCGTAACGACTGTCAAAGTTATGCGAATAACAACCGAGGCACGGGACGTCAGTAATGTCTAAAATTAACTTAAGTTAAGACATTATAATTAAACCATTGTACACACGTGATTCGAGACACAATAGAAAGACAGTAGCACTCCGACAGGCGGCTGTCGCTTGGTCGTTAATTAAATATTTTATAAAATGGTAATCGTTCTACACTGAACCTGCAACTTTATACAAAAACTGGCTGTCTGAACCACTACGCCAAGCATTCTCCTCAGTATCAAAACAAAATTTACGATGGATTCGGTATGCTAACTGTCCGTTGTAAGATTTATGTAGCAGTGAAGAGACTGCTTCATTAGTTAACAAAAACTATATATCTAAAAGCGGTTTTTAAAACGTGTTAATTTAACGGCGATCTTTGTAGAGGTTTTTGTCAGTAAAATATACTGCATTAGCATCTATCTGTGACTCCGTCCGCGTAAATGTATTTACCAATCCTAGATAATTATAGTGTTGCGGAATGTTTATAATAGTTACCGTGACCCCGGAACATAAAGGGCAACCGAAGGAACATGAGTGGGTTTTAGTCAGTAGAAGTCTGACACGCCCTCCCGCAGCACCCAGGACGGGAGCAGTCATTTGATGATTTCCCACTCACCAAAAAAAATCCTAGATATAGTGACATTGGAGTCTATACAAAGTGGAAAGTTTTAATGGGCCCTGGATGAAAACTACTTTAAATCGTCAAGATAGATTATTTTACTTAAAGAAAACATTCCTTTATTTTTTTAAAGAAATAAAACTGCGTTTAATTTTAAGTAAGCAAATTGTTTAGTAAACAAAACCGTTATAAATATAATGTACCTATTTCTACTTTTAAGTTTTTAAACAACACTTTTACACGACAATATTTTTATTTGTTATTTTAAACGAACGATGGGGCCGGTGTTTCCTAGCTGGACTGCTCTGAGAAGAAACATCCGAAACAAACTCAGAGGTCAAAGTCTCTTTTAAAGGCCATAACAATTTCCTTTTTGAAGAACTTAACAATCAATGAAAGTAGCTTCTTTGTTGGCTAAAATAACGCGTGATTAGTAACTTTCCCAGTAGACAGTTTAAAAAAACCATTAACGTTGAGCAACGACAACACTATTCAAAATAACACAAGTGCCGACCGCTGACTCCGCGTCTTAAAACTCCAAGATAAGATAGCCATTATGTTATAAATATATTTGCAACTACCGATGTTTATTTTCACAGGGTTGCCACAAAGTATAATACCTTATATATAAAATTCTCGTGTCATCATGTAATCAATAAATGGTTAGGCAATTGATTTACTTACTTAATGACGTCACGTTGCTATACAAAATCTATGGCAGAATCTTGTTTTGACAGCTCATAAAAAGTTCGTCAATTGATGATGGTGAAAAATACCGTATGACACTGAAAATGCTCACTGTTTCGCGACCGAATGCTGCCATTTTGGTGTGAAATGCAAAATTAGGATTGTTTCGTTATTATCTATAAGCGTTTAAAACATTTCAAAGATTTCAATCGCGGAGGACCGTTAGTTTCACATAAAAATCCCGTAGAAACAGGAACGTTAAGTTTTCCTAAATTTGGAGATAATTAGGAACACCTTTTTAATTACGATCACCCATGTCTATGATGCCCAAGGTAAACTTTGGAAAATACATAATATGAATTGAAAATAACACATTAGTGTTTGTCGAGTTCCGAATTTGCAACCTCACACACGGAAGACGGACTCCACCGCAGCCACGAGCATGTTGTTTTTATGTTTACTACTTTCTATAATTGGCAGCCCTGGAATCCGCACGTATTCTATCGCACCAACCAATAAATAAGTCGGGAGCACATTCAACATTTATATCGAGTGTGTTTCGATTCTTATTCTGATAGCAAGGTCGAGGCGGTGGAATCGCGGTACAATAATATTAGAGGTGTAAAGCTGGGTTAAAACTTGGGTATCTAGTGTCTACAAGACAAGACACTGGTGCCGATTCTCTTGTTCACAAACTTAACTAAATTTAAGTTAACTGCATCTTTCCCTTTCCTATTCTTAAAGAAAAGGACAGGAGATAAAATATAAGTTAAGTCCTGTCTAATTTAGACAATGGTGCCGATTCTCTTGTGCACAAACTATCGTAAATTTAAGTTAAGTGCATCTTTCTCTTTCCATTTCTTAAAGAAAAGGACAGAAGATACATTTTAGTTTAATCCTGTCAAATTAGACAGCGCCTGATGAAAATTGACGTATATTTAGACGCCATGTTTTTAAATTGCGTCTAAATTTATCTATGGAGTGTCTAAATTTGACAGGGGTTAACTAATATTTGATCTTCTGTCCTTTTCTTAATTAAAAGGAAAGAGAAAGATGCACTTAACTTAAATTTACGATAGTTTGTGCACAAGAGAATCGGCACCACTGTATAGATAATTAAGACGCGATTAAAAACATGGCGACTAAAAATATGTCGATTTACTTCAGGCGCTGTCTAATTTGACTGGATTAAACTAAAATGCTTTCCTTGAGGATTCCAGTCCAGGGCTTGCCTTGGTATATGTTCAGAACCCCTTCGGAGCGTGTGGCCGATCCGGTTCCATTTGCGACGTTTGATCTGCTGGTCGATCGAGGTCGGCGGGTGAAAGGCAAACATAAAAAAGCTACAGTTTTTAAACACACAAACAGTACGGTTATCCATACTAATATTATAAATGGGAAAGTGTGTCTGTCTGTCTGTCTGTTTGTCTTTCTTTCACGGCAAAACGGAGCGACGGATTGACGTGATTTTTTAAATGGAGATAGTTGAAGGGATGGAGAGTAACATAAGCTACTTTTTGTCTCTTTCTAACGCGAGCGAAGCCGCGGGCAGAAGCTAGTGCATACATATTATATATAATATGTACCTATGTATTTATAAATTATATAAGTATGTTTATCAGTTGTCTGGTTACCATAGTACAAGCTCTGCTTAGTTTGGGATCAGATGACCGTGTGTGAATGGTCCCAAGATATTTATATTTATTTTTGAGATATTACTCACTGATCACCTGTGACCATAGTTACAAATTAAAGCTACAGTTTTTAAACACACAAACAGTACGGTTATTTAACTGTAAATGGTAATCATATGCTATTTAGATAACAGTTACTGATAGTGTAACGCGTGGTGAAATGCAGGCCTGCGGACATGGCAATGCGGTTTACCGCACGTCAATTAGCAGTGGTAGATATTCATACGGAATATTGTGAACTGACTATAAATCCTTATCTTCTATCTATGCTAATATTATAAAGGAAAGATTTATATTTTTGTATGTACCATCGTAAGCAAACCTGGACTTGTAGTAAATATAAGTCCGAAATCGCCAATACGCCTTGAGCGCGCGTGGTGATCAATGCTTGTGCCTTCTCTGTATGAGAAGAGGCCTTTGTCCTGCAGTGGGACAGTTAATATAGGCTGGTATTATTTACTAGCTTTTGCCCGCGGCTTCGCTCGCGTTAAAAAGAGACAAAAAGTAGCCTATGTTACTCTCCATCCCTTCAACTATATCCACTTAAAAAATCACGTCAATCCGTCGCTCCGTTTTGCCGTGAAAGAAAGACAAACAGACAGACAGACAGACACACTTTCCCATTTATAATATTAGTATGGATTATTATGTAAATAATAAATTTAAAAACTACTGGACCGATTTCAAAAAATATTTTTTTCTTAGAAAGCTGCATTATTTTTGAGTAACATAGGCTATATAATATCACGCTGTGTACCACGGGAGCGAAGTAGTAACCAAAAACCTAACGTAACGCGGGTGAAACCGCGAGGAACAGCTAATAATAAGTATTAATAATGGTCCTGATTATTTTGTTCACAAACTTAACTAAATTCAAGTTAAGTGTATCTTTCTCTTTGCATTTTATTAAGAAAAGGACAGACATATTATTTTGCTAGAGAGATGATGATCATGAAAAAAACTCTTAAGAGAACATGCTCGAGTATTCAGCTCCATTCGCGTTTCGCGATTTTGGTCACACTTATACAGTTCTACTTCCATCAGCCGCGTTTAGAGTTCCAAGAATAAGAAAAGTCGTTATTAGGGTTTTTTTTTGGGTAGTGGGGAATCATCAAATGACTGCTCCCGTCCTGGGTG
Organism: Athetis lepigone; assembly: GCA_033675125.1. NCBI lineage: Eukaryota > Metazoa > Arthropoda > Insecta > Lepidoptera > Noctuidae > Athetis > Athetis lepigone. The sequence continues at coordinate 10,056,992 of CM066220.1, forward strand.
CGGCGGGAGGGCGTGTCAGACTTTTACTGACTAAAACCCACTAATGTTCCTTCGATTGCCCTTTATGTTCCAGGGTCACGGTAGCTATTATAAACATTCCGCAACCCCGGCAGGCGTTGGTCCTTGAGGGCCCTTAGCGCCCTAGTTCTAATAGTTACCGTGGCCCCGGAACATAAAGGGCAACCGAAGGAACATGGGGTGGGTTTTAGTCAGTAAAAGACTGACACGCCCTCCCGCCCCGCCCGGCGGGAGAAGTCATCTGATGATTTCCTACCCAACAAAAAAAAATTAGTACCTACTAATAAATGCGCACCGCGGACTTTTTGTCCGCAATTTTCCGTCGGTTCTAAGCCAGTGGTCAATTACAGGCTTGTGGACATGGCAATGCGGTTCACCGCGTAGCAATTAGCTATTGTAGAATATCATAAAGGATATTATGAACCGAGTTTTAATCCTTTAATCCTATAATACTATTATAAACTAGCTTTTGCCCGCGACTTCATCCGCGTAGAATAATAGTTCCCGTTCCTGGGGGATTTCCGAGATGAAAACTATCCTATGTCCTTTCTCGGATCCTAGACTATATCTGTACCAAATTTCATTCAAATCGGTTCAGTGGTTTAGGCGTGAAGAAGAGACAGAGAGACAGACAGAGTTACTTTCGTATTTATAATATTAGTACGGATTGTGTTTTAAGTTAAGATTCATCTTTTTAATTGCCTTTGTTGTAATATTTAATTCTCTGGATTGTTTATTTTGCAGTTTTGTAGATGCCTGCGTGCTGCAGGCATTTTGTATAATCAGCTGTTTACATTATGCCTAGGCATTTTATATACGGCGTCAAAGCCCGCAGTTTTATAATAGACTTTACTCTCGACTTATGTAAAATGCCGAAAGCAAAAAAAAAGTTCAGAGCAATCCAACACGAAACCGGGGTTGCGGAATGTTTATAATAGTTACAGTGACCCCGGAACATAAAGGGCAACCGAAGGAACATGAGTTGGTTTTAGTCAGTAAAAGTCTGACACGCCCTCCCACTGCACCCAGGACGGGAGCAGTCAGTTGATGATTTCCCACTCTCCCCAAAAAAAAAACAACACGGAAAGGTTTGGTTGGCTTCGTAGTTATTTTTTTAAACATCCCACAAATAAAAATGCAATTCAGATTGCTATGTGTATGTGAGTTTATATGTTTCAAAACGCACTCAAGATAAAGGGACAATTCCTAAGGAGGGGCAAAGTTATAAAAGAAATGCAAAACAAACTACATCGGTTTTGTTTTTCAGAACACAAATGTTGCCAATAATTTGATATCTGACAAGTGATGGCAAACAGATCTAACCACTTGACATTTAAAAATAAAAATAGTTTGTTTTTTTGCGCATGGTAACATTACGCAGAGGGACAAGTGGCATTATAGAATAGATAGCGAAAACGAATAGATTGTCAAATGTATGAAGATGTCAAATTGTTTAGCGAAAGCTTATGACAATTCCATACATTTGACAATCTATTCGTTTTCGCTATCTATTCGGGTCCGTGGCTTACGCCCCCAGTGGTCGACGCACCTGTGGCCGACGCCCCCGATACGATTAATTCAATTCAAAGTAATTTTTGATCAAATGTACTGTCAGGCACAAACATTGTTTTACAAATCTATTCTACAATGCCACTTGTCTAGGCCCTCTGGCTTTTGTCTTTACAATTCTATATTTGAAAATAGAAAAAAGGAATTTGCGGAAATAAGGGTTCGTCCCAACCTTACAACGACCAAGCGACAGCCGGCTGTCACGCTGCTATTGTCTTTGTGAATGTATCGAATGACGTGTGTTCGAATCGAATGTTTAATTTTATATGACTGGCCGTGCTTCGCGGTTTTATCCGTATGTTTCCTGCTAAGTAAGTTGACCTTGACGCAAAACGCGATCGGGTAAAGGCCCGTCCACCTGCTGCTATCCTCTAACATTTTCAAGACTTCAAACTCATCTGCCCTCAATGTGCTCGGTCTTTCTTAGCAAAGATAGGGTACATTAGCCATCTTCGGGCGCATGAGCGCCAAAATAATGAATAGGAGTTGAAGCGGTCGCCATGGCCGAAATCGGTCGGATGAGATGATGATGTTTACTGCTCCACTCCCGTAGACAGGAGCGTAATGTTACATACCCTACACCCTTCCTCGATAAATGGGCAATACAACACAAAAATAATTTTTTATATCGGTCCAGCAGTACCGGAGATTTGCGCGTTCAGCCACACAAAGTCTTCAGATTTACAATATTAGTATTTATAAATGTACTTTCTGAAGTTTCGTCAAGCTTTAGGTCCTTTGTCATTCATATATCTTAGACAGTCGTTACGGGTAACTAGTCAGATGCCAGAAAGTCTGACCAGTCTAACCAAGAGGTATCGTGTCGCCCAGTTACTGGGTTGTGGAGGTCTGATAGGCAGTCGCTCCACGTAAAACACTGGTATCCAGCTGAATCCGGTTAGACTGGAAGCCGACCCCAACATAGTTGGGAAAAGGCTAGAATAACGATTTTCTCTCACGAGTCGCGAACGAAAGTTATTTCTGTACAATACATCTATTTCGAGCACTTCAAATAATGTTTACCTTACAAATATAGGTATATACCGAAGATAATATAATAAAAACATCAAAGTTATCGTAAAATATATAATGATGGCGTTCACTTTTATATAAAGGTATAAAAAATGTACATTACAGTATCGGGATGATAATAAAAAAACCGGTCAAGTGCGAGTCGGATTCGCGCAACGAGGTTTCCGTTAATTTGTTTTTTTTTTGTGAAATAACTACAAATTTACGGTTTTCGGAGTTTTTCCTTTACTTGTGCTACATGACCTTGCTGCTTGCCAAATTTCATGATTCTTGGTCAATGGGAAGTACCCTATAGGTTTTGATTCCCTTGCAAATGTCTGCATATGCAATATAAACCACCGTATCTTTTTATTGCGTTTTAAAAAATCATAAAATCATATTTATTTTGTAAATAGGTTAATTATATAACACTTTTACACGTCAATATTTTGTTTTTTTATTTATTTTAAGCGAACGATGGGGCCGGTGTTTCGTAGCTGGACTGCTCTGAGAAGAAACATCCGAAACAAACTCAGAGGTCAAAGTCTCTTTTAAAGTCCATACAATCGTATTGGTCAAAAATGTGCGAGAACCATGGAGGTTTATGTCTGAGGCACTCTCTTGATGAGAGGAGGACACAGATTTGAGTGGACCTGTCCAGACAGTGCAAGCATTTGTCAGTAATCGTTTAGCTCAACTAAAAACTAAGGAGCCCAACGTCTTGACGAACAGTACCAAAGTAAGGACATTTGGGTAGGCCGCATTAAATACTCAAACCGTCAGACCGCATATTTAATAAAAAAAAAACCAACGACTTCCATAGTCCTCACATTCACAAAAAAAATGTCACAAAAACATATACACAATACTTTAAAAAGTACATATCAATGTCAAATAGTAATACATAAAAAAAAGATTATATACTTTAAAAAGTACACATCAATGTCAAATAGAAATACATAAAAAAGATTATATACTTTAAAAAGTACACATAAATGTCAAAATAATAATTGAAATGTCAAAGAGAAAAGAAATGTAAATAAAGTAAATAATGGCCAATGTATTAATCGAAACAGCTCAATCCCAAGCATTTGAATCCTCAATGTAATCTTTGACAGAGTAAAAAGCTTTCTGACAAAGTTTACGTTTTATAAATAATTTAAATTTAGTAATGCTAAGTTCATGAATTTGTCTGGGTAGTTTATTATAAAAGCGTATACATTGACATTTAAACGAGCCACCTATTTTCTTAAGCCTAGTTGAAGGAACTATGTATTTGTCCTTATTTCTTGTATTTATATTATGGATATCACTGTATTTTTTAAACAAATTAATATTTTTATGCGCGTACAACAAATTTTCATATATATATTGGCACGGCACAGTCATAATATTTACCTCTTTAAATTTGTCTCTGAGGGAGTGTCGAGGACTCAGTTTATAAATTGAACGAATAGCCCTTTTTTGCAAAACAAATATAGTCTGAATATCGGCTGCATTTCCCCACAATAGAATGCCGTACGACATCAAACTGTGAAAATAGCTAAAGTAAACTAATCGGGCTGTTTCCAAATCAGTTAAACCACGAATTTTTCTGACGGCATATGCTGCAGAGCTAAGTTTCTTAGATAATTTATCTAAGTTTAGCGTTGATTTAGAAACTTGATATTTTCACTGCTTTGAGAGATAGTAGACCTGAGTATGTGATATTAATTTCAGCTTGATATCTCGACGCGTTTCTGAGAGAAAGGGTGGACAACAAAGTGATCCTATAAGGGTTTCATTTTTAACTTTTGAGGTATGGAACCCTAAAAACGTATATCTAGCAATCGTTACTTAGGTATACAACGTTGTAACGTGTTTTTTTTTTGTTGTTTTAGTAATTAAATCGTCAAGTATGAGTCAGAGTTGGCCACTGAGGTTTCCGTACAATCTTGTAGTTGTATAAAAGATATTTCAATTTTTTTTTTGTTAATATGGGCTTACTCTTGGTCCCAGACTAGCCCGAGGGCATAGACGGGGCCTAGGATGGAGCGAGCTCACCCAAAAGATGCCTATGCACTCGTCTCTTGAATACATCCGGGTTATATGCATTTGAGAACACAGACGCCGGCAGGGAATTCCATTCTTTTGTGGTGCGCATAATAAAGGAATTCGAGAAACGTTGCGTGCGGATACGAGGAATATCGACTAAGAAAGGGTGGTATCCCGCCGTACGTCTAGATGTCCGGTGGAAAAACGGAGAAGGGGGAATGAGCTCGTGTAGCTCATGAGCACACTCACCGAAGTGCAATCTGTAAAACACCGCCAGGCAGGCAACTTTACGCCGATGTGCTAGAGGTTGCAGTTGGGCCACCAGCTTCTTGTCGCCAATCAACCTCCTGGCTCTGCGTAAATAAAATAAATTAAATTCATATGTACACTCCGTACCTCAGAGAGAGCTTTTGGCCCCGGTGACCATTTATAGAAGTGTAGTCAGAACTCAGAAGCCATTATTTCTGACTAATCTAAGCAAGGGGTATCGCGTCGCCAGTTATTCCTGGGTTGTGGAGGTCTGATAGGCAGTCGCTTCACGTAAGTCACTTGTATCTAGCTGAATTCGATCTAACCTTAGAAGCCGACCTCAATAAAGTTAAACATCGGTAAAGAAAAACTGGATTTATAATTAACAGAAGTGTGAAATCGCCAATTGATCGCTTGTTTAGTTATTCTCATGCTATATCTACAGATAATACATTATTATTAAAAGCCTAAACTTTCCCACTGCAGGGCAAAGACCTCCCTACCCTCCTTCCACCTCTCTCTGCTTAAAGCTATTTAGTCTTTATCGAAGGAGTCTAGTTCGTCCCGCCATCTCCGCCTCGGCCTACCGCGATGTCGCTTTCCATGTGAAGGCACCCATTGGGTCATACATATTATAAATATACTACACCCAAACACACAATTACGCTCACCACGCCAAGATTAGGCCTGGGTGTCCACCACGACCACCGGCTTTACAGTCTGGGTCACTAACCACTAAACCAACAGAACTCTTGGATTGGTTTTCCAAGAAATGGACCATTTATCTCTGTTTCCATTTTATTATTTCGTAAAGATATGTTTAGGGGAACAGTGCCAAGAAAACAGATACTAAGAGTATTGGTTTTGGGAATTTAAAGTCATTTCAATATCACTTGATAATGTTATGTCACTATCCTCGTCGTTAGGTATAAAAATTGGACAAGTATGCGTCGATAGGGCTCCATACTACAAACCCTTTTTCTTCTTGTATCATTATCTCCCTGGCCTTTTCCCAACTATCTTGAGGTTGGCACCCAGCCTTACTGGATTCAGCTGGATACCAGTGTTATACGTGAAGCTGCCTATCAGACCTCCACAACCCAGTAACTGGCGACACGGTACCCCTTGGTTAGACTGGTCATACTTTCTGAGTCCTGATTGCCCGTAACGACTGTCAAAGTTTTTTGAATGACAACCGGGACAGCTTTAGGTAACGACGAACTTAGAAAATATATATGAAACTAGCTTCTGCCCGCGACTTCGCTCGCGTTAGAGAGAGACAAAAAGTAGCCTATGTTACTCTCCATCCCTTCAACTATCTCCACGTAAAAATCACGTCAATTCGTCGCTCCGTTTTGCCGTGAAAGAAAGGTAAACATACAGACAGACAGACAGACACACTTTCCCATATTTATAATATTAGTATAGATAAAAAAGCACATAGGCACTATTTCTTGAACTCGTAACCTCATGTATCGGAGACGGGCGCCTTAACCCACTTGGCCATCACGATACTGTTTAAAACAACATTTCATAGCAAAACAAACAATCCAAAACATCTCATAACCTAAAAAACATTTGCCGCGTAAACGCGTAACGCTACAGATTAACAACTGACAAACGTCACGCTGCCAAAACGATTAGACCTCCTTACAGATAAAAATTAAATTAACATGCAGACTCTTTGGATGCATGGCTCGCCGCCAAAAGTCACGTAATAGTATTTAGTTTAGATAATAAAGTATTTGGACACACGTAACAGGGTAAAATTCGCTTGTTTTTCTTTCGGACAAGATTTCTAGCATTCTTTTGAAGTTTTCAGATCCTGGCGTGTGTAGCGTATGTTTTTTACAATTATAAATACTAGACTACAACTACTGGCTGTTTTGTGATTCCGCAGTAATAAAATCAACTTACATTACTTACTTACAGATATTAAATTAACTTACACGTCATATTTACGTAGTTTTTTTTTTTTTTTTAGTAGAAGGAATGGAATTCTCTGCGTTTCCAAAAGCATATAACCCGGATGTATTTAAGAGAAGAGTGCATAGGCATCTTTTGGGTGAGCTCGCTCCATCGTAGGCCCCGTCTATGCCCTCGGACTAGTCTGGGACCAACAGCAAGCCCATAAGTTATAAAAAAAAATATATTTCATAAAAATTGTGAACTCAACTTAATTTTAGGGAGCTTCGCGAACTCCAAAGCTTAAGTCCTACAACAAATATAGAAATAAAACACTTAAACAATCGTATACAATACACTCACATAACAATAAAAAAAACATTCAAATCCGTGCGAACCTAAGGTCTTCCAACTAAGCATATGCTACGATATTACAAACAATAATTAATATCGCTGGTAAATATTAAAATCTAGCCGCTGCTCCTGCCAGGGTTGCGGAATAGTTCTAATAGTTACCACAGCCCCGGAGCATAAAAGGCAACCGAAGGAACAAGGGTGGGTTTTAGTCAGAAAAAGTCGGACACTAAGGGCGGGAGAAGTCATTTGATGATTTCCTAACCATAAAAAAAAACTGCTGCCTTCAGTTTCTTTTAACCTTTCAACGACCAAGCGACAGCCGGCTGTCGCGCTGCTATTGTCTTTCTATTGTGTCTCAAATCACGAGTGTTCGAAGGTTTAAATCGAATGAACACAGATGAAATTAGTTCAATACAAAGATAGCCCAGTCACAAATCAACAAGAGACGTAAATATGAGCATCAAATTGCCCACCGACTGTTAAGATAAGATTGCAACATATTGCTCTAAGGCGCTGCCTCCACGAGCGAGAGAATCGCGGCGATATTATCGTCGTGCCACGTATTTCTATACACTCTCTATGGAACCGTCTCCACACGGCGATATTATCGCCACGATGCGATGAGAGGCAACGAGCGCGCGAAACGTCATTACATCGACGCTAGCCCGCCACGACTAGCAGCGGGTCCGCCGCACTCTCGCGACGAGCGGGCAGCGGGCGCGCTGTCAAACGTAGCGTCATTTCAGCGTTGCCTTTTAGCAAGGACGTTTCGAGAAGCTTTTTATTAAAGAATTATTCTATCGACTGGGATACTAATACTACTTATTTCGCTCTCGTCTGGCACGTAACTGTATTCTTTCTTTCGCAACGCGTCGTCGGAAACGCGGCGGTTACGAGTCGCCGCGGAAACTCTGCGATTCCGTTGCGACTCGCGACGGTACGCGGCGGAATTATCGCTCGTTCGTGGAGATTATCCGACCATATAAGGGCGGACTCGTCGCGATTCTCTCGCTCGTGGAGACAGCCCCTAATATACAGGTCAATACAAAGCAGTATGCAAGATAGAAATTGACTGAAAATTTAGACAGAATGCGTACTTTCTTCATTAAAAGAAATGTAAAAAATGTATAATGAAATACTGGTGCCGATTCTCTTGTGCACAAACTAACGTAAATTTAAGTTAAGTGCATCTTTCTCTTTCCATTTCTTATAAAAGAAAAGGACAGAAGATACATTTTAGTTTAATCCTGTCAAATTAGACAGCGCCTGATGAAAATTTACGTATATTTAGAGGCCATGTTTTTAAATCGCGTCTAAATTATCTATGGAGTGTCTAATTTTGACAGGACCTAACTAATATTTTATCTTCTTCTCTACGTTAGTTTGTGCACAAGAGAATAGGCACCATTATCTCTTTTTTTTACATGACTATAATAATTCGCCTAGCCTTTTTGGTCCAACTATATTGGGGTCGGCTTCCAGCCTAACCGGATTCAGCTGGAAACCAGTGTTTTACGTGAATTGACTGCCTATCAGACCTCCACAACTCAGTAACTGGGCGACACGATACCTCTTAGTTAAGTCTGATCAGTCTTCCAGTTAGGCTGGTCAGACTTTCTGGCTTCTGACTACCCGTAACGACTGTAAAAGTTCTACGAATGACAACCGAGACCAATAGCTTTAGGTGCTTATTTATTGGTATATATTTCTTAAAACTACAGCTTTGCTAAAATATTACTGATCATCGTCTGTCTGTTGAGCCGTATCTTATAAACTGTAATAAGTAGGGTGGTCTATCTTTTAACAAATCGCTAAACAAGACTTATATTAATTATTGTACGTCCAGCTTTCCTAAGGATGTTTTCCTTTACCGATGTTTAAGATAAATAACCCTCCTTTAGCAGTCGGGTAATTTAAACAAATGAATTAACTTAACGACTTTTATTTTGTAAATTGGTAAAAAATTACAATTTTACACGTCATTTTTTCTTATTTTAATCGAACGATGGGGCCGGTGTTTGATGTTTCCTAACTGGACTACTCTAAGAAGAAACATCCGAAACAAACTCAGAGGTCAAAGTCTCTTTTGAAGTCCATACAATAATGTACTGGTCAAATTATGCGAGGACCATGAAGGTAATTTTGAAGTGATCACTTGATGTGAGAAGCACACAGATTTGAGAGGACCTGTCAAAACAGTGCGAGCATTTGCCAAAAGTCGTATAGCTCAACTAAATAAAACGTAGGGAGCTCAACGTTTTGACGAACAATACCAAAGTAGGGACATTCGGGTAGGCCACCTTGAAAAAGTCACATCGGTACTTGCGGTCCGAAAGCGGTACCTCAAATTCGAAAGACCTCCATCAATTGTGACAGAGAAGCGGTGGTTAGAACTAATAAAGTCAATCAAAATATCCCAAAGAGAAGGCGTGCTAACAATAGCGATTGTTACACTGGTAATGTGTAGTAAATTACTGGAATGCATATAAGCACGACTGGAAGCCATTAAAATATTACTTCTTGTTTTAACTGCTTCGTTTATGTTGCTGTCCTTCGAACATTATTTTGATTGTGATCTTATAATGATGTACGACTAATTGATTTTATAGATATATTTTACTAGCTTCTGCCCGCGGCTTCGCTCGCGTTAGAAAGAGACAAAAAGTAGCCTATGTTACTCTCCATCCCTTCAACTACCTCCACTTAAAAAATCACGTCAATCCGTCGTTCCGTTTTGCCGTGAAAGAAAGACAAACAGACAGACACACTTTCCCATTTATAATATTAGTATGGAAGTATGGATGTTACTTTTGTGACTCTGAATATCAATTTGTTTATTATTTACTGCACATAAACAAATACATATATAAGTCATTGCTTTACCTTAACAAATAAAACTACATATTATGTAATTCATAATAATCTGAGTAGATAAACCATTTTTCCGTTCACTTGATTTAAGGTTCAGTTGAGAACCAGCGTCAGGCAACGTAGTTGTCTGGCATTATTGCTGAACTGGACCTATTTGGCGCAGCCGCGAGACACGCAATGTGTTTTTCTTTATTATTGTTTTATTTAATGGAGGCATTACTGGTAACATGTGGTTTTCTGCACTGTGTGTGTCTATGTGTGCCAAATAAATATTTTTCTTTCTTTCATTCTGATGTGAACTAGTGTTATCAGGGATTAAATCAGAATGATAGTAAGAACCGTATGGTGCCTGGCCTTGACTATTCACAATAGAGATGACGACTACAGTCTACAGTAAAAATTACATTTTGTTTAGTCAGTCCGGTAGACCATCCAAAGATATGGAACCTGGGTAACTTTTCACCTGGGATGTTGACAGAAAACAACAATTCTGTATGAAGACGCGTACGCGTCCGTTTAGCTTTCTGCGTCTGTTCACCTTTCGTAGAAAGTCGTTGTTTTGAGCGTAAGTAATCCCCGTAACCGCGGGTTGCGGAATGTTTATAATAGTTACCGTGACCCCGGGACATAAAGGGCAACCGAAGGAACATGAGTGGGTTTTAGTCAGTAAAGTCTGACACGCCCTCCCGTCGCACCCAGGACGAAAGCAGTTATTTGACGATTCCCCACTACCCAAAAAAATGAAAAATGTTCTCTTAAGAGTTTTTTTCATGATCATCATCTCTCAAGCCTTTTCCCAACTATGTTGGGGTCGGCTTTCAGCCTATCCGGATTTAGCTGGATACCAGTGTTTTACGTGAAGCGACTGCCTATCTGACCTCCACAACCTAGTAACTGGGCGACACGGTACCTTTTGGTTAGACTGGTCAGACTTTTGGGTTCTGATTTTCCGTAACGACTGTCAAAGTATATGTTTTCATGATGTGTTCAGAAAATGTGACTTTTTAAATACATAAATGTACTTTCTAAAGATTAATTAGACATCACAGACATCGGTGAAGGAAAACATCGTGAGGAAACCTACTTGTAGTGAATATAAGACCGAAATCGCCAATCCGCCTTGAGCAGGCGCGGTGATCAATGCTCGTGCCTTCTCTGTATGAGAAGAGGTCTTTGCCCTGCAGTGGGACAGCAATAGGCTGGCATTATTATTTATTATTATTTAGGTATACTTTTCGTATCTCGGGACCCATGGGTCCCAGACTTTTGGAAGGCTACGTGGGGCCGAAGCCAACTCGCAGAGGCCCCTTGAGCAAAACTTTTGGCTTAAGAAATGGGACACGAACCGACGATTATCCCTATATGCACTATGCAAGTGCACCTAAGGACAACCCCCGGATGGTGTAGGACTATAGCAAAACATGACATCTAACAAAAATTTAGGACTATGTGTTTGCGTTCTTTAGTGACTAAGGACCAGATACTATGGAATGACTATGGCCCCTGCCTGACCAATGGTTGTATACACTGATAGAATGGCAGGGGGTGACTTGCACACTCAGTAAATGGGCCTCCGAAAACGGCCGCTAGCACATAGTGACGTAGCGACAAGGGTGCAACATATATCGAGGTGCTGGAGGAATGGAGAGGTATTCCACGGCTATCAGGACAATCCCGGAAGTACGGTCAAGATCCCTACCAGCATCTTACTGGAATACTTTCTTCCCCCGAGCAAATTTGCTCTTGCGAATCTCCACTCAAACCAGCCAATTAAGGCAAGAATGAGGTGGGAGCCTTGTTCCTCGTCAGTGCTCACTCTGGTCGGCCAATGAAGGCAAAAATGTTCAGAAAAACACCATGAAACCAGCAGACAAGTCCGAAATAATCACTTGGGAAAGAACACCTGACATTTAATGCAATTTTGTTCATGGTCGTTTTATAATATCGTGAGAAACACCAACTGGCAATGCATGTGGGTCTTTAATTATTGAAGCAGCTGTCAGTTGATAACTGCTTGTGGGGAAGAATGAGGTTAAGGTAATTTGAACGGAGTTTATAAAATTACTAGTGGGCCCTAGCTTCGAATGGGTGATAGAAATCTTTGAAAATTCTGGTTTTTCACTATTTTATTATGCAATGTATTTACTTCTGTGAACTTGGCGGCCGACATTTTTTTTCTTTTTTTTTCTTTACCATCGGATTCTACGTCGTTTGTACCCGTTTGTACCACTTTGATTTTCGCTAAGCCGGAGGTCGTGGGTTCGATTCCCACCCAGGACAAACTTTGTGTGATGAGCATGATTGTTTGTTCTGTGTCTGGGTGTAATTTATCAATAAGTAATATGTATGTATTTATAAATTATATAAGTATGTTTATCAGTTGTCTGGTTACCACAGTACGAGCTCTGCTTAGTTTGGGATCAGATGACCGTGTGTAAGTTGTCCCAGAATATTTATTTATTTATTATTATCAATACTAATATCCATACTAATATTATAAATGCGAAAGTAACTCTGTTTGTGTCTCTTCTTCACGCCTAAACCACTGAACCGATTTGAATGAAATTTGGTACAGTTATAATCTGGGACCCGAGAAAGGACATAGGATAGTTTTCATCCCGGAAATCCCCCGGGAACGGAAACTATTATTCCACGCGGACGAAATCGCGGACAAAACCCAGTATTTTATATAAATACTAGCTGTTCCTCGCGGTTTCACCCACGTTACATTAGGTTTTTGGTTACTGCTTTGCTCCCGTGGGACATAGTGTGATATTACATTACCTATGTTACTCGTGGACAATGTAGCTTTCTAATGGTGAAAGAATTTTCAAAATCGGTCCGGTAGTTTTTGAGCCTATTCATTACAATCAAACAAACAAACATACAAAGTTTTCCTCTTTATAATATTAGTGTAGAAGTGTAGCTATAAGCTAATTGACTGACGATGACGGGGTGATATATCAACATACAGCCCGAACCGCTGGTCCTAGAGATATTAAACTTGCAGGGTATGATTCCTTGTAAAGAGTACTTAATTGTCAAAGATTTTTGCCTGATTATATAACTTAAGTTTTCCTTACGTAATGTTTTTTCGCGAAAACATTACGTAAGGAAAACCTAAGTTATATAATCAGGCGCGTTTTTGCGCGTTTTTAAGCGAAAAAAAATTGTAGAGTACGGCTGAAGGCAACGATTTCTCTAGTGGTTACATTAGGTTGTCTGTTATGTACAGTCAGCAAAGTAGATAAGTATACAAGGTCGTTTTAAAAAAAATGGACAACATAATGGTAGATATGATGTGTAAAAAAATGTCATACTTCAATAATAGTTACTTATTTTTGCTGGGTTTGTCCGTACTTTGGACTCTTGAGTAAGACAATGCGTGTTCATGACTTACTTCTACTCCAGCCATTCGACAACAGCCGTAGTAGTACTGTAGACCAGTAGCAGACTCTTCAAGATTTTTAGAAGCGATTTATAGTTAGAGTGTTAAGATAGGTATAGCCGTTTTTCGACCTCACTTACTTCTGGAAGATAAGTTGTGGCGTTCCTTCTGTGTCTAAGCATCCTCTGCATAGAGGTTTGCCTGTTATTCTTATTGTAAACTAGCTTCTGCCCGCGGCTTCGCTCGCGTTAGAAAGAAACAAAAAGGAGCCTATGTTACTCTCCATCCCTTCAACTATCTCCACTTAAAAAATCACGTCAATTTGTCGCTCCGTTTTGCCGTGAAAGAAAGACAAACATACAGACAGACAGTCACACTTTCCCATTTATAATATTAGTATGGATACGTGCTTGTTCAAGGGACAGTGGCTTATAGTTTTCTAATATAATTTTTATTAAAACTAGTAAATAATGACTACTTAAATCTTTTAAATGCATGCATCAGTATAAAAAAAATCTTATATCTAACCCTAGATACTTACCCACTTTGCTGCCAGTACATATGGACTGTAAGCACAGATTCAAGGCGTGATTGTCATGCATTTTTAAAACTACCCTCCTCTGAAGGCTCCACAATTATTCACGCAATTCCCAGGTGAATTAGATAATCACTAGCTCTGCAACCTGCCTGCTTCTACAGTTGGGGAAGTTCCGTATCCGTTTCTTATTTATCCCTTTACTAGCTTTTGCCCGCGGCTTCGCTCGCGTTAGAAAGAGACAAAAAGTAGGCTATGTTACTCTCCATCCCTTCAACTATCTCCACTCAAAAAATCACGTCAATTCATCGCTCCGTTTTGCCGTGAAAGAAAGACAAACAGACAGACAGACAGACACACTTTCCCATTTATAATATTAGTATGGATTTGACCTTATGGTATGTGTAGTGTATGTAAATATAGTGTTGTTTGTCTCGAGCGTAATCGTCACAAGTGCCCACAGGCGGAGTGGGGATTAGGCGACTCAGGCGGCAGTCTGTGTGAGACCGCTGTCCGGGTAGCACGTGGTGATACGTAGGCGAGCCAAATATAATCAACGAATGTTACATTGGCGACGAGGATAAAAAAGTATGTACGAAAACATATTGTATTTTAAAAAGAAGGAAGAAAGACAAGAGTGATTAGAAATAAAAAATCCTAATAATTATTACCTCACGTACATGTAATTAAAAAATGGATAGCCAAAATAAGCAACTAATCTTCGTTGTTAGCAATGATACCTATTAGCAAAATATGGTTTAAAGTTGTTACTAGCTACGAATAATTTACAAACGATTTGGAATGTAAACTAATCCAATTTCATAACGAAATAAGATCACAATATTTGGTTATCGGGGAAATGCAAGCGACAGATTAATTCCGGTTGGATGAACAAACAAACTTAGTCGGATTAACAATTGATTATTGAAGAAAATACGGACTATTCTGATGATAAAATAAATATTGCTTTACTAATAAGTTAGCATTTCCATGTCATACAAAGTACTTCGACAAACATATTGGACATGTTTTTATGATTACCATCGTGAACAACCTAAACAATAATCAAATGTTTTAATAATTTACATCTACATCCTAAGACTGTCTTCGGTCTGTGCGTGACTGACAGTGTATAGATGGACTGTATTATGAATTAAATAATACCTAATTTTCCGGGATGTTAATCTCATTAAAACTTATGTGTAACTAAAACAAAATAAGTGCAGTTAGCTGCAATAAAGTGTAGGCACTTTTTCACCTGATTACAAAACAGCAGGGCACAATTTGTTTGCGTGTTGGTGCAGCTGACTGTACTTATATAAACATATAAGGTACGTAACTCATACGCTGGTCATAAAATTGGCAAGCCAAAAGTATGGAACAGTAGAAATGTATAGTATGTATATAGGTTATAAAATCAGAAAAATCACAAATAAGCAGCACAAAGCTGATCATTAAATTGATAATAATATAATAATAATATAATAAATGTTTATTGGAACCAAAATAAAATTCATACATTATATTGTGGTTACGGTAATAGCTACGATAGTTCAAAATAAACTGTGTTGCAGCTATTAACGCTCACCTCCTATATGTAATGACATGTACTTGTCATGGTTGTAGCAAAGCTGATCGTTAAATCGATGATATCGTGTATAGCATGAAAGCAGCACAGCTGATCATTAAATTGATAATGTTATTTACATGAGATGGTAGCAGCAAAGCTGATCGTTAAATCGATGATATCATGTATAGCATGAAAGCAGCACAGCTGATCATTAAATTGATAATGTCATTTACATGAGTTGGAGGCAGCATAGCTGATCGTTAAATCGATAAGATCATGGGTAACATGAAAGCAGCATAGCTGATCATTAAATTGATATGGTTTCGTAAAAGGAAACTGTTTGATTTCAGATATCACGCTAATATGACCTTAAATTGACAAGTCATCAAAGGATACATAGATAGATAGATTAACACATTTATTCGCTGCAAAACACATTAAATAAACAAGAAAAAAAAGACACAATATTAAAAAAAAAAAAAAAAAAGTTAAAGTGACCAAGCAGTGCGTGTCTCTGGTTTGCACCAAATGGGTGTCCAGCTCAGCATATGTCAGGTATAGGCTCAGCATATACCTGACGCTGGTATTCTGCTGGACACAGGTAATTTAAGGACGCCAATAAGGCGAAAGTAAATAGAAAGAAAAAAAAGATTTTTACCCGCATACTATATAACAAAATAATGTGCGAAAAAAGGAAAATATTCATATTTATATAAATTAGTTGTGCGGGTGTGATTATTAGGAAAGTTGTGTCTGTGTTACTTGCAAAGTGATGCTACTTTAAGTGTGTTATGTGAGTGAACAATAAATAAATAAAATGACACGTCCAAATTCAACAAACCATAATATAGTAAAAATACATATAAATAAGAACAGAAAATAGACATGCTAGAGGATGACAGTTAATGCTGTAGCATGTACCTACTGGTCATTAAATTGACAAGCCATCAAAGGCTGACAGTTAATGCAGTAGTATGTACCTAGAGTACCTACTGGTCATTAAATTGACAAGTCATCAAAGGATGACAGTTATTGCAGTAGTATATACCTACTGGTTATTAAATTAACAAGTCATCAAAGGATGACAGTTATTGCAGTAGTTTGTACCTACTGGTCATTAAATTGACAAGTCATCAAAAGATGACGGTTAATGCAGTAGTAAGTATGTACCCACTGGTCATAAAATTGACAAGTCATCAAATGGTGACGGTTATTGCAGTAGTAAAATATAACTAATGGTCATTAAATTGACAAGTTATCAAAGGATGACAGTAAATTCAATAGAATATACCTAATGTTTATTACGTAATTAAGTAATAAAATGAGTTCCCAGGTCACGCTTGAAAAATTTGATTGTGAGGGGGAACCTTCAGTTGGAACTAAATGGGAACGCTGGAAGCGAGCGGGCCTGGAAAGCACCCGCTTCCAATGAGACGTCACGAAGACTCGCAGGCACCGTCGTCGTCGCCGTCGGGTAGTAACGGGCATAGCTTAGAGTAAGCTCGTCGAATCAGTCCTGTCGCTGTTTTAATATCTGCGACTCTGGAAATGCCGTCGGTTCCGGTGAAGGTGCTGGTGACTCTGCCGAGGCGCCATCTGAGCGGTGGCAAGTTGTCTTCTTTTATGAGAACGAGGGTAAGGTTTAATTTCTTGTTTTTATTTTTTCATTTAGTTCTTATTTGAAGTTCGGTAGTATATTCTTTCGCCCATCTCTGCCAAAAAGGTTGCCTTAGTTGCTCCACCCTTGCGTAACGTGACAACCTTAGTGTTGGCGTAGCAGAGAGTGGTCGACTGAGGAGAAAGTGCGCCGGCGTTAATGGCACTACCGTCGGCTGTATCAGAGGATAATGGTGATATCGGACGTGAATTCAGTATAGATTCGATTAATGCTAGTACTGTGTAAAACTCTTCGTAGGTTTAATGTGCATTACCATTGATGTTTGCAAGATCTAACCCCGGCCTCCCATAAGCCACCGAAATGAGATGCATACGGCGGAATAAGTGGGAACTTAAAGTTTTCAGAAGCTGTATAATCGATAATGGAGTTAATGTTATTATATATAAAAAAAAAAAAAAAAAAAAAATTCTTTGGTAGCTCCTACGAAGGTTTTCTCATTATCTGAGAATATCTTAATAAATATTTTTAAAGCTAGTAAGTAGGCTTCGGTAGTAAGACTGGTGACTAATTCCAAGTGAATGGCCTTGGTTGAAAAACATATAAACAAACAAATATAACAATTTTTCTAATTTAGCCCACTTCCCTTAGGACTAAGTTTGGACAGTGGTCCGGCGTAATCTACGCCGCAAAGGTAAAAAAGGAAACTCTGATTCTAATCTCTCCACCAGTAAGTTGCCCATCTGAGCATTTATTGTTTTGCCTTTTATGCGTGTACAGACAACACATTTGTGGGTTATCTTTCTAGCTAGGTTCCTGCCGCCTAACGGCCACCAATCCTCTCGTAAACTGAATAGCAGGAGTTGGGGCCCGCGTGCATTAAACGGTAGTGTTTGTGTCTAAATAAAAGTAATGTGAAATTATGTTTACTAGACAACACCACACATGTTTCTAATTGAAAGAGAAATCAAGAAAGTTTTAAATTCTACCACCTACCCTCATAAGGCCGTGATTATCTAAGATTAATTTCAAACCCGTTAAATTACGGTTAGTTTTTATTGGTAAATTATTTTTAGGCACTTATATTCATCAGGAAAAGAATCCATTTGTGACAGTAGAGATAATA
The DNA here is from genome assembly GCA_033675125.1 of Athetis lepigone. NCBI lineage: Eukaryota > Metazoa > Arthropoda > Insecta > Lepidoptera > Noctuidae > Athetis > Athetis lepigone. Next base: position 10,075,240 of record CM066220.1, read on the forward strand.
TAATCATTGAGTTGTCAAGCTCCTTGACTGATAACGCGCCGAGATCTCGGTTCGATTTTAATTTGATTCGCGTATTTGTAATGAAACGCAAAACGATTTAAAGAGGAAAGACTATCAAATAATTTTAAGTTTGTTCTAACTTGACATTTCATTGCAACAGTGGTTAATCTATGTTCTGGTAGTTCGTTAAAATTAATATTATGGCAGACAGACGTGAAACTCTTTTCCCAGTTCGAGTTGGGTTCACGTAGGCAACTCGGGCCGTGCCACCACAAATCGGACGCTTGAAGTTTATCTATAGTGACGCCGCGCGAAAGAATGTCTGTAGGATCATGTTTACCACTTAACCAACAACAACCTTCAGCGAGCTCATAAATTTCTACGACCCTATTCTGAATAAACGATTTTAAAGAACTCGGTGTTATGTTCAGCCATCCAAAAAACTGTCGTCGAATCAGACCATAAATAAACTTTACTGAAGTCAATCTTAGGTGCTTTAATTATTTTATGATATAATTTTAAACCTAGCAACGCACCGCATAACTCAAGACGAGGGATAATAATCGGTTTTATCGCAGCTACTTTACCTTTCGCACACAGCAGACATCATAATTTAATACCCATTTACGCAACTAAACTGAATATCTTCTTTAATAACTATCGCGATGACGTCATCATTACATTCGTCAGCAAGCTGTCTAATGCATCGCATGCTAAAATGCGGTGCGGACACAGTTCGGACGTAGCACGTCACCGTGTTGAGCTGGTATACTCCAAGCTGATCTGAAAGATTTTCTCTCCATAAAATAAGTACACTGTAAGTTACGTTGATCGGGCTGTATAAGTACCTGCCTAAACATTATTTCGACATCGGCACTAGAAATATATATCTGTGTTGCCAAAATCGTAATGAGATTGAAGATATATCGTTTTGCAATAAAGGACCTGTTAATTGAATATCATTTAAATATTTACCACTGGTTGATTTTGCACTTGCGTTAAAAACTCCTCTCAATTTAGTGGTACTACCACAGATTACTAAATAGTTACTACGTAACAGATACTTCACTCAAATACAAAAACGAAAATACCTACGCTATAATAGCCACAAAATCATAATAATAATACCAGCTGTTTACAGCGAGGAGGAATGTACCATAAGTACGCACAAAGAGAGTTGAGATTCTTTTGCCCGCCGCGCGACTTACGTGTGTGCGTGTCAGCCAGCAAAATGTGCTAGGGTTATACGTATGATGATAATGGTAATGAAACGAATGTTTTAGAAAAACAATTATTTTTTTATTTGTTGATCAAATATTTTTTAGTTTAATAAAATGACTGATGCATATTTTTCGTTCCTTGAATCCCCGGTTATTATATTTTAGTGTCGAAAATATCCAAAACCGCGTGAATAATTTTAATAAATAATCAAAAGGGAAACAGGAGAATTGGGAAACAGGGGAATTGCACAATAATCACGCAATAATTACGTGGTTTCGGCATTTTGATAGTCAGCGCTGTACCCGTGACGCGCGAGCATTCAGCTGGGCGCGCGACAGCCCGGTGTTTGTTGTACCGTCGACGGTACGCGAAGTGGTAGGCATAAAACGCGTGACCTTGAGCGAGTGACGGACGCCTGGTACTACTGCTTTTCCTAAAGATAACGTGATGCGGTAAAAAAAAAAAAAAAAAAAAAAGATATAGGTAGGAGAAAAGTATGAACTAATGCGACTGATATGTCCTAGATCTAAATATTCTTGCATGCATGTTCGTCCGGTTACCGATAAATTTAAGAATTTATTAAACGAATAAAGAGCGTGATTACTGCTATTCATGTCCGGTGATTTAATTATTATGAAATACAATTATACATACAAATATCAAATTATATTAAAATAAGGAAGGGATGTAGTGTATGTAAATATAGTGTTGTTTGTCTCGAGCGTATACGTCACAAGTGCCCACAGGCGGAGTGGGGATTAGGCGACTCAGGCGTAGTGGTGGGCGATTATGAATGATCGGCATAATCGATTTATTTTGTATTACTAATGTTGATAATCGATTATGGAATTAGTAACTAATATGTTTTCATAATCGAATGATGTTACTAATTAGTACTACTAATCCTGTTTTATGAAGTCGACAGCTCCGTGACATTAGTAGTAGTAGGAGGAATACCTATACTATAGAATAAGCTATAGAATGTAGATAGACATTGTGGTTTGGTTTGTTTTGGTTGTGGGTTTTGGTACTTTTAGTGGATTGATTGAACAGTAAATTTACCGGTTTTTTAAAGATAGTTTGTTTTAGCCTTTTACGTAACACTTTTCGCTCGCTTTATAGCTTATTCAAATAACCTTTAATAAAGAAATAAATACTCATTTTCTTTCGTGTAGTATGAATTAATTGACTGTTTTCTGTTTTGTTTCTATTCAAAACTAATATTTAAACAACCTACAAATCATTTTTCTCTATCAAAGAAAGAAGTTTAGTCAGGTACGACAATATACAAGACGCAGTAGTACACTATTATCAAACAAACCGCATTGTGTTGTCGTTGTCCCCTTCCCACGCGACTGTGCCGTGCGTGCGTGACTGAAGTGAATACTCTAACTTCATATTAGTAGTAGCTTAGTATTAGTAACTACTAATTGTCATAATCGAGATATCTCGAGACATTTCCATAATCGAATGATTTCATTAGTATATCTCATAATCGCCCACCGCTACTCAGGCGGCAGTCTGTGTGAGACCGCTGTCCGGGTAGCACGTGGTGATACGTAGGCGAGCCAAATATAATCAACGAATGTTACAGTATGGTTTGTCGACCACAGGCCAGTTGAGTGAACCACAACCATAGCTTACCTTTTTTTTGTTAATCGGAAATCATCAAATGACTTCTCCCGTCCTGGGTGCGGCGGAAGGGCGTGTCAGACTTTTACTGACTAAAACCTACTCATGTTCCTTCGGTTGCCCTTTATGTTCCAGGGAACGGTAACTATTATAATTATTCGAATAACTATTCCGCAACCCCGCCCACAGATTACCTTGACAATTCAAAAGTGCCTTTAATGGTTTATTTATACTATGTGTATTTTTGAATCTGCAAAACATTTCAGGAGGCAATTATTTTAGTAGTTCTCGACCCGAATCAACAATAAAATGGGGTCATTTTTTTTAAACTCCATATCGGTAAATGTGAAACTACCGTTTTTAAAACGCGGGCAGTCTGTTACCATCGACCGCGCGGGCACACACACACAAACAAACTCAATCAATAATTTCACAGATCCAAAGCATAAGAGATCTATGTATTATGAAAATAGGCGAGACGACAAAAAAAAGTAATTAGTCCGTCAGATAGATTATCAAAAAAATTTGGACAAGTATTTTTTCTTTTTTCTCGTAAACGAAAAATGACGATGATACAGTGCGTTAAAGTTGCGCATGACGTCACGATCTGATACATATTTTGCAGGACGGAGACGTCAAAAGCCCCCACTCCGGAACTTTGTTGCTCTTTATCTTTGTATTTTTTTAATAATTTGATCAAGCAAAAAATACGTGTCCCGTATTTTTGGCAAATCTATCAGACGGACTAAACAGAATGCCATTTTTTTAATGTTGTCGTCATCCCTGGTAATTTAAATATCAAGTATTACGAGTTTTATAACAACTTCCTAAAAAGTTTTGCAGTTTAACATTTGACGACCAACCGAAAGCCGGCTGTCGGGCTGCTATTGTCTTTCTATTGTGTCTCAAATCACGTGTGTTCGAATGATCAAAAAATGTACCTCGTACAAAACATATTCAAGTAGACTTAATTAATGCAAGCTAAGCTTTTCTGTAGAAGCTGCGGTAGTATTCAGTTACCGAGTAGCATAAACCAATACAAGCTCCTTAACAAAGGGTGCTCTTGAATATGATATGACGTTAAACGCCACTTAATACCTTCCTAAGTTCACAACTGCACCCTCGGGATATTAGGGTGGTTTGTAATTATGCTGAGTTGAGGCACAATTGAAAAGTCCATGTTTTATGCATATTTTGTGTGCATAACGTGGTTAGACATTGTTCTCATGAATAGGAGTAAAGGGCACACGTTGACTGGTAGAAAATGCCTAGAGCAATATTAAGGCTGTAAGTGGGCGACACGGTACAGCTTAGTTAGACTGGTCAGACTGTCAGGCTTCCTACTACCTGCCCCCTAGACAAGTGGCATTGTAGAATATATAGCGATATTGACAAATGAATGGAGATGTCAAATTGTTTAGCGAAAGCTTATGTCAATTCCAAATTCCATACATTTGGCAATCTATTCGTTTTCGCTATCTATTCTACTATGCCCCTTGTCTAGGCCCTCTGTAATGATTGCGTACTCAAAATTCGACAAATGACAACCGGTACCAACAACGGCTTGTTGGAGCAAGGCTCAGCAAGGCAACATATCCTATCAAATAAATGAATTGGTTTATAATTGACGGAAATATTAATCATCATTATCTCCCTAGCCTTTTTCCAACTATGTTGGGGTCGGCTTCCGCCTTCCAGCTTAACCAGATTCAGCTGGATACCAGTGTTTTACGTGAAGCGACTGCCTATCAGACCTTCACAACGCAGTTCCTGGGCAACACGATATCCCTTGGTTAGACTGGTCAGACTTTCTGGCTTCTGACTACCCGCAACGACTATCACAATTCGAATGACAACCGGTACTAACGGCGCCTGCCGGGGTTGCGGAATGTTTATAATAGTTACCGTGACCCCGGAACATAAAGGGCAACAGAAGGAACATGAGTGGGTTTTAGTCAGTAAAAGTCTGACACATCCTCCCGCCGCACCCAGGACGGGAGCAGCCATTTGATGAATTCCCACTACCCAAAAAAAACCGGTACTAGAACGGCTTGTTAGAGCTAGGCAACATATTCTTTCAAATAAATGAATTGGTTTATAATTGACAATGTCAATGGTCAATTACATAAAAAACTCACAGTTTTAAATGGCTTATGTTTAACTTACCACCAAATACATATAGTAACGTAATAGTACCTAACTTAATGACATGACACTGACAGACAAAAATAGTAAATGATCACCAAAAATTTGTAAATGATTACCGTATTATGTTTCATATAGTATTCTACAAATAACCTATTTTTTTAGACAGATTTTGATTTGACTAAGGTAAATAAAATGAATCACTAGTAAATCTGGCGCGTTGTGTGGTCACAGTTCTAACCTAACCTAACACAATTTGGTGATCATTTACTATTTTTGGTACGCAAGAATTTTGGTGAGCGTTTAATTTGTTCCAGTTTTAAATATAGCAGTAATATGTTTTTACCTATCGACGACCAAGCGACAGCCGGCTGTCGCGCTGCTATTGTCTATTTATTGTGTCTCGAATGTCGAATCACGAGTGTGCGAAGGTTATAAGCATGTCGGGCCTTCAAACGAATTTTAGCGCCAAATACTTAATCAAGGATTCTCTAGCGTTCTCTATGGTTAGGAACATGGGGTGCCTACGTTAAAAAAAACAAAACACTATTGTATAGTTATTGCCAGCGACTTTGCTAGCGTGTTTTTTTCAGCTTTTAGCACTCAGGAATAATACAACTTTTTTGTTGATTATTTTTCTAGATTTGAATCATTCATTTCGGAGATAACCACCTAAAAACAAAAAAAAAACAAATTTATTTATTTACAAACTACCCCCCTATTATATTTTTGTAGATATTTCTATTGACACTATTTTTAGATAATTAGTCTTTTCGTAAAAAACATTCATAATCTGGAAATCAATGTCAAAAAGACGTTTTGGTAAAATAATTGCCAGTTTTGACAGATTGAGACTAAGATTAATAGAGAATACTCCATACCTTTTTAAATGCTAGATTTACTCTGTGGTGTAATCATTGAACCGTTTAGTACCTATGTAAATAAATATTTAATATTTTTAATCGTATATCCTAGTTATAAATTGTAGAGAAAAACAACAAAAGATATATTTTTATCATCAGAATCTTTGATGGATGAGCATGTTTGTTTTGTTTGTGGGTGTTATTTATTTTAATAATTATGTACCTTTGTATTTATAAATTATATAAGTATGTATATCAGTTGTCTGGTTATCGTAGTCCAGGCTTTGCCTATTTAGAAATCCGGACCGTGTACGTGACTATTTATTTTCTTTGCAAAACATACGCAACAGATAAACATAGCTAGGTGTTAAAAATAGTTTAAAAAATCCTGAAAAAAAGAACATTGTCTACATACGAGTATACTTACATTCAGCCTTAATTTTAATAAATAAAAATATAATAAGAAAAAGGATCATTTAACATGGATTCCTAAAAAATATTACGACCAAAAATACTCACATTCAAATCGAGAACACGGCACTTTAAAATTAGCACGAAAAAAAAAAAACACTAGACATAGACAATCGTAAAAAAAGAAAATCCAGACAAATTAACAAACGTCCTCCCAGCTCTAAAGAAAAGCGTTTGATGTCAGCACATTAATAAATTAATTTTTCAAACAAAAACACAATTTTTCACACATTGAATCTCAATTTTTATTCATAGTAAAGATATTTTTGCGTTATTATTTTTTACCGCGGTAAAATTGGTGCGTTTTACGGTAAAAATAGCGTCCGTAACCGGATCACTCGCGTCCACTTCGCCCCGGGATCGGGCGGGTACTGGGGGCGGCTGGGGGCCGGTGTTGCCCTGTTTCTAATTTATTGTACCCGCGGTGTATTGACTAGGTATTTTATAGTTATGGAGAAAATTGGAATAATGGTGCCAATTCCCTTGTTCACCAACTTAACTAAATTTAAGTTAAGTGCATCCTTCTCTTTCCATTTCATTAAGAAAAAGACAAAAGATAAAACATTAGCTAAGTCCTGTAAAATTTAGGCACTCCATAGATAATTTAGACGCGATTAAAAATATGGCGACTAAAAATACCTACGTCGATTTAGTTCAGGCCCTGTCTAATTTGACAGGATTAAACTAAAATGTATTTTTTGTCCTTTTCTTTAAGAAATGGAAAGAGAGAGATGCATTTAACTTAAATTTTGTTAAGTATGTGAACAAGAGAATAAGCACCAATATCTTAGGTTTGTGGTATATAAGGAGCTGTCCCGTGTTACAGGGTTACGGTTTTACCCGCGTAGTGCTCGATCCCAAGAGATTTTTGAAAGAAAAACTATCCCAATGTCCTTTCTCAGACTATGGACTCTCTCTGTAAAAAAAAAGTGAGCCTTCACGGGACGCCTGGCAGATGTGAAACATCACGCATGCATTCGCGTCGCCACACATTACACAAGACTGTGACTGTATAAATACACCATCATATAGCGTGGCGAGGCGTCGCCACGCCAGAAATTTGTTTTAAGTGCAGCTATAGATGTTTCACATCAAAAATAATTACCTTTCAACGACCAAGCGACAGCCGGATACCGCGCTGCTATTGTCTTTTTATATTGTGTCTCGAATACGTGTGTTCGAAGGTTCAAATCGGCATTTTGGCATGACAGCGAGACAGACAGACAAACAGACAGAGTTACTTTTGCATTTATAGTAATAGTATAGATATGGATTGTTAGAATGTAGAATATTTTGAATACATTTTGAGCAATACACTGTAGTATGAGCTGAACCCCGTTTCAATTTTCTTTAGTTACTGCTCCGCTTCTATAGGACTTAGCGTAATGTTATTAGCGTAAATTGTACTATTCTAAAAGAGGTAGAGGTAGGTAGTTTCAGAGATTCAGATCAAACAAAAAATAATCTGTTCTAAGCTTGTCTTGGTAAATGAGCTAAGACTACAACACAAAATTTTTCTTTTCGATTTGAACCTGCGTGTTCTGAGAATATTGCGACCAATAATCATAAATTAGATATTAGATAGTTCTAAAACTTACAAGAAAAACAATGCTATCTAAACGAGACTTTTTTTAGACTATTCTATTTAGTCGGAAACCCCATAAAGCCATCGGTCTCCAGTTGTCATACATAGATTTATGATAGACATTACCCGTAGGCCGTAACTATTCTATGTACAGGACTTTCCGTATAACGGGGCATTGTAATAAGCTGGTACTTTACCTATGACCAAACCGGTAAAAAAATGAATTTTCAGTAACCCCAGTTTATGGGGATTTTTTAATGACATGGCAACACTGAGGTAACTCCGCGCCGCCATTAACGTTATCGATGTCCCACAGATAATAGCTCGAGTCAGGGATGCGGAATTGCGGATACGTTTAGTTGTTGCTTTGAAAATAATTGTTGCGTTTTCTATTTTGAATTACTCTTTAGAATATTATTGCCCGGTTCCTATGAACAAGAAACGACTCGTTTTGCTTACGGATAGTAGTATTTTCTACGTGACGTACGCCAAAACTGTTCCTATAAAAATCGTTTAGGTAATGAAGTTACCGATAGAGCACTACCTACGGATGGGAGGGTTACGAATAACGAACCATAAGCCAAATGTATGCAGATGTCGGCCGATGGTGTTCCTTTAATAAAAATGAAACTTCAAGGAGCTGTAAAAGTTACGAGTCGTATACAATTTGTTTACCAGCCGATTTCGGTCGGTTATCTACAAATTTTTAAATTATTCATCGTTATTTTCTTTAAATTATTGTAAAATGTCTAGTTCTGATAGTGAGTTGAGTGATTTTGAAAGGTTATCGAACTAAAGTAACTCCGAATCAGATGAAAAAAGTGATTCTAATAAACGGAATTACAAAACAAGGGTCGATCATGTTAGTATCTTGGATAATAGTGAATTCCAAATTAGATTTCGGCTAGATAAGCCGTCTGTACTCATGCCCGGTTCCTATGAACTTAAGTTCGTTATTGTCAAAAGGTACTATTAGTTTTTTGGTTTCAAGTGACGGACTGTTTATGGCGTTCCTAAAAATATTTGCATCAGCTACATGCAACGAGTAGATGTTGGTCACCCACTTGCCACAGCCCTCTATCAAAAAACGTGTTCGACCCTCCTTGCGTTTAGTTAGTAGAATTAAAACGTTTAGAATTAAAGTGAATCCATGTCTACTACACACGATATAACATATTCCTACATGTATACAGAAAACTTAGCTTTTACATTTATTTTATAATTTTTGTGTTAAAGAAATTTCATTATTATCAAAAAAATGTTATTCAACCTCTTCTGAAATAGGAAAACAAAACGCGATTGAGAGCTTCTGGCTTGACACATTTCATTTTAACGGAAATGTCATTTAAATAATAATAATTATTACGATTTTAAACTAAAATGCATAATGGAATATGTTTTGGGGTGTAAGTGGCCCTACTATCACCTCCAGGGTCAAAGCCAACCTCACCTGCACGTGGTATATCCTGCTTATTCACTGACGAGGCTCTATCGGACCAGATCTCTTCACAAAGAGGAGACGAGGAGACCTTCGCAGTCTTATTGCATATATTTGTGTTATAGATCTTTCTTCGAGTGAGAATTGTGGTGTTTTATCACAAATGCCTTCAATAATATAGTTATAAGTGCAAAACAAGGAGAATAGTGAATTATTATGGTGCCTATACGTAAGGACTTGTAATTGACTTTCTAGTGATTATGGTTTCCTTTCTGTTTTGGATTTATTAGCTGAAAGTTATACATGTACTAAATAAATAAAGATTTAAAGTTGAAATATGTTTTTTGGTTACATACTCTACTCCCTACACTTTAGAATGCGGATACATTTCGACGAGTAAACTTAGCAAAGACGGCTTATCTAGCCGAAATCTAATTTAGAATTCGCTATTATCCAAGATACTAAAATTCGGTTGATTAGAATCACTTTCTTCATCTGATTCGGAGTTACTTTAGTCCGACAACCTTTCCAAATGACTCAACTCACTATCAGAACTAGACATTTTACAATAATTTAAAGAAAATAGCGCTGAATAATTTAAAAATTTGTAGATAACCGACCGAAATCGGCTGGTAAACAAATTGTATACGACTCGTAACTTTACAGCTCCTTGAAGTTTCATTTTTATTATAGGAACACCATCGGCCGACATCTGCATACATTTGGCTTATGGTTCGTTATTCGTAACCCTCCCATCCGTAGATAGTGCTCTATCGGTAACTTCATTACCTAAACGATTTTTATAGGAACAGTTTTGGCGTACGTCACGTAGAAAATACTACTATCCGTAAGCAAAACGAGTCGTTTCTTGTTCATAGGAACCGGGCATCAGTTTACTCGTCGAAATGTATCCGCATTCGAAAGTGTAGGGGGTTAGGTATGTATTTCTTGTATATTCACTAGCCAATATTTATTTAAAATTACCAAAAAACATATTTTAACTTCAAATCTTTATTTATTTAGTACATGGAGGACTTTCAGCTAATAAATCAAAACAGAAAGGAAACCATAATCACTAGAAAGTCAATTACAAGTCCTTACGTATAGGCACCATAATAATTCACTATTCTCCTTGTTTTGTAGTTATAACTATATTATTGAAGGCATTTGTGATAAAACACCACAATTCTCACTCGAAGAAAGATCTATAACACAAATATATGCAATAAGACTGCGAAGGTCTCCTCGTCTCCTCTTTGTGAAGAGATCTGGTCCGATAGAGCCTCGGCAGTGAATAAGCAGGATGTACCACGTGCAGGTGAGGTTGGCTTTGACCCTGGAGGTGATAGTAGGGCCACTTACACCCCAAAACATATTCCATTATGCATTTTAGTTTAAAATCATAATAATTATGTATTATTTAAATGACATTTCCGTTAAAATGAAATGTGTCAAGCCAGAAGCTCTCAATCGCGTTTTGTTTTCCTATTTCAGAAGAGGTTGAATAACATTTTTTTGATAATAATGAAATTTCTTTAACACAAAAATTATAAAATAAATGTAAAAGCAAAATTTTCTGTATATAGGTAGGAATATGTTATATCGTGTGTAGTAGACATGGATTCACTTTAATTCTAAGCGTTTTAATTCTACTAACTAAACGCAAGGAGGGTCGAACACGTTTTTTGATGGAGAGCTGTGGCAAGTGGGTGACCAACATGTACTCGTTGCAAGTAGCTGATGCAAACATTCATAGGAACGCCATAAACAGTCCGTCACTTGCAACCAAAAAACTAATAGTACCTTTTGACAATAACGAACTTTAGTTCATAGGAACCGGGCAGTAGTCATTTTCTTTACCGCATATGGTAACGAATACTACTGAATACAGAAAATAAACGTATTGAGTATTGAGTATTAATACAGAAAATAGGCCAGTCAGTATATTATGGGAGGGTGTTTTAAAAAACGGGCAGAAGCTTTCCGTTCATACAAACCGGACGGCCTGTTGGTCTAATGGTTAGTGACCACGACAAACCCGGAGGTAGTGGGTTCGATTCCTATCCAGGACAAACTTTGTGTAATAAGCATTATCGTTTATTTTGTCTGGGTTTTATTAATCTCTCTCTTTAAATCGACCACGGGAGCGAAACAGAGACCAAGGTCGCCCTTTGGCCTTTGGTAACTAAACTGATACCCATACTCTTTAAACTGGAACACAGCAACGCTGCTTTGCAGAAATAGGTCTTCGCGAAGCAGTTCGCCCCAAGAAATAACTTAGACGAACTGCTTCACAAATAAGTCTACTACTATAATACGTAGTACGACTGTACTGTACCCCTATCATGAGTAATTGTTATCGACATTTTACTTGCTATAAGCCGGTTCATTAAAGAAAGGAATCTTAAATGGCGGCATGTACTTGCGTCGACAGATAGTACAGTCTGCTTATAAAATTTAAAGTTGAAGTATTTTTTTTTTTAAATCGAAAATATTGTTAATATTTTTTATTGTTTTCATCGGAAACAGTGCCTACTTTTACCACAATAACAAACAGGTAACGAAAAAATAACAGAAAATTATAACAAGATATTCGTAAAAACGAGCACTGAGCGCGTCAAGGCAGCGTGGACGCAAATCAAGACAATTTTTTTTTATGTTGATGGTACGCGCGCGAGTGAGTATAGACGGCACTAGTGTGCGAGCGAGAGAACATGACAAGCGCCGCCATTTTAGATTCCTTTTTTTAATGAACCAGGTTATACCGTTAGCGTAAAAATGTTGTGACAGCCAATAATCCGACTAAATAAAGAGGTTGGCTCTTAGTGAACTACTTCAGGGATTAAGTGGCTGTTTAATTTTGATTCCCAATATGTCACTGTCAATCCGGTATTTGACACCATCATCAATTATTGTTGTACTTTTTATGAACTGTCAAAACGTGATTCTCCTATAGATTTTGAATGGCAATATCACCTTGTGACGTCCCAAGCTAGCAACCCTATTGACTAACTATTTATTGATTTCAAAGCAATTAAAAAACTCCAATTTCAAAGTAAATTAAAAACAAATCCGATGCTTAGGATTAGGTAATAAAAAGATAGGTTTTATAAAAATTATGTCTTAGATTTATCGGTTAATAGTGTCAAATACCGTATTTTATCTATGACCGCTAGGGGCGCTGTGCAACATTCAATTACAATTTATCTACGGAGACGTTAGCGAATTTATCGATGCAAACTCATCGTAAAGGTACTGTGCACCTCGTTGGAATGCTTGCCCTCTCCCGCTTCTCGTTGAGTAGCGACAGCATTCTGTAAACGTTACGTCACAGCGCGAGCTGCACAGTTAAGGCGATTCACACACGGCACCGCGCGCCGCCGCGGAGGGCGTTGAAGCGGATGTCATGTTGTATGAGACACTTAGAAATCCGTGGATACCTAACACACGTACACCGCTCGACCGCGCGGCCGAGCTAAGAATACCGCTTCACCGCCACTGCCCTCCGCGGCGGCGCGCGGTGCCGTGTGTGAATCGCCTAAGGGTGAGGCCAAACGAGCGTAATTTTGTGAGTCGTGAGTCGCAGGATTTCCTATTCTGGTACGGTGCAGACCACTTATATTTTGCGTTGCGAGTCTTTTTCTATGAAAGCAACCGAAATTCTGCGACTCACGACTCATAAAATTACGCTCGTTTGGCCTCACCTTAAGTCGTACGGGTGGAAATAGTAGGTACCTATTCGTACCTATACCTTATATACTACTGCGTTTAGTAATTCATAGTTACGATTCGATGAAATGTTATTTAAACTTTCGACGAAATTTTTTGGGTAGCAAAAACTGCGGTGGGAAATTCATAGTTACGATTCGATGAATTTATTATAAAAATTCGACGATTTTTTTTAAGGTTACAAAAAACAAACGCTTTATAAAATTAAATGCAAAATATGATTTATTGTAAATAATAATTTTAAGGAATGTTACATACGATCCTATTGAATTTGGGTCACGATTGTCCGTCCTGGGAAGAAAACGAAACAAAACATGTAATACCAACCTAACAAAAAAAATTGGCGCCCAACATGGGACACATTTAATTTTATAAAAAGGTAATTTTAATATAAATAATTATATATATGTTTACATTTAATACGCATATATTTATACAAATATAATTTTGAAGATAGAACCAATAAATTTTGATGCAATTTTCTGAACAAAAGTAAAAAAAAAAAATATACAGGTTTTCATGCAAATAAAAGTCGTTCAACACATTAATACTTATATTTGACAAGGTGGTAGGAAAAATAGTAACAATTATTATTAAATTATACAAATATACTAACGACAACCCTTATTATGTAAACGGTCGTAAAGATACAATTATTAGGAATAAAATTACATTAAGTATAATACAAAAGTTTCTATTACTAGCGAGGACAATTGGGTAGTTTACACCATAAACCAATAAATGTTAGACACAATTTCTATAAAACCTCTTTTAATCTAAGCCCAATAAATTCGGTTCATTTTCAATTTGCTATAAAATTTGATTTTTTGTCGCTTTGAAATCAATAAATAGATAGTCAACTGAGATGTTATTTTAGTGACGTCATAAGTTGCCATCGCCATACAAATTCTATTAGAGAATTGCGTTTTGTCAGCTCATAAAAAGTACGTCAATTGATATTGGTGTAAACTACCGTATTCAGTTTAATATTAATTTTCAACATATTTTGTCGACTAAAATTGAGTTAGTCAGTAAGAGTCTGACACGCCCTCCCGTCGCACCCAGGACGGGAGCAGTCATTGGATGATTTCCCACTCACCAAAAAAAAAAAAAGGGGTGAAAATAAACGGTTTGTACGAATTTAACTCCTGACTATCTAAGACCCCAGAACAAAAATATTCTGTAGCGACTATGACAAGGTCAGCTTTCAGTCTAACCGGATTCAGCTGGATACCAGTGTTTTACGTGAAGCGACTGCCTATCAGACCTTCACAATCCAGTTACTGGGCGACACGATACCAAACGGTAAGAATTGTCAGATTTTCTGGCTTCTTGACTACCCGTAACGACTGCCAAAAATCTATGATAGTAACCGGGACCAACAACTTGTGAAATTTTGATCTCCAAATAAACATTACAGATTAAAGGATTTGTCACACTGGATGCGTTCTGCGGCCTGCGGTCAGGTCAAAGTGAACGCAGCCCGCATCACGTATGAACAACATTGTCGTTATCAATATATTTTGTATAGAATGCAATCTGACCGTGCGAGCACAACCAAATGACGCATGTTGGGCCGACGGGGCGGCGACCGACAGCGTTGTTCATACATGATGCGGGCTGCGTTCACTTTGAGCTGACCGCAGGCCGGAGAACGCATCCAGTGTGACAAATCCTTTAAAGTTTTGTTAAATTTCGTTGCTTTTATTTTAATTCCAAATTCTCATATCAAGCATAACTGATCAGGGTTTTCGATACTAATTTATTTAGTTACTTTAAACGTCAGATTGAATTTTTACAATTATTTTTAGAACTTTGAGACATTTAATAAACCACAACAAAAATACGGCAAGTTTCAAAGAAACAATACATGAGGCCAAAATTATGTCGATCTTTTTTACATCGAAATATCGTCGTGTATAATTTGGTAGAAAAATTGCTACACCATTGCCAAAGTCTTATTTTTGAGATATTCTTAATTAAAATGTATCTTTTTAATAGCTATTTTAGCAAATTGAGTTTATAAACATTCCCTTATAAAATATCTTAGTTTTGTTTTACATAATTATTAACTAGTGGAAGTAAAACCAATAATTTCTTACCGACCATATTTTTAATCAAAAATAGCTATTAAATGTTTAACTAAGAATTGCACATACGAACAAAATTCGATGAAAACACATTGATCGAAAATCGGCTTTCGACCAGTCGCAAAAGGATTTCAAAACCGATTTTTCGACAAAATCAGTTGGAACATTATTGAGGAATTGACTTAAATGTAAACCGCATCAAAATCTATCCATTCTTATCGAAATATATTATTATATTACACAGATATTCATAATCCCAGCCAAGCGTGTGTGGGTTTGATTCTCAGAAATTATTATGGTAAACTAATTGACTGACTGTTGATATATCAACGCACAGCCCAAAGCGCTGGTCCTACATGAAACTTTCAGGGTGTGGTCTTTGTAACGAGTAGGTAGCCACTAAGAAAAGAATTTGGATATTGCTACCCTAAATGGGATGGAAGTTAAAGATAAAAAAGCTAGTTATAAATATATAATAACACCTTTTTTTTTTTACCAACATATAATGTGTACATTTTCCAAATATTTCTGAGATTACTCATACAATTATTAAACACATAACTAGCTTAAGCCCGCGACGCCACGTGATTTTCTGGCTTATGGCACATAGAAATAATTCAGTTATCTGCCTTTGAAAAATTCCGGCCGTAAAAACAACATGTTTTTATATCATAGTTTTACATTAATGGCGAGATAAATAGACGTTACTAAGCAGTGACTTTGGCTTAGCTGCGTTCCGTCTCTATCGTACACTTGACGTTTGGCAGTTGTGTAATAGTGACAGGTATAGTGCTAAGACAAAGTCAGTGCTTAGTATAGTTCGCGTCACGTAAGTTTGCCCCTCTGAAGTTCGTCGCAATTGGCTGCGCAGTAGTCGATTTTACAATCAAACGTGCACCGCGCATGCGCGGTTTTTGAACATAATAATCATTTAACATCTATTTATCTCGCCATAAGTATTTTCTTAGTGACATGACAGTTAGTGTGAGCACTGAATCTTCTAATTATTTGTTTGTAAAGTTTGATGTCTTATGTTACGACCAATATATATGTATAATTTTAATTCAGTCAGAATCTAAATTCGGTAAGACCGGTGCTGCATCTTGCATTTCTTTCCTGCCTTAAATCAGCATTTTTTTCCCCCAAAAAACAACTACCATTTTCATAAAAACGAATCAAACCACACACACGCCAAATTAAAAATAAAATGGAAATTAATAATTTACTATAGCAACACTCACTTCACGTACACTCAGTTCGGAGTTTATTTTTTACACTAGTAATATATTTATATGTAATATTACATATTTATATATACGCACTATTATCATACCATGTTCCGCCCGTTATCGCCTGCTATCCTGTCCACAATCTGAAAAAGATAAAGAAAAAATATAATTGGGATATTTCGCATCCTGAACCAATAAATGTATGACACAACCTCTATACAACCTCCCTTAATTTTAGCCTAGAAAATACGGTTTATTATCAATTTACTATATAATTTGATTTTTAGTTGCTTTGAAATCAATAAATAGTTAGTAAACTGAGTTGTAATATTAGTGACGTCATATGGTGACATTGCCATATAAATTGTATGGGAGAATCGTGTTTTGTCAGTTCATTATCAATCGCGTATTATTTATAACTTTCCCACTGCTCATTTACTTACTCTTTCACGCAAAATCTACTACACGGTTTTTTTATCTATCTAATAAACTATACAGTTATACAAGGTGTATTTTTGGTCTTGCTCAACCCGCTAGGAGATGATTCTACTCATAAAAACAAACAACTTTTATTATGGAACCAATTCTGAAATCGCGAAAAAAATATCAGCTGTTTCTAAGAAAAGTTCAATGCCCTCGGACCATAATGTATGAACCAGCTGATATTTTTTTCGCGATTTCAGAGTTTGTTCCATACTAAAAGTTGTTTGTTTTTATGAGTAAAATCATCTCCTAACGGGTTGAGCAAGACTAAAAATACACCTTGTATAATAGTTTTTTTTTATGGATTGGAAATCTTCAAATAACTTCTCCCGCCCTGGGCGGGGCGGAAGGGAGTGTCAGGCTTACTGACTAAAACCCACCCATGTTCCTTCGGTTGCACTTTATGTTCCTGGGCCACGGTAACTATTAGAACTATTCCCAAACCATAGGGGTCAGCTAGTAGTGAATATAATAAAATACCACAGTAATAAAAGCTTTCCCGCTACTCTATTAAAAAAAATGAAACATATTAAAATAGAACATTGTAGACAGATACCTATCGACGCAAAAAGAGGAGTGTTATAATATATTTGTCTGTCTGTATGTGGCACTATAGCTTTTAAAAGGATGAACCGATTTGGTTGCGGGTATTTATTTACTACTTTATTTATTTCCGGAGTGAGAAAGTCCTCTTTAATAATTTTAGATTAATAAAATTTTAAAATCATGACTGAACTAGCTGTCCCCTGCGGTTTCACCCGCATTTTTCGTTACTGCTCCGCTCCCGTGGGTCGTAGCGTGATGGTATATAGCCTATAGCATTCCTCGATAAATGGGCTATCTAACACTGAAAGAATTTTTCAAATCGGACCAGAAGTTCCAGAGATTACCCCCTACATACAAACTTACAAACCTACAAACTTACAAATTTTACCTCTTTATAATATTAGTATAGATAGTATAGATAACTTGCTACAATGAAACACTTCACTTTATACATAATATGCGAATTTCAAAACTCTTTTTAATTGAAACATCATTAAATTAACCTTTCGACGACCAAGCGACAGCCGGCTGTCGGGCTGCTATTGTCTTTCTATTGTGTCTCGAATCACGTGTATTCAAAGGCTAAATACGGTTTTTTAATAGAAAGCGTGATTTACGGGGAAGGTTTTTAATTATAATCCATGCTTATTATCTTATTATCTTATTATAAAATTCTCGTGTCACAATGTTAATTACCGTACTCCTCCGAAACGGCTTTACCGATTTTTACGAATTTTTATATTCATATTCAGT
Organism: Athetis lepigone; assembly: GCA_033675125.1. Taxonomy (NCBI): domain Eukaryota; kingdom Metazoa; phylum Arthropoda; class Insecta; order Lepidoptera; family Noctuidae; genus Athetis; species Athetis lepigone. The sequence goes on from CM066220.1 coordinate 10,093,425, forward strand.
AGGTCTGAGAATCGGCTACCATCTATTTTTAATACCCCTAAACCCTTGTTCACCCTTAACATTTTTAAAGCGGGTGAAACCGCGGGGGGCATCTAGTTTATTATAGAGAAGAGCCGGGATTTTTAAAGATTGTTTACACCTATAGCGGGACGGGTTGCTAGTTACAGTAATAATCACTCACCCCTCTTATTATAGGTAGACTGAGCACAGATCCTAATACTGGCACCATTCTTAAGAAATTCACAGCCGCTGGCAGGAAACCTCTGTAAACAAAAAATGCTGGTTAAAATCATGATGATACTTGAATGTTTTCAGTTAAGGTGTCTGGTAAGTGACCTACACGTAAACACATGATAGTACTCATGATAACTGTAAGAGTCCTAACTTGGACTTTGAAATAAAAGTAGTGGACTGTATAAAATTGACTTGGGATGACGACAACATAAATAAACCGGTCAAGTGCGAGTCGGACTCGCGCAACGAGGGTTCCGTAAATTGGTTTTAGGGTTCCGTACCTCGAAAGGTAAAAACGGAACCCTTATAGGATCAATTTGTTGTCCGTCCGTCCGTCATTCGACCCTTTTTCTTATAAACGCGTCGTGATATCAAGCTGAAATTAATATCACATACTCAGGTCTGCTATCCCTCAAAGCAGTGAAAAAATCAAATTTCTATTTCAATGCAATAAAAAGATACGGCTGTTTATATTGCTTATTGAGACATTTGCAAGGGAACCAAAACCTATAGGGTACTTCCCATTGACCAAGAATCATGAAATTTGGCAAGAAGCATTGTCATGTAACACAAGTAAAGGGAAAACTCCAACAACCAACTAAAGGCCAAAGTCATAGTCACCACATCACAAAAATAATATACAAAAACTGAACTCACCGGAACAGCAGCAAAAACCCATAAATCTCCGCCACCATGCCTATCATGGGCCATCCGAGCAACACAATGGTGATACCACCAAAGAAGGCCACAGAAGCCTTGATCTTATGCCGTTGGAAGAAGAAAAAGAATGTCCGCTGGAGCCCTATGACGCAGGCGAGGCCGCTGATGAAGAGGATCTGGAATAGGTACAGTCAGCATCAAAAGTCGATGACCACATTTAAAATTTCAAAATCGCTGTACACCTTATAATACCTAAATTGCTTAACATGACAAGCACCAGAAATTAATGATCATCGTAAAAGAGCATAAGTAGGTGACCACCACTTTTCAAAAGTCGCTAAACAAAGTTATGGCAAAAAAAGCATGACATTCTTCGTCTCTAAAGTCACTAAACAAATTTTTGACAAAAATAGCATACCATCGTTCATCTCAAAAGTCCCTGAACAGCATCAATTGTTTTTTGGGTTTAATATGTGTGTGTACACGTTTTGTTAAGTGACATTAATATAACATCCCTTTCCGAAGTTTCACAACAAAACATCTGGGGGCACGGTAGTACCTCCACCAAGATGATAAATTATTCTGATTAGTAAAACCGTTTATAATCCACCCTGGGTACTTGTCGCAGATATAAATAAATATCTTAGGACAACTCACACACGGTCATCTGATCCCAAGCTAAGCAGAGCTTGTGTTATGGTAACCAGACAACATACTTATATACTTTATAAATACATACATATTATAGATAATTTACACCCAGACACAGAACAAACAATCATGCTCATCACACAAAGTTTGTCCTGGGTGGGAATCGAACCCACAACCTCCGGCTTAGCAGTCAGGGTCACTAACCACTAGGACCAACAGGCATATAAGATTTTTTTTTGTATTAAATTTTTTACATCAGTGTAGACTGTCAACAAAGTTATAATTAAGTGGAAATATTCTTCTTATATTTAAGGTTAAATATTTTTTTAAATACCCCCAACTATGTTTTCTAAACAATTTATTTAAAAGGGAAACTGCGTGAATTTTGAAAATGAACCATTGGTTTACAAATAAGGTTATAATTCAATCGAACTAAAAAAATGATTAATGATAGATAGATAGTAAGACTTACAGTTTTACAAATAAGGCTATATTCAATCGTGATGTGGAAAGTTTAGATGACTGAAAATGTGCTTGTTGCTTGATCACCCACTTCTACTATTCTCATTGGCTCTAAGAAATAAAAATAATATATTTTGGAAAGTTAAATTCGAAATTTACATCCATTAAATATTTTTACATGATTTAGTTTTGATAGGACAATATTGGATTTGTAACTCTGAAGATAGAAACAAGCACTTTTTAGTTTGCAGTTCAGTATCCGAAACAAAGTAATGTTCAGCAACTTTTGGTAGTTATGCTGTTAAGTTATTTTTGGACGTTGCCATGATTACACTAGATACCAAAAGAACCATTTTATATTGTTCAGTGACTTTTGCAAAACTAATTGTTGTGTTATTTTTGGATGTTATAACGTTCAGCAATTTTTGACAAAATGGTGTTTAGTTAATTTTGAACTTTAATGATGTTCATTCAATACTGGTGCCTATCTTGTTGAGCGATTTATGGATGATATAGTGTTCAGCGGTTTTGAAAATCTGAATGTGGTCAGCGACTTTTGATGCTGACTGTACGACGACAACATAAAAAAATGGCATTCTGTTTAGTCCGTCTGATAGATCGGCCAAAAATAAGGGACATTTCTAGGTTTTTTTCTTGATCAAATTAATAAAAAATCCATACTAATTTATAAATGGGAAAGTGTGTCTGTCTGTATGTTTGTCTTTCTTTCACGGCAAAACGGAGCGACAATTGACGTGATTTTTAAGTGGAGATAGTTGAAGGGATGGAGAGTAACATAGGCTACTTTTTGTCTCTTTCTAACGCGAGCGAAGCCTCGGGCAAAAGCTAGTACAAGGATAAAGAGCAACAAAGTTCCTGAGTGGGGGCTTTTGACGTCACCATCTTGTAAAAATTGTATCAGATCGTGACGTCACGCGAAACTTCAACGCACTGTATCCACGTCATTTTACGTTTTTGGGAAAAAAGAAAAAATACGTGTCTGTAATTTTTTTATAATCTAACTAATAAGAATAATTCTTATTCACAAGCTTTTTTACAAAATTCCCATAAAGTGCCTGACTTCTGAGCTAGGTGAAAACCTGTGTTACAGAAATCAATGCCCTCTCCCAGTTTTGGTAGATATAAATTGTGAATATAAACTAAATCAAGCAATCGATGGGTTATGTTTAAGTGTATTGTGTATACTAAGCGCCTTACTAATAAACGCTGCATAAAGTTATGACAGGTTTATACGTCACAAAATGTATGGTTCCACAGGCTTTATTCATTGCATAACTTTACACAGTGATTATTAGTAAGGGCATAAGTGTGTGTGTTTAAGTAGCCAATTCTTAATTTTAATTTTAGTTTCTCGAACAGTAAGAGGATGATAGTACACTAACTGACGGACTAATTACTTTTTTTTCGTCGTCTCGCCTATTAAGGAGTAGTTTTTGAGGAACAGATTTCTCAAGAGGCGTGAAAGAGACTATGCACATTTATTCAGGTCTTTTCAGCTTATGTCTATAGAAAACCACGTTTTTGTATGAATCCGCGTTCGTGTTTGTTCAGCTTTCCGCGTCTGTTTAACTTTTGTATTTTTTCGCTGTTGTCTATGGATATAAGTTGAAAAAATGTGCGTAGTCCTTTAAGCTTCTCAGAGTAGATAGGGCATGTGCCTTAGGCGCTCTGCGCAGGGAGGCGCGCAAAATTTATAAAAAAAAATAACATTGACAATGGCGAAGAAAGCTTTCGCGGTACGCTCTTATTGTTACTGTCATAAGGTTGTTTTTGTCCGCTTGCAGTTGCACCAGGCGAAGCACGGACTAAATGCAACCTTATTGTCGTACTAATAAATGCGCACCGCGGCCTTTTTGTTCTCGTTTGTACAGGCTATTATCATCATTTGGGCCATCAGGTTGTCTATCAATCAATAATAAAATATACTTACATTTCCTATAGCAAGCAACCCCTTGTCGAAGAGCAGCAGAACTCCTAGGAACAGGAATGTCATGCCGAACCCGGCGAGGCCTACGCCTATCTCTGAAAACAACATTAAATAAAGATGTTAGCACATATTCCCTTTAAAAGATGACAATGACAGGCTATGTCGACGGCGCGTTCGTGGTCCAGGCACGCCTCAAAGAAATGTCTGCAAAATTGCAGGGGCGAACGCCTGCCGGGGCTGCGGGCTGAACGAAAGAGATACCGCGGCCCTGGATACAAGGGCTGAGAAGGCACATGGGTGGGTTTACACTCCCTTCCAAAACGCCCAAAGTTAGAAAAACCATTTGAAGATTTATAATCCAAAAAAAATTGCCTGTAAAGTCGGTTTTACGGGCGAAGATTTTACGTGACAACGTCTTTTACCGATCATAGTTGAGTGGGAGAGAGACGCAAGGCATTCGGCGGGCCTCTCTCTCGTTCGGTGACTCATCGTAACGTTACCGAGCGTTACACTTTTTCATAAGTGACTCCCAGCCGCAACCTAATTTAAGACGTTGTCACGTCAAAAAAAAAAACTGCGATGATGATGAATGTTACTAGTTAGTTCATCAGAAGTTATCAGCTGACAACAAAAGTTTCAGTAAGTTAATTGGCAGAAAACTTCTTTTGTCACTGTGTTACACAAGCTTAAACATAACCCCATATGTATAGGAAAGATAATAAATGGCCCAGTGGATAAGGCTTCCGAAAAGATAACAAAAAAGATAAACATTAGAAAGATCATATGAATTGAAAAAGTTACATTGGTACTTGTCCAATTAAAATTGAGCTCCTAATCAATCTCGTTTATTAATACGAACAAGATCTTTAGCTGTGCATCAAGTACGAGTTTTGATCTGAGTAACGTTTATTAATACAGGCCTTACCTAAGGAGAGGGCACCTTATTCTCTGGGCCATCATAACATAACGGAACTCATTCCAGTTACAGCAGATAATTCTTAAGATAACAGAAATGCATTATGTTGGATACTCTTCAATAAATAGGTAAGGATTATAAATTTATCAATCAGATTTTATCAAAAAACTGATTTATAGTAATGTTATCAATCACTACTTAATAATTTTTGAAGGAATATAATAATTTGAAAAGCTAAAAAAAAATGGTTGCCTGTAAAGTCGGTTTTACGGGCGAAGATTTTACGTGACAACGTCTTTTTCTCGGTAGAATATTTATTGATATGAATATAATTAAATTGCACAATAGGAACAAGGAATTGAATGAAAATAAGAATTGCACAAATTTTAACTATAGAATCATAGTTGAGTGGGAGAGAGACGCAAGGCATTCGGCGGGCCTCTCTCTCGTTCGGTGACTCATCGTAACGTTACCGAGCTTTACACTTTTTCATAAGTGACTCCCAGCCGCAACCTAATTTAAGACGTTGTCACGTCAAAAACACGCTTTTATAGCCTACTGAACTAAAAAGTAAAAAATCCATACAAAGGCAAAGACAAAGACATTTATTCGTAGAATATGGTAGGTTAACAGATGTTAAACATGGTTCGTACAGCATATCCACCGCATAAAGCGGCATACGAATATTTATAGTTACAGTAAAGAACATTTATGTTGACTTGTAACATAAAGATATAGATGTGTAGATAAAACTAAATTAACTTAAACTAACTCAAAAAGTATCTTCAGATATAACAATAAACTATAATTACATTATATCTCTTTAAATAAAATTAAACACAATCAATAACAACTTTGGCATGTAAAACTAATTCCTAAATAACTATTTGTCATCAAAAAAATCTTTTAATGAGTAGAAGGACTTTATGAGTAGCCACGACTTTAGTTGTTTTTTGAAAAATTGAAAAGGTGATTCTCTGATGGGTTTTGGAATATGGTTGTAAATTTTGATAGACATTAGGTAACTGTTTCTATAGTGTAGGGTACTATTGCAAAATTGGGTTTTGAGTTTAGTGGGATCTCTTTTTGTAAATCTTTTATCGTCAGCTACTGTGGAGAAAAAACGCATATTTTTCCTAACAAATACACCTGTTTCTAAGATGTACATGCAAGCTAAGGTCAAAACTTTTAACCGTTTAAATATAGGTCTGCAGCTCTCGTATGGTGGCGTTCCCGTGATTGCTCTCAAGCATTTTTTTTTTGTGCTATGAATGCTCTTTGCACGTGAGTCGAGTTGCCCCATAAAAGCAAGCCGTACCTTAGCACAGACGCTACATAGCCGTAATAGGCGCTGAGTGCGGCATTTTCGTTTGCCGTTTTGCGAAGCTCCTTTAGTGCGAATACAAATCGGTTAATTTTTTTACTAAGATTATCGATATGTATTCCCCAATTGCAGTTTTCATCTAGTGTCAGACCTAAAAATTTTATGTTATTATCTTTGTTTATGATCTCATTATTGTGTTCTAAATAAATTTTTGTTGGATTTTGTTTGTAGTTAGAGAATTGAATGAATTTAGTTTTAGACAAATTTACTTTTAAGTGGTTACTATTTAGCCAATTTATTGTTTTATCAATTGTTTCGTATACCTCTTGTTGATGGAATGTTTTATTATATACTAATATTATAAATGGGAAAGTGTGTCTGTCTGTCTGTATGTTTGTCTTTCTTTCACGGCAAAACGGACGGACGGCAGAACGGAACGGACGGACGGACGGACGAATTGACGTGATTTTGAAGTGGAGATAGTTGAAGGGATGGAGAGTAACATAGGCTACTTTTTGTCTCTTTCTAACGCGAGCGGAGCCGTAAAGACATACATACAGACAGACAGGCAGACAGACAGACAGACAGGCAGACAGACAGACAGACAGACAGGCAGACAGACAGACAGACAGACACACTTTCCCATTTATAATATTAGTATGGATGGTAGGTAACATAAATAATTGTCTTATGCGGGCATTGATTCCATAACAAGAAGTATAATTGCAAAGTTTTCAAACAATAAAGAAGGAACCAGACTTAAATTAAGGGGATTATACAAATGAGCAAACCAGCCATGTACGGTCAATAACTCATTGGATCAAAAAATTACCAGTGGTGTGCACTGTAAGGTACTTTATATTTAGTAATTATAAATTATTTTGTCTGGGATGAAGTGTCGTGGCCATTGTGGCCCCCAGAATCCACCCATTTTATCACAAATTAAGATATTGAGAGACCATGAAAAATAAATTACACCCACAAATAAACAAATGCCTCTAACCTAATATATATGGCAGAGATGTTTTTAATTAAGAATTACACGATTCAGGCATTCATTATTATGAATAAGAAAGCAGCCAGTACTGGTAAAAGATTTATATATTATATTATACTTGAAAAACTTACATAAATGTTTGAAAACATAGTAAGTCATTTTGAGAGGAGATTTAAACGCTAACTTCTACATTTTGAGTATATTTTTCTATCAGAATAGGATACAAACATTGTAAAGATGTAAAAAACAATGAGTAAGCTGTTTAGCTAAAAGTATTGATTGAAATAAATAACTTTTTGGTGAAATTTCAGCGTAGCTACACTAAACTTTAAACTATGACATAAAAATTGAAATACTTACTCTGAATATCTGTGATCTCGATCATTTTGTGCTATCAAATTAATTAATAATATTTTATGACTATCTTAACTATTTATTTTTGTTAAAACATATATTTTTTTACAAATTCATAACCTCGACTCCACGTCATTTTATTAATTGTGACAGTTGACATTGACTTTGACAATGATAGTGGAGTTGTCAATATAAAAAAAATATCGTACCAAAAAGTATTATTTCAAGAGTGTGGTTCTCTAAAAAAAAATCTTTATTTTTTAAAGAATCGCCTTCAGAAATTAAATAAAAAAAAATTGTGTGTATTTCTGAAGCTGGTGGCAATGTAAAACAACAAACAGAACGGCAGCAACTGTCTTCTAAATTTTAATTTTTATTAAAAAAACTACCAGAAAACATAAAGGAATTTTTATTTAATGCTTTCCTGGCAATTTTAATTCTAAATAATTATCATAATATTTAAAGTTTTTGAATATGAGGCAGCATACACAGGATGTCCCACCCACGGCTATGCCACATGGAGGGTAAGTACATTAAATATTGTAGATAGAACATTTTACTGAAAGAAGATAGTGGTGCCGATTCTCTTGTGCACAAACTATCGTAAATTTAAGTAAGGTGCATCTTTCTCTTTCCATTTCTTAAAGAAAAGGACAGAAGATACATTTTAGTTTAATCCTGTCAAATTAGACAGCGCATGATAAAAATTGACGTATATTTAGACGCCATGTTTTTAAATTGCGTCTAAATTATCTATGGAGTGTCTAAATTTGACAGGACTTAACTAATATTTGATCTTCTGTCCTTTTCTGAATTAAAAGGAAAGAGAAAGATGCACTTAACTTAAATTTACGATAGTTTGTGCACAAGAGAATCGGCACCATTATTTGAATTTTAAAAACATTAGCCGTGAAACACCCTGTATAACTAATAAGCCGTTTTTTTTGCGTTTTTGTGTTATGAATTATGTAAATTTTTGGTACCTGTTTAACCAAGGTCAATGAATGTATTTTATGACTTTTGATATGCAAATTGTTAGCTTAAATCAATGAGGAAGACGGAATTCGCAGATCGTCCTTGAACAAAAAATAATAAAAGTAGGTACTCTGTACACAAAAACAACGAGGGCGTTGGGTTTTTTAGACCCCACATGCTAATGGTTTTAGTGATAAAATGGAGCAAACTATCACCCCTAATATTTTGTACAGTCCGAACTCAGACATATTGTATATTTTTTTATCAATTTACGACTTCCAGCTTAGCCAGCTTAAACCAATAGGCAAGACGACAAAAAAAAAGTAATTAGTCCGTCAGTTAGATAATCAAAAAATTTGGGACACATATTTTTTCTTTTTTTTTCGTAAACAGAAAATGACGACAGTCGACAATACAGCGTGTTGAAGTTTCGTGAAACGTCACACCTTTGTATAATTTTAACTGAGGAGTGACGTCACAAGCCCCCTCTCCGGAACTTTGATGCTCTTTATCTTTGTATTTTGTTATTAATTTGATCAAGCAAAAAATATGTGTCCAGTATTTTTGGACTGTCTAAAAGACGGACTAAACAGAATGTCATTCTTTTGATGTAGTCAACATCCTTATTGAAAGAAAGAAAGAAAAATATTTATCTCGGCACACAACACACACTCACAGTCAGTGCAGAAAACACAATGTTACACAAAAATATAAAGAAAAAAAACACTGCATGTCTGAATACTCTGTATACATATATACTGACGACAATAGGCCATATTAAGGCCCATAAAATAAAATCGTTTCCATGCCTTTTAAAAAGGTGTAGACTCTTTTCTTTAAGGGCCCTAAGGTTGTTTGTCTACCGCCGCCGTCACCGTCACGTCAACTAGAACGAGATGACGAAGAGCCTTTTGTACGAGGTGACATGACGTGCGGAGGACACGCGGCTATGGTAAATGGTATGTAACGTAAATAATTATGGTAAATAATATAAATATATGTGCCGCCACTTCGGTACCGTCACCTCAATTTCTGACCTGTCTTTATATATACGAAATTTCCATCTTTGTATACAGAAACCCCGATGTCTTTAGTAAGCAAAATAGTATAACTAACAGAAGTAATAGATTCCCTAACAAATTATCCGCGCCAAGCCAACATACAACACTTTAGTAGAAACTCATATTGTATGGCTATCAAAATTTATAATAAACTTCCTAAGAACCTAAAAAATCTAAACATAATGGTCATTCAGAAGGAAATTATTTGAGCTTCTTACAAATAAATGTTATTACTCTACCAAAGAATTTCAGGATGACAAGGACATTGTTATTGTGTAGAGCATAATTATAACTAGACTAGCTTTCGCCCGCGGCTTCGCTCGCGCTAGAAAGAGACAAAAAGTAGCCTATGTTACTCTCCATCCCTTCAACTATCTCCACTTAAAAAATCACGTCAATTCGTCGCTCCGTTTTGCCGTGAAAGAAAGACAAACATACAGACAGATAGACAGAAACACTTTCCCATTTATAATATTAGTATTGTAACTAGATTATAAGCATAATATTTGTACACAGATTCGGTACTACCCTTTATTAAAAAACACCTATTGTAACTTATTGTAACTACATTCTGACAAATAAATTTTTCTTTCTTTCGTTGACGGTGACGGTGACGGCGGTGGTGGACAATCGCCCTTAGTCGTAACAACCGGAATTACCCCCGCCAGTAACCGAATTCAGGGGCAAGTAATTCAAACAATGCGTGGTGTCATAATATAATGCGTCATAAATTACTAAGTGGTAAAAACCATTTTCTAATTTTTTAATGTGGTAAATACCTTATCTACTTATGATTAATATCGGTCACGGTCTTAAAGTTTTATTATTTGAAGGCGACTATTTGTTTATGTCTTGATGACTTAGTGGTTAGGGAGCCCGCCTCTCATACAAGAGGTTGTGGGTTCAAGTCTCGGCAAGTACCATTGTGACTTTTTTAATTCATATGTACTATCTAAAGTATATCTGGACATCACTGACATTCCGTGCCTCGTAGCTCCCGGTTGTCATTTGTAGAACCTTGACAGTCGTTACGGGTAACTCAGAAGCCAGAAAGTCTGACAAGTAAAAAGACCAAAAAAAAAAAAAAGGTAAAGGTGTCCAAAGGTATTGTGGCGCCCAGTAACTGGGATGTGTAGGTCAGATACGAAGTCGCTTCACTTAAAACACAGTGGTATCCAGGTGAATCCGGTTAGGTCGGAAGCCGACCCCATTACTTGGTGTATTTTTGGTCCTGCACAACCCGCTAAGATGATTCTACTCATAAAAACAAACATTTTTTATTATGGAACCAACTCTGAAATCGCGAAATAAATATCAGCTGTTTCTGACAAAAGTTCAATGCCCTTTCGATTGTAATGTATGAAACAGCTGATATTTTTTTCTCTTATTCTTCAAATATTTAAACTTTCGACCACACGTGGCACAATAGCGACAGCCGGCTGTCGCTTGGTCGTCGAAAGGTAAAATATTATATTTTTTTATTTCTTCTTGTTTTTAGTTTTTCAAATTAATATATCGCCTGTCACTTCCACGGCTGAGACTAAGTCAATAAAACGGTTTAGGCTGTAGAGCGAATGAGACATACAGAAAAGCGTAACCTTCCTTTCGGCACTCGGGTAAAACGTACACAGATTATAACAAAACCCATTACATGCTTAGCAATAATACAAATATAAATCTATGTTACCTATAGATTAACAATTTACCTAATACAGCGTTAAATCGCTTTGGAACCGGTCAGAGGCGGTCGGGTGACAGCCTTAGCAAATATTATCAAAAAAATATGTATTTTAATTTATTTACGGTTATTTTTTGTGTTATTGCCTTCTCTAGTGTTATTTGTGATGACGATGAGCTGGAAGTGGGTATGTGTAGTGTTTTTTTTTTCTATTTTTTTAGGGAGTGGGAAATCATCAAATGACTGCTCCCGTCCTGGGTGCGGCGGGAGGGCGTGTCAGACTTTACTGACTAAAACCCACTCATGTTCCTTCGGTTGCCCTTCGTCACGGTAACTATTATAAACATTCCGCAACCACGGCAGGTTTTTTTATCTATTATGATAGTATTGTCGCCCGTGACATCACGTCGTCTGGTCAAAGCATTGTGCCCATATTTAACTCCGATCAGATAAAAATATATTTCCAAATTGTCCCTTAGGTTGCTCTGATTTATGTGGTACTAATGGTGCTGATTCCTTTTCACAAACTTAACTAAATTTAAGTTAAATGCATCTTTCTCTTTCCATTTCTTAAAGAAAAGGACCGAAGATACATTTTAGTTTAATCCTGTCAAATTAGACATTAGACAGAGCCTGAAGAAAATTGACGTATATTTAGACGCCATGTTTTTAAATCACGTCTAAATTATCTATGGAGTGTCTAAATTTGCCAGGACTTAACTAATTATTTTTATCTTCTGTCCTTTTCTTAATTAAATGAAAAGAGAAAGATGCACTTAACTTAAAGGTTGTTTAGTTTGTGAACGAGAGAATCAGAACTATTTTTTACATTCAAGATTTATTTACAGTTATTTACAGTACTGGTGAAGCTAATAAATGTGTTAATACTTATTATTATCTACATTAAGTAAAACATGTTACATTACTCAGATTTTATATTGTATTCACACCAAAATTTTACCTTAATATTTATTATCGATTTTGCCGTGAAATCAAGATTTTTGACGAGGTTTTGTAAGTGATTGGACGGAATAATATAATTCTTATGTTTAGTCGATTTGGACCTCTGAGTTGGTTTTGGCTGTTTCTTCTCAGAGTAGTCAACTAGGAAACACCGGCTCTCGGTACGAAATTTCATTTTACTCGGTTTAGTAGTTTTAGCATGAAAGTGAGAAGGTCAGACAGAGTTACTTTTGCACTTACAATAGTTAGTATGGGTGTATATCAGTTGTCTCATGTCTGATTTCCATAGAACAGGTTGTCTTGTCTGGGATCAGATGGCCGTGTTTGAGTTGTCCCAAGACATTTATTTTATTTTTAATTATTTTTCAGGTTCAGAATGCTTCTCTGAAGAGGGGATAAAGGGGATATGTGTCGAAATAAACAGATGTATGCAGTTTGTCTCGCATCTGAAAAACAGAAATAGACTCAAACAGGATCCACAGGTAATTTATTACAAAAACTGTCAAAGTTGTCAAATATCCGGCCGATGACTGGTCATAGTACTTAATATAAGCAGGTTCATTAAAGAAAGGAATCTTAAATGGCGGCATGTACTTGCGTTGACAGTTAGTACAGTCTGCATATAAAATTTAAAGTTGAATTTTTTTTTTCAAACCGAAAATATTATTAAGAATTTTTATTGTTTTCATCGGAAACAGTGCCTACTTTTACCACAATAACAAACAGGTAACAACAGAAAAATTACAGAAAACTATAACAAGATATTCGTAAAAGAGCACTGTGCGCGTCAAGGCGGCGTGGAAGCAAATCACGACAAATTTTTTTATGTGGATGGTACGCGCGCGAGTGAGTATAGACGGCACTAGTGTGCGAGCGAGAGAACATGACAAGCGCCGCCATTTTAGATTCCTTTCTTTAATGAACCAGGTTATAGCTGACTAGGGCCCCAGGCCCGCGTCGACGGCGCGTTAGTGTTCCACGCGCGCCTCAAAGAGCTGTCAACACGAAATTCCCGCTCACCAAAAAAAAAAGACATAGGACAACCAAACCTGACTGCGAAGCCGGTGGACGTCGATTCGATTCCTACCTAGAACATGCGATGAGCATTTTTTGTTGTTCTTGGATGTAATTTATCTATAATATTAAGTATTTATAAAAATAATATTATATATGTAGGTACAGTTGTCTGGCAACCAGAGCACATGCCTACTTTGGGATCAGATGACCGTGTGTGAATTGACCCAAGATATTTATTGATTGAAATATTTCAGATGTGTTTCTACAAAGGACAGATACCAGTTGTATGCTGCACCGATTGTCAGATTTTTAATGATACAAGGTAAGGACAAACCAGATGTATTTTTTCATCTTAACAACATTAATAATAATAATAATAACATCTGAGGAGGCTCTCGCTAGGCAGTTGGATCAGGGGCCTGATACAGAAAGCGGTACTCCTGGACACGGCGCGTATTGTCCGGAGGTTCCTCTCTCTGGAGCCCTGACCACCGGTAGCTTGGACCCTGTTCCCGATGCCGGTGGGCTACTATTTTTTATATTTTTAAATGTTATTTTTTATATTAATATTTAAAAATGTAATTTATATGTATGTTTACCTAATAAATGGAATAATAATAATAATAATTTAACGCTGGCAACACTCACAAGTCATATGTCTAATTTTCGTCTTGCGTATTTAATAAATTAGTAAAATAAATATAATATCGTTTTCGCACTGTACAAAGTTAAAATTCAATAGTAAAACCAAATTAGAATAAACCTTATAAATAATAAATCAAAATAAACAATGATTTTACAAAGCCATATAAAATTTAAGATATGTGACAGATGTCACTAAAAATACCTACATTGTCAACGAAAGAAAAACGATGAAACGCAAGAAACTTGAAAATACACAATGATAACCAGGTCAGCCATCAAACGAGCACATCCAACACCTCCGGGCCCGTCGCTCAGCTCCGCCTCGCCGCCGCCGGAATCCAGACCCATCGTGAGCGCTGTGACACCGGCCGTGGCAGTTGCGTCGAGTTCGAGCGACGAGTATTTCTCTCCACCGACGTCGCCACCACCTGTTCGTCGGCGGGGAGGTCGCCGGCCGCCGGGGGGCTTGGGACTTCGAGGCCCATCGGCCTCTGATAGGGTCCCCGCTCCCGGTGGAAGTGCGCGCATGAAATGGACACAGCCAATAAATAAAAATGTTATGCGCGCATACTTTGGGGCTACAGAGGGGGGAAGTAACCTGACTGCGTACCGTGGTCGGATGCTCTCTCTGTTTCAGGTGCTTGAACCGGCTGTCAATGTTACGGCCCAACGACTGTCGGATCAGGTACGTGTCATCCAGCGTAATCATATGTTGGATGACGCAGTGCTTGATCGGCTACGCCTCGAGTCACGGAGTAATCCTGTTACGCCTGCCTCGCCAGTGGGTGCGGTTGCCGTGCAACCGCAAGATTTAGGTAGTGGTTTGCCGCGACCGCCTTACGCTGGTGAGATGGATGATGATAGGCCTATATCCGTGAGTACCGAGTACAGTGAAAAATTGAGGAGTGCTTTGGAGTGTGCGTTCCGGGAATATCGCTCTACACCGCCTGAGCTTAGACCGCGACTACCTCGTTTGCCCATGCACAAGAAAAATAGGGCGCTGGTGTGTGCTCTGGATTCGCTGCTGTCAAGCTATTTTGATGGCAGCGAAGACCTCGCTGATACCCACTCAATTTTGTACTGCGCAGCTGTAGCAGCGTGTCGTGTGGCTCACGTCAAATTTCCCAACAGTGACGGAGCCACACGACCTAAACCTGCTGTACCAGCGTGGCAGTGCAGAATTGAGCGTCGTATTGATGAGGCTAGAGCACTCATCGGCAAGCTGATCTGCTTCAGGGAGGGCAATACGCGCCCTAGAGTGATGCGCTTTGTAAGGTGGGCGTTTGTGGGGACTGACATTCGTCCCCAAGATTATATAGCCCACATCACAGAGCGTATCGACTTCCTGAAGCAGAAGATCTTTGCATGGGCAAACCGTATTCGTCGGTACAAGCGAAGAGTGGAGCGCTATACTCTGAATCGCACATTTCAGAGCGATGAGAGGTGGGTATATAGGGCTTGGGAACGACCAGACCAAGGTGTGATTGACACGCGCCTTCCGGATGATGATGCCATGAGTTCATTCTGGCGCAGCATCTGGTCGGTGCCTGTCAGTCACACTGAGGGCGATTGGATTCGGGAGGTTGAGCGAGCATGTGATATTGTACCAGAAATGGGGGCTATTACCATCAGCCCCCAAGATGTTGCTTGTGCAGTCCGTCCGTTACCTAATTGGAAATCTCCAGGGCCGGACGGGCTGCACAATTTTTGGATAAAATGGTTTGTAAAATCACATGTTCGCTTGGCATCCCAGTTCCAATCAGCCTTAGAGTCTGGATCGTTACCCCGATTCTTAACAACTGGAGTCACCCACCTGCTCCATAAAACAGGTAGTACCACGGAACCCAAGAATTATAGACCAATAACTTGTCTTCCACGGTCTATAAAGTTCTTACATCCATTTTGAGAGCTAAAATTAATAATCATATTAATAATAATTCTATCATGTCTGCCTCTCAAAATGGATGTAGGAAAGGGTCTCGTGGTACTAAGGAGCTGCTCCTCATTGATATGGCTATCAGTCAGCAGGTTCGTCGTTCTCGAAAGAACCTGTCGACATGTTGGATAGATTATAAGAAGGCCTACGACTCGGTGCCACATACATGGCTCATGAGGGTGCTGGAGTTGTATAAAGTAGATGCAACTCTGCGCACCTTCTTGATGTCGTGTATGGGGCAATGGAGGACGGTCCTTCACTATCCAGGATGTCGACAGATCCGAGAGAACGGCGAACCTATAAAGATCGAGCGAGGTATATTTCAGGGCGATAGTCTGAGTCCGCTGTGGTTCTGTTTGGCCCTGAATCCTTTAAGCACACTGTTGGAGGGTTCAGGGCTAGGCTATCGGTTGCGAAGAGGCGGCCAGGTCATATCTCATCTCCTTTACATGGATGATCTAAAACTCTTTGCCCCACCGAATTGCAACTGATGAAGCTACTGAAGGTAACAGAAACTTTCAGTAGTGCCATCAGGATGGAATTTGGTGTGGACAAATGTGCAGTCATGCATGTAAAGCGAGGGGAGATTGTGGAATCAGAGGGGACCCAACTCTCGGATTCCATACACCTTAGGTCCCTCTCCTCAACCGAAACTTACAAATATTTGGGTATGTCGGAAGCGTTAGGCATCAATGCTGCCGACATGAAACAGGCGTTGAAGGAGCGCTTCTTTGGCCGCCTGAATAAAGTACTAAATAGTGTTTTATCAGGCGGAAATAAGGTGCGCGCCTTCAACGGTTGGGTCATGCCGGTTTTGATGTACTCTTTCGGCATACTCAAATGGACTCAGACTGAATTGGACGCCCTGGATAGAAGGGTCCGCAGTCTGTTGACCGCAAATCGGATGCATCACCCACGGTCATCGGTAATGAGACTGTATATCCCGCGGAAGTGTGGTGGTCGAGGCTTTTTGAATGCTAAGACCCTGCACAACCGTGAGATATGCAGTCTCAGGGAGTATTTCTTAAAAGCCGACGTGGGGATGCATCGGGATGTGGTTTCAGTAGATAAGGGCCTCACCCCGCTCTCTTTAGCAAACGAGAACTGGCGCAAACCTGTGGTATTGGATACGGCTGACCGCAGGACGGTATGGCAGAGCAAGGAGCTCCACGGACGCTTTTATCGGGTCTTACATGGGCCCGATGTAGATTTCTTGGCGTCCGTATCCTGGCTACGTTTCGGTGACCTCTTTGGGGAAACCGAAGGTTTTGTCTGTGCGATAATGGACGAAGTTATGATGACGAACAATTACCGGAAATACATTGTGAAGGACGGCACGGTTGACATATGTCGGGCATGCCACCGTCCCGGGGAATCAATCCGTCACATTATTTCTGGGTGTTCTAGTTTGGCTAACGGAGACTATTTGCACAGACACAATCTTGTAGCTAGGATTATTCATCAGCAACTTGCCTTGAAATACAGTCTTGTGGAATCGGAGGTACCGTACTACAAGTATGTGCCCGACCCAGTTCTTGAGAATAGCCATATCACACTGTACTGGGATCGATCTATTATCACAGACAGGACTATTGTTGCCAATAAGCCTGACATTGTGGTAATAGATCGATTAGAGCGTCGGGCAATGATTGTTGACATAGCCGTTCCACATGACGAGAACCTCGTTAAAGCCGAGAAGGATAAGCAATCCAAATACCTTGACTTGGCTCGCGAGGTTGTCGACATGTGGGACGTAGATTCAGCAGTCATTGTGCCGATAGTCGTGACGGCCAATGGCATAATAGCTAAGAGCCTCGATCTACACCTAAGGAGGCTCTCGCTAGGCAGCTGGATTAAGGGCCTGATGCAGAAGGCGGTACTCCTGGACACGGCGCGCATTGTCCGGCGATTCCTCTCTCTGGAGCCCTGACCATCGGTAGCTTGGACCCTGTTCCCGATGCCGGTGGGCTACTATTTTTTTATATTTTTAAATGTTTTTATTATTTTTATAACAATATTTAAAAATGTAATTTATATGTATTTAAATGAAATAAATGGAATAATAATTTTATTCAAAATTCTTTACAGGATAAATTACATACTGTCTTAAAAATACATCTTAATTCTAAGTCTTATGTGCCTGAACTAGGAAATCCTGTGTTTCAGGCAAGAAGATCTTAAAATAATTTAAAATTAACAAATAATCAAAAGAATTCTATAGTATAATACAAATGTGTAAAAAATCTGTGATATAGACAAATTGAAATCTTAACTTCTAAATTCCTAACTAACAAAAATACTTAAACTAGGTCAAAATTTTATAAATTGTGCAGTTCCTTAATAATAACAATAAGGTACTTAAACTAGGTCAAGAAATGTATAAACACAAAATAAAAATAAAGTCACTTCAGTACCATCAGTAAATTCTCTGTATCATCGTAGGACATTTTTTGAAGAGTTTCCTTAAGAATTCTCTTACAGTTAACTGTACTCAGGTTATAAATGTTTGCTTTCGCGTTCAATCTATTGTAGAGGAGAGGACCAAGAAACAGATAAAATTTTGATGTGAAAGCATGTTTGGTATGATTTTGAGGACAGACTAAATCTTTACGTCTTTTGTTAGTAAAATCCGTGCTATATGTTAGATCCGCGTGCTGTTTTAATACGATACCCATTATAAATAACTGTCGGACTGTTAATACTTCACATTCTTTGTATAAGAGGTTAGTGGGATACAGGAAAGGGCGGAAAGTACATACTTTGAGAATTGCCCTCTGAGCTCTCTCGATTGTTAGTAACAATGTTTTACCCGCTCCACCCCATGTCGTAATACAGTATGTTACTATTGATTGACATAGGGCAAAGTAGACTTGCCTAACAATTTTTGGGTCTGCAATGAGGCGTAATTTTTTAAAAACAAATATCAATTTCCGTATTCGATTATTTACTGCCTCTATCTGATGTTTAAAAGAAAGTGTCTCGTCGATTATAACTCCAAGGTACTTTACTGTATTGGACATTTTAATATTAGGACAAATACATTGGTTATTTGTGCTAGACGTGCAGGTATGAGCATACAATGTTGAGGTAGTGCTAGTTAGTTTTTGCTTACGCATCGAAAACTTGACGTAATTAGTCTTGTCAGCATTTAAAGTTAGTGAATTATTTTGAAGCCATTTATTAATAACATTGAATCCGTTTTGCGCAAACTTGTAGACATTTTCTTCAGAGTCAGCCGAAAACAAAAGAGCAGTGTCGTCGGCATAACAAACGATATGGCCATGATCTAAATTTAGATTACAGAGATCGTTTATGTAAATTAAGAAGAGTGTGGGCCCTACAATACTTCCTTGAGGAATTCCGAAAGCTGTGCTTTTTTCATCATCACTGATAACATTTCCAATCTTTACACATTGCGTACGTTCTTCTAGATAGCTCTTAAATAGATTCAGCTGAATTTCCCTGATGCCTATGGATTCAAGCTTGCGCAGCAAAATGGGAATAGAAACTGTATCAAAAGCTTTTGCGAGGTCCAGGAAGATTCCCACTGTGTGATTACCTTTATCCAGTTCTTGTGCTAAATAGTCAGTTAGATGGTGTACGGCATTATTTGTAGACATTCTAGGCCTAAATCCAAACTGCCGTCTAGAGAGAATAGATTTATCCTCTAAATATTTAAGAAGCCTATTGTTTATAATCTTTTCTAGTATTTTAGACATAGTAGGCAGTAAGGAAATAGGTCTATAATTAGTTACTTGGTCTTTATTCCCTGATTTGTAAACTGGGACAACAACAGCTTTTTTTAAGCACTTGGGGAACACACCAGTAGTTAAACATTTATTGTAAATGCAAGTTAAAGGTGGTACTAAAAGGTCTTTGAAATGCTTGATAATTTTACTAGATATGTTATCCCAGCCAACTGCACAGTCGACTTTTAGACCCATAATAATCCTTTCCACCTCCGCTTCGTCAGTATCAAGTAATACAAAGGATGATAGACTAGTACTAGATGCAAACAATGAGCTTGTTAGGTGATGTGGTTGTCCCTGAATTTTTTCAGCTAGGCACTTGCCGACATTAACAAAGAAATTATTTGCTATGTTCGCAGATGTTAACTGTGATGAGTGCGCTTGTAATAAACCCGAAGAAGACTCATGCCGTTTTGAACTATATGTCACATTCTTAATAATTTTTCAGATCTTTTTGCTATCTGTGCCGGCTTCTTTTAATGCAGTGTTATCGTAATTGCGTTTTACTTTTTTTAAGAGGTCGTTACAAAAGTTACGATACCGCTTATATGTCACTTGCAATACTAAATTATTCGGATTAGCTTTAGATTTCATATGCAATTTGTCTCTATTTTTCATACAACGTATAAGACCAGTCGTGATCCATGGCTTTATATTGCAGTATTTGTTATTTAACCGAGATGTGACCGTGTTCTTCTGAATAGCATGTTGCACTTTTTTTATTAGGTACAACATACAAAACTGTGGATCAGCAGAATTGTAGACTGGGTCAAAATCAATGTTGCGCAAATCTTCTTCCAGTTTATGTAAATTTAATTTAGAGACTGTGCGAGAGGCCACATTAGGTAATTTACAATTAAGAATAAGTAGGTTAGCACTGTGATCGGTTATTGTTGAATTAGTTACAAGAGTAAGTGCAGAGAAATTGGTTTTGAGCATCATATGATCCAAGCAAGAGCCACTTTGATGTGTAGGAAGCGTATGAGCGGGAAGCAAACCATGGAACGCGCATAGGTTTAGATATTCCTCAGCTGAAGTGTCTGCTTTTCCAGGGAGGATATTCATATTAATATCTCCAGTTAAAATTATATTTTTGAAAGATGATAGGTTCTGCAAGGTTTCGTTTAGAGAGTTAGTGAATTGTTGTGAATTCGTAAAAGAGGGAGATCGATATATAGCTAATATCGCAAATTCTTCTCCGATTTTAAGCAACAATCTGCTGCAATCGTGCATTTTTGGCTCCACGACTGACACATTTAAATGATCTCTTGCAAAAACTATCACCCCATCGTTCTGATTGGAAATAGAGTTAGTCTTATACATACAATATCCCGGAATTTGTGGTATGTTATATTGTTTAGCAAGCCAACATTCAGTTAGGACAATAATGTCACAGTTTATATCTAGACGTTTTAAAAAAATGCTAAAACTATCGAAATTCTTAAAAACACTGCGAATATTTTGAGTTAATAATGTTAATGGACTAGTATAAGAGGAAAGAAATTGTTTGCACTGTTCAACGTCACAAACTTCCGACTGAGATACAGAGAAATTATCAATGTCACTAATTATATTATTAATCATATTAAAAATATTATTAAGAAAAGAATAACAATAAAGGCCAAGAAGAATCGTAATTTACGGCGCTCTTAGGCGCCTCCATAATCAATAGAGTTTATGTACCTATTTTCTGCCATAATCTTCGCCGGACAATCCGCTGCACCCGTCTTGTGACTGCTTGGCTTTTTGAAGTGCAAGCAAGTAGCGCATTTTGGTTCTTCTGATTTTTTATGGCATTCATTGATGGAATGACCCACTTCACCACAGTGGCCACACGTATAGGTGGTCTCCCGACATGATTTAGCCGCATGTCCGTATTGCTGGCACTTATAACAATGTGTGACAAGGGTAAAGTCTCTCACAGGGCAGGAAGACCAATTAACAAATACTCTGTCTTTGCAAATCAGGGCTTTACGTATCTGTGCTGATACTTCAATTATGAAGTTACAGGTGTCAGCATCCTTCTTACCTGACTTGTGGCTCAGCTTAATGGAGGACAAAAAAGTGTTGAGGCTGCAATCCTGAAGTTTCTCGGCTAGGTTTTGGTTGAACAAACAAGTAAAAACTTCCTTGTCTTGCATGGAAGAGGGCACTCCGATAATTACGACTCTAGGTTTTCTTTTTTGAGGTTCGTCGACAGTAAGGCCTGAATTTGAGGACTGCATAGATTTCTTTACCTTTTCAATGTCATCCTTGCTTTCAGTGCTGATGATGACACCGCCATTTTTTGTCTTGCGTAGTCCTCTTACTTGTAGCTTCATCTGTTCTGGGCAGATAATTTTTTGTACAAGTGACTTTGTCTCTTCACTAGACTTAAGTTTGTCGTTTGGATAAATGGCCACTGAGCTTAAATTTAAGGGCTGAACAAATTTGTTGCTACCTTTCTTCACCATATCAGCAAAGGAAGATCCCGTATTTTGATTATTAGAGGCTCCAACTTTCATCTTCAGTTCTTGCAGTTGATGCGATAGGTCAATTTGGTCTTCAAGCCTTTTTATGGTAGAGTTGGCCATGATTGCTCTCATTTTGACGGACTGGTACTGAACCGCCATCTGAGATGTGGCGTGACCAATTTTCCGGCACAAAGCACTTATGCGCATTTTTTGTTCAGAATTCAATTTGCCCTCTGATGCAATAGTGGACACTTCCCCTAGACACAGTTCAATGCTCGTCATCCAGTTTTGTATTTCCGGCGTTGAAATCACTTCTAGCTCATTGCTTTGGTTGGGCTGAGGGTGAGATGAGGGCGTGGGCACGGGTTGGTGGGCAGCTGGGGGCACGGGTGTAGAAGGTGGGCTCCGAGCGCATCGGTCACCCCGGGAGAAGGGGCTGCTTGCCATTGTGACACAATTATCGACTTGTGAACACTTAACACATTTTAAATCGTTACGTAAGATAACTAGCAATATTATGCCTACGTTTCACAGAATTATCTGGCCAGTAGGTAAAACCAGGTCACGATTCAGCGAGTTTTTATTTATTAATTTTATAATTCTTCGGCACGTCCGTTCACAACAAAGTACAACGTGATCTTGACATTATATTATTAATGACGAGCCTGTTGGTTTAGTGGTTAGCGACCATGGTTGAGCTAAAAAGTGCTGATGCCACGCGTCATGCTCGTGAACGGGCGCTATCAGTTGAGATGGGTCATCTCTTAACTGCCATGACTTTTTATTTTAATTTTTTTTAATCTTGTATTTGTTTATTTTGTTACATAGTTACATTGTTTTCACATGTAGAAGCAACAAAAAGAAAATGTAACCAAGACTTTGTAAAACATGATATTTTTAAAAAGAATGTCCGTGGAGTTTCTTGCCTGTTCTTCTCCATAGAGATCTACGTTTTGGAACAGGCAATTAGCGTCACTTTTCTTTTCTGACTAACCGACCGACTCTTTGACAATTCATAAGTACCTGTAAATGGTCTAAGTGAAATAAATGCTTTGAATTTTGAATTTTGACTGCATAACTGGAGGTCGAGGGTTCGATTCCCACCCAGAAAACTTTGAGTGATGAGCATGATTACTTGTTCTGTGTCTGAGTGTAATTTGTCTATAATATTTATGTATTTATAAATTACTAGCTTTTGCCCGCGAGTTCGTCCGCGTAGATAATAGTTCCCGGTCCTGGGGGATTTCCGGGATAAAACTATCCTATGTCCTTTCTCGGGCTCCGGACTATACATGTACCAAATTTCATTCAAATCGGTTCAGTGGTTTAGGCGTGAAGAAGAGACAGTCATACTGACAGAGTTACTTTCACATTTATAATATTAGTATAGATATAAGTATGTTTATCAGTTATCTGGTTACCATAGCACAGGCTCTGCTTAGTGGAGTATCAGATGACCGTGTGTGAGTTGTCCCAGGATATTTATTCATTTATTTCAGTCAGGCAATCTGTTTGACGGGCATTGGTCTAATGGTTAGTGACCCTGACTGCTAAGCCAGAGGTCGTGGGTTCGATTCCCACCCAGGACAAACTTTGTGTGATGAGCTTAATTGTTTGTTCTGTGTCTGGGTGTTATAATTATCTATAATATGTATGTATTTAAAAATTATATAACTATGTATACCTATATCAGTTGTCTGATACCATCTGATACCATAACACAAGCTCTGATCAGCTTGGGATCAGATGGCCGTGTGTGAGATGTCCCAAGACATTTATTCACTTATTTCAGTCTGTCAATCTGTCTGTATACCATTTTATTTAAATAGATGTATTTCTGTTTCAGTAAAGTGGTCGTCAATCGATTTGGATTACATTTCCTCAAGACTGGAAAGAAGGCTTATGATAGTAAGTACACACGGCGCACATCAAGCTATACAAAACCAGTTTTAGCTGACCTCGCATTGTGGTAAGTTTTTTGTACAATCAGAAGTCAGCTTATACTGGTTGAGTATAGCTTGATGTGCAGCCCACTACTTTATTTAAGTGTTATAGTATGATAGAGTAATCCCTTAATGTTTAAACTTCCAAGCGACTGCCGGCTGTCGCGCTGCTATTGTCTCTATTGTGTCTCGAATCACGAGTACCATGTACCATGTGGTTATGTGTGTGTGTGTTCGTGTGTTTGGTTTAAATACCATTACTTGCGTCAAACAAAATAAATATAATATTAAGTAAGTATTAACTAAGGCAAATATTAGTTTCTGAGAAACCCATATACGTCAGTACGTACAAAAAAATGATTGCAAGGTCTAGCTTGAGTGAGTCAGAGTAAAAGTATTCGTTGCTTTAGATAAAGTTTAAAGTAAGATTGTTTTATTCCTGTTCCAGAGTGTGCAAGTGACAGCGTTAGACACGTTGTCTAGCACCGTCTCTTTCCCACTGAAAGTAATATCGAAGTAATACTGTTAAAAGGGCTTGTGGTAGGCCCCCAGAATAAAAAAAAATGCTAATGAAAATAATCAATAAACTACAGTCACTCAATAAATTTATTTAAGTTTGTAAACATTAAGGAATTACGATATAAGGCTTAAAAAGTCCTTAATATAATATCATAAGGCTTAAAATTTTTTTTTAAATAACAAAAAAAAAATACTTAACGTTCCGAAGACGGTGGCTTCCGTTCTGTTTGTTTCATTTCATTATCAGCGAGTTCGGGAAGGAGCCCAACATGGCCAACGCCTGCCGGGGTTGCGGAATGTTTATAATAGTTACCGTTCCCCGGAACTTAAAATGCAACCGAACGAACATGAGTGGGTTTTAGTCTGACACGCCCGCCCGCCGCGCCCAGGACGAGAGCTGCAGTCATTTGATAATTTCCCACTTCCCAAAAAAAAAAAGTGAGCGAGTTCCAAAAAAGTTATTTTTCTGCTTTTTAGTTTTTGAAGGTGCTTTTTAGGGTTCCGTAGTCAACTAGGAACCCTTATAGTTTCGCCATGTCTGTCTGTCTGTCCGTCCGTCCTTGCTTAATCTCTGTGACCGTTAGCACTAGAAAGCTGAAATTTGGTACCAATATGTATACCAACCACGCCGACAAAGTGGTAAAATAAAAATTGGAAAAAAATGTTTTATTAGGGTAGCCCCCTTATATGTAAAGAGGGAAGTGATTTTTATTTTCATTTTAACCCTGACGTGTGATATATTGTTGGATAGGTATTTAAAAATGAAAAGGGGTTTACTAAAATCAGTTTTTGATAATGTCAATAATATCGGAAATAATCGCTCCAAAAGGAAAAATTAAAGCGTCCCCCCCCCTCTAACTTTTGACCCGTAGGTTTAAAAAATATGAAAAAAAATCTGGAAAGTAGAACTTTATAAGGACTTTCTAGGAAAATTATTTGGAACTCGATAGAAAGAACAGTTTTTGTACAAAAAAGACAAAAAGGTTGTACAAAATAATTTCTGCGTACTTAGTATTTCAACGTAACAAATAGCCTTTTTCTTTTAACTTATATAAGTGGGAACACTTATTGTGACGGACGGAAACTACGGAACCGTAGATTGAGCGTGGCCCGACACGCTCTTGGCCGGTTTTTTATATTACTTATTTTACTTTTATACTTTTTAGTGCTGTTTTTCATGAGATTTAACTTTTTTTAAGTCGGCTCGCCTTTCAACTTTCTTTCTCGAATCACGTGTGTTCAAAGGTTTATAATAAATATGGAATAATTATTTTTCCATTAACTGTCAAGTCACTGAATAAAATAAAAAGTCGAAGTAGGTATAGAAAGAAATGTAACAAGTAGTATGCTCATTTGCCGTGACCATTGCTCTGAATAGAGCGTCGAGCATACGCATAAATGTTACGTTACATAAATGACACTCACGTTAACAATAGTATCCGTTTTACCGTGAAAGACGGACAAACAAACAGACACACTTTCCCATTTATAATACAAGCTGTATTTTGGTCTTGAAAAACCCGCTAGGAGATGATTCTACCCATAAAAACAAATAACTTTTATAATGGAACCAACTCTGAAATCGCGAAAAAAATATCAGCTGTTTTTAACAAAAGTTCAATGCCCGACCATAATGAAAGAAACAGATGATATTTTTTTGAGACTTCAAAGTTGGTTTAATTTTTTTAAAATACACGTAGTATTAGTACGGATGCCCATTGTCCTTTCTTTTTTTTCATTTCTTTTATGGAAAAAAGGTTTTTCCTTAAATTACTAGATTCCTGAAAAATACTAGATTCCTGAAAATGTCCCTTACCTATTTCAGAATGCCTGGAGTACGTTGTGGATGAGCCATACCCCTGCAACCTATACGGCGGCGTGACGAGATACCTGGATGATGAGAGAAACTGCTACGACTACTCCAAGACAGCCATCTTGGCGATAGCTGGTGGACTGGATGCGGAGCTGGGCCAGTATCCTCATATGGTAAGGATTTGGGTTTTTGTATTTAATTAAGTACAAAAAGCCTCTTTAATTATGTATTTACTTCCTCCTTCACTATTTAACAAAAATATAAATTCAAAAATGTTTTCTTGATAAGTAACGATTGGCAACCTTATTACAACAACGATAAAACACCATCGATTCCTCGTATCCGCACGCAGCCTTTCTCGAATTATTTTATTATGCGCACCGCAAAAGAATGGAATTCCCTGCCGGCGGCGTCTGTGTTCCCAAATGCATATAACCCGGATCTATTCAAGAGACGAGTGCATAGGCATCTTTTGGGTGAGCTCGCTCCATCGTAGGTCTCGTCTATGCCCTCGGGCTAGTCTAGGACCAAGAGCAAGCCCATATGTAATAAAAAAAAAACAGTTTACCATTTTATAGATTTGTGTGATCTACACGTTTCACGGTAAAAAACCGTTTTTAAAGAACTTTTTTATAGATGGAAAATCATAACATGACTTCTCCCGTCCTGGGCGGGGCGGGAGGGAGTGTCAGACTTTTACTGACTAAAACCCACCCATGTTCCTTCGGTTGCCCTTAATTTTCCGGGGCCGCGGTATCTATTGAAACTATTCCGCAACCCTTGCAGGGTATTTAAAGATCTGACTGAAACACCGACATCCTCTTAGGACTATGTTTCTAACATCATAATCAACAACTTTTGTTCTACGACATTTTAAAAATTATCATATTTTAGTTCATTACATTTTCATACAAAATTAAAAATATTTAAATTGAACACTCTAAATGTGACGAAGTCTGCGTAGCATACAGTGCGCGGCAAGCGTAGGTACATAGGTAGGTATGTTGTTAGTTGTTACGGCACAATACTGAGTTAAAATGTGTTAGATAGGACAACGAAATCTAAAAGATTTGTTTTTGGTAAATGTATAACATTTTGTAAAAAATCATAGAACAAAAGTTGTTGTTTATGATGATAGTAACATAGTCCTGAGAGGATGTCGGTGTTTTACCAATAACCCTGTATAGGGACAGACAGATATCAGAAAGCGACTTTGTATACCTATAAGTTGGTTGGCCCAGACTCTGCCTTATCTGGGATCAGATGGCCGTGAATTATCTCAAGGTATTTATTATAATTTATCCCCAGGCACTGCTAGGCTACGGACAGGACGTGGAGACAGCAGACTGGCTGTGTGGAGGGACCCTGATCAGCCACCGATACGTCCTCACTGCCGCTCACTGCACCTCCACTCATTATTTGTAAGTTACTCTTTGTTAAAATAACTGTAGATTTATAAATGAAATAATACGTAAATCGCGATTTAAATATAGTACTGAAATTAAACCAGGACTGAAAGTTGACTAATCGAAGCCATACAATATGAAGTTTATCTCTGTCTTGGATTTCTAGTAAGTACTAGCAAACCCCGCAAACTCCGTTTCACCACTGTTGAAATTTTTCCTGAATTTTCTTTGCTATAAACCTCACGGAGCCCGAGACCTTTCCAACGAATGCAAAACCTTGGAAATCGGTTAGTGCGTTCTGGAGTTATAGCGTCAGGAAGGAAAACCCGACTTATTTTTATATAGTAGATTAAAGATTGATCGCTCAAATTCCATTTTTCGATCTGGTTTGGAAAACCCTCATAGCTCAAAACCATCCCTGTTTTCCTTCTCCCCACTACGTCGAGGCACAATCCTCAGCTGACGTCTGAGACCCCTAGTTTAACTACGGTACTAATTTTGAAACTGATTGACTTAAATTTTGACTATTAACCTCTCAAACCTTTTAACCTCCACAGAGGTGAAGTGAGGTTCATAGCCCTCGGTATACTGAAGAGGTCGGACCCTCAGGAGTTGTGGGAGACGTACAACGTGCAAAATATAATTGTACACCCGGAGTACAAACCACCTTCGAAGTATCATGATATCGCCCTGCTCGTCACTGATCAATGGTAAGTTTTTGACATAGTCAATAGTAAAATCATTTGTTTTCATTAGATCAAAAAGAGGCACTATGGAACGTTATTTACAAAACAAAAATGATTCTAGTTGCCCATTCCAAAATGTGGTTTCGTATGGTGAAGAATGGGCAAGAAACTTCGTCGCACCGTTACTGGGTTGTGGAGGTCTGATAGGCAGTCGCTCCACGTAAAACACCTGGTACCTATCCAGCTGAATCCGGTTAGGCTGGAAGTCGACCCCAACATAGTTGGGAAAAGGCTACAGAGATGATGACAAATTAGTATTATAACTACTGTCAATAAAACTAACTGCTCAATTTCAGGGTAAAATTCACGCAGTTGATACGCCCTGCTTGCCTGGATACTGGCGATACAGACGGAAAGGTGGCATTTGCAACCGGTTGGGGGTCTCTCGGACATCGCCAGAAATTGGCTGACACTTTACAAACTGTAAGTCTTTTTTTTTTCTTCTTTTGGCACAAACTGTAAGTCTGAATTTTTTTCCATAATACGGTAGTTTACACCATTATCAATTGACGTACTTTCTATGAGCTGTCAAAACGCAATTCTCCAATAGATTTTGTATGGCAATGGCAGCATATGGCGTCACTAAAATAACAACTCAGTTGACTATCTATTTATTAATTTCAAAGCCAAATCAAATTTAATATCAAATTGAAAATGAACCGAATTTTATGGGCTGAAATTAAAAGAGGTTTTATAGAAATTGTGTCTAATATTTATTGGTTAATGGTGTAAACTACCCCATTGTAGCAACTTACTTGAGAATGCTATTTCAGAAGACCCTGCGGAAATTTTACGGCAATTGAGTATATTGGTGCCATTGACGGTCATTTTGGCGTGTCAGTTGAACTGATGTACGCTCAAAATTTGATCGTGAGTGTCGAATTGCCATGCCAGAGTTGGTTGACCTAAACCGTTTGGAGTGGCGCCACGGTCTTACGACTAGACTGACGCAAAAATGACCGTCAATGGCTACCTTAAGACCTTCATATTTAAAAATTGAAGTGAGGCCTCGCGCAGGTGGCATGATGCATTTGACCAGGCAGTGATTCAGGTCTTAAGTCATAATTCATAAGCATTTATTGCGGTCCATAATATATACAGGTGGTGAACATAAATAATAGAATCAATCATGGTCCCGTAAATGAATCCTGTCCTTAGTGTCAGGCTTTTACTGATCAAAACCCTCGAAATGTTCATTCGGTTGCCCTTTCTGTTCCGGACCGCGGTAACTATTAGAACTATTTCGCAACCCCGGCAGGCATTTTATTCTATATCATTTCTAGAAATCGAGTCGACCCTCAGCACCACAAACCGTCATTATTTTACAACCTCCCTTCAAGATACCCTTGATATTCCAGGTGGTCCTTAGCGCTTACAGTGATGAAGAATGTTCCGCCATCTACCCCCCACATAGGCAACTCCTTAACGGATACAACCACACTACGCAGATGTGCTATGGGGATAAGGATCAGATAAATGATACTTGTGAGGTGAGAAATGGTAGTTGACACTGACCCTAAATGATAGTAATGTCTTTTATGAGAGATGTGAGAGAAATTCACCCGATCACTTCCTTGGCCTTTCGCCACGCCTGGTTCTAGCCGGGCGGCGAGCTATCCATCGCTCGCCGTCCTCAGTCTCACGCCTACGGTGGCCGGTAGTCGTCTTGCGACTCTCCACGTCTACGCCTGGGTCCCTGTCCGGGGCGCGAGGCTTGTCACTGCCTCACGCGCCTCGCCGCCTTCTTCTCTAGCATGACTGCTTCGTTAAAGGATACATTCCCATTCAGTTTCACCCCGGAGCATGGCCTGAACCAGCGCCGGGCGCGAGAGGTCAAACGTATCCTCATTCCATGTTTATGACCACTTTTAGTCTAACCAGATGCAGGTAAATACCAGTGTTGTACATGGAACAGACCCTGTTTGTAAAAGATGTTTTTCACTTAGGGTGGATTTTGGGAATAAGCCCTAGTTATATACTAGGTGACTGTTATAGCTGAATAAGTGACACATGAATGACAACTTCTCTTCCCCCCAGGGAGACAGCGGGGGACCTCTCCAAGTGCACTCCGAGCTATCCTCGTGCGTGCACACAGTGATAGGTGTGACTTCACACGGGAAACCCTGCGGGCTCGGCGAGGGCTTCGGCGTCTACAACAGAGTGGCTTACTACGTCGACTGGATTGAGGATGTCGTGTGGAAATAAAATATTTGATTCTCTGGTGTTTTTTGTTTAGTTTCCCCATTTATTGATGAAGAAGTTGTTAGTTAAACCTCTTTTTTTTAACCTTTTTGTGAACTGCCGCCATTTTGAATTATAGCGACATCTATCGCACAATTTGTGAATAACAGCTGAAGCTAAGCCACTGCTGCTTACCGTGCCATAATTACCGCAAGAGCAGCAGTGTGTAGCTTCGTAGCCGTCTTAATACTTAAAGGCGCTGGCCAGACAGAAAAGACGTAAGACTAAGATGCGTCGCGGACAATGGGAAATGTGCCGACGCCCCGTCTCTTCTATATGTTTAACGTCGCGTCGTTTCTATACATTTTGTATGAAAGGGACTTGTTAGAGACAAATGTCCTCGTCCCGTCTGCGTCTTACGTCTTTTCTGTGTGTCCAGCGCCAAAAATAGATCTATCTTGCAATATTATTGACCTCTGTTACCGGTCAATGCTTGTAGAGTCTTGATTCCAATCCCCCCAGAAATACAGCGCTCGACCTCTCTTGTACAAAAAACAAATATTATAATAACGTTACGGGAAGTCAAAAGCCAGAAAGTCTGACGAGTCTAACCAAGGGGTAACGTGTTGCCAGTAACTGGGTTGTGGAGGTCTGATTAGGCAGTCGCTTCACATAAAACACTGGTATCCAGCTGAATTCCGTTAAGACGAAAAGCCAACCCCAACGTAATTAGGAAGAGGCTAGGGAGATGACATTGATGACTTGTGGTCGTTAAAGTAGTATGTTGCATGATTGAGAGAAAATAAAAATATGATATAATAATCAAAAAACCCAACTGCAATTTCGAAAGTTGGTGGCAATTACATGAAGCAGAAACAAAACCACCGTCTTCCGAAATTGCAGATTATTTAATTAATTTTTTTCTTTTGTTCACATTATTTTATCAAATTATTTATTCTCGTTTATTCCTCTACTTTACCCTATGGAATCCCACAACTGAGACCAATACAATGACACTTCATCTGTCGAAATTCGTTAAACAGTTTAGGCTGTAGAGCGTGCCATAGAACGAGACATACATGCGCTCAAAAAACATAACCCTCATTTCGGCAGTCGGGTAAAATATAACTAGCTTTTGCCCGCGACTTCATTCGCGTGGAATAACAGTTCCCGTTCCCGGAGGATTTTGCGGGATGAAAACTATCCTATGTCCTATCTCGGGTCCCAAATTAAATCTGTCCCAAATTTCATTCAAATCGGTTCTATGGTTTAGACGTGAAGAAGAGACAGACAGACAGTCAGACGGATTTATAATATTAGTACGGATTTACTACACAGAACGTCGGTCTCCATCGAAGTGGGTTTTCATGACATAAATTGGGGTGTGAGAAAATTTTGATTGCCAATTCTGTTCTCCATGTAAAATTAAACCATGTCTAAGTAATACGTTGTAAATACGGCTCTAAAAGTAACCGTTACTAATTTATAATTCTTTACATTTGCCGCCGTAGTTTCAAGTAGAAGTCTCTAGTCAAAAATGGATTTAAAATCTATAATTACTGTTATTCTGTTTTCATTTCGTTTTGCCAATGTTTTATCTAGTAACACGGACGTAGGTAAGCGGTTTATTGTAGAAGAATTTTTTGTTACGCTGTAGAAAAGCTACAAATCATAGTTGATTAAAATTTGCAAATCCTTGAGTCATTACTGATATTTTTCTTACTCCTCCGCTGTTCTTTGTGATTAATTTCGTTGCGGGATCCAAGACAGTTGAATCGTTTCTCCGGGACTCGTCGAGCTCCATTGCTCGGCGCTTTTCTGGCGGACTCCTCTGTTGATTCTGGCTTTCAGGAGTTGCCGTGGTTGGGAATAGTGTGGCGGGATTGTCCCATATAAAAAAAAAGTCATTACTGATATCTTATATCTTACTCTATTATATTCGATTTCTTACTCCTCCGCTGTTATTTCCTGGTTAATTTCGTTGTAGGCTCTAGTCAGTTCAATCGTCTTTTTCAAAGGAGATTTTCGAAAATGAAATCTTAATGGGGTATTTGGTATTGTCTGCAGTTTGACTATCACAACACTAGACCATTTTTTTTTTGGGAGTGGGAAACATCAAATGACTGCTCCCGTCCTGGGTGCGGCGGGAGGGCGTCTCAGACTTTTACTGGCTAAAACCCACTCATGTACCTTCGGTTGCCCTTTATGTTCCGGAGTCACGGTAACTATTATAAACACTAGACCATCACGACAATCGAATGTAAATAACTAACCTTAAAATGAGTTAGGGCCAAGTACTCAACTTAATGTTAAGACGCTCTCAAATTTATTGCTGTCTCTGCTTTACTTTTTTTTTATTAGAGTGACAAAGACAGCACCAGATTTGATTGCGTTTTAAAATTAATCCTTCGAACACACGTGATTTAAGACACAATAGAAAGAATAGCAGCCCGAGAGCCGGCTGTTGGTTGGTAGTTGAAAGGTAGTAGTTTAAGTCGGTCATCACTTTTTGACATTCAGGGACTCCATGCACATTGAATAACGGAACCAACGGCGTCTGCTTGGCGATGTCTGAGTGCTACGAAAGTAATCAGAATATGAATAATATTATATCATCAAAGGTACGTGGTTTTTTGAAGATAGTGACTCAGTACCAGTCCCTGACTGCTTAAGCCATTTGATTTTGAGACCCGAAGACTTATCTATATATATATAAAACAAAGTCGGGTTTGTTACAACACTTATAACTCGAGATCGGCTAGACCAATTTTCATGGTTTTTGGTTCGTTGGATTTGTCCCCGCCCCGAATAGCAGAATACATCTTAAAAATAATGAAAAATCGACGAGAACATAATTATAAAAGATGAATCATTTTCCCCTATAGCTAATTCTAAATTCAATTAAAGATTGAAAACTTAAGAGAACAATAGTACTAGGAGCGCAGTAATGTGAAGTGATAATGTGAGAAAATTTAAAATACTGAGATACTTAGTACTTAAATCAATCAAAAGTACTAGGCGCGCAGTTGTGTGAAGTGGTTAATAGAAAATGTGAGCGCAATTTTAAGAAAATATATGTTTATGAACTTAAATAATATCCATCCATACTAATATCATAAATGGGAAAGCATTGGGAAAGTGTGTCTGTCTGTCTGTCTGTTTGTCTTTCTTTCACGGCAAAACGGAGCGACGAATTGACGTGATTTTTTAACCGACTTCAAAAAAAAGTAGGTTCTCTGTTCGACCTGTATGTATGTATGTATGTTTGTATGTATGTTTGTCCGCGATTATCTCGCGTTTGGCTGAACCGATTTGGATACGGTTTTCAGCAAAGTGTTTGTTACATTCTGGGGAAGGTTTTAGTATATAGCACTCATGGATATCCCGTGACGTTGCGCGCAGGGAGCCGATTTTGTTTTATAAGCTTATAAGTAGTTTTATTTTGAAAGTTACTCCAAAACGTAGTCAGACATTGGGACTCTAACTAAAAAGTAAAAAAATAAAAAGCTTTTTTCAAAAAAAGGTAACCGACTTCAAAAACTAAAAGCACAAAAATAACTATTTCGGAAGTCGGTGGCTTCTCTTCTGCTGGTCTATTTGTGTTGCCACCGACTTCCGAAATAGTTATTTTTGTGCTTTTAGTTTTTGAAGTCGGTTACCTTTTTTTGAAAAAAGCTTTTTAAGTGGAGATAGTTGAAGGGATGGAGAGTAACATAGGCTACTTTTTGTATCTTTTTAACGCGAGCGAAGCCGCGGGCAAAAGCTAGTTATCTTAATAAAATAGAAAGACAATGGTACCGATTAATTCTCTTATTCACAAAATAACGTAAGTTAAGTGCATCTTTCTCTTTCCATTTCATTAAGAGAAAAGGACAGAAGATAAAATATTAGTAAAGTCCTGGCAAATTTTAGACACTCCTTAAATGTATAATTTAGACGCGATTAAAACCATGGCCACTAAATATACGCCAATTTTCTTTTGGCGCTGTCTTAACTTAAATTTAGTTAAGTTTGTGAACAAGAGAATCCGCATGAATGTTAAGTTAAATAAATTTAAAATATGGTTTTTGATTTCAGTTTTGCTCATACAGTATTTTGAACCCAATAGTATGTTGTCCATACTGTAAATTCATTCAAAGTAGGTAAGTGTTTATTTTATTTTATCATCAAATGACTGCTCCCGTCCTGGGTGCGGCGGGAGGGCGTGTCAGACTTTTACTGACTAAAACCCACTCATGTTCCTTCGGTTGCCCTTTATGTTCCGGGGTCACGGTAACTATTATAAACATTCCGCAACCCCGGAACCGACCTACTCTGATGGCGAGATAGATAGAAGTTACTTGGCACTGACTTTGGCTTAGCCATGTTCCGTCTCTATCGTGCACTTGACGTTTGACAGTTGTGTAACAGTGACAGGTATAGTGCTTAGCCAAAGTGCGTTCTAAGTAACGTCTACTTATCTCGCCCTAACAATTCATAAGTGCCTGTAAATGGTCTAAGTGAAATATATGCTTTGGATTTTGAATATTTATAGTATTATAGTATAAATGTATGTATGTTTCAGATTTCTTTTTGGATTAAATGTGAAAATGTAAGTACTTACAGCATTTTTTTAATTAAAATAGTTTTTTTGGTTATCTCGTAACCTTTGCGGGTTCGAACCCAATCAAGTTCTTTAAGTAAACTTTTTCCTTTTATAAATGGAAAACGTTCTAACGTGAGGAATCCTGGACTTCTAGTTAATATAAGTCTGAAATCGCCATTCACCTTAAGCAAGCGTCATGATCAATTTGACAATTGGTGCCGATTCTCTTGTGCACAAACTAACGTAAATTTAAGTTAAGTGCATCTTTCTCTTTCCATTTAATTAAGAAAAGGACAGAAGATCAAATATTAGTTAAGTCCTGTCAAATTAGACAGCACCTGATAAAAATTGACGTATATTTAGACGCCATGTTTTTAAATCGCGTCTAAATTATCTATGGAGTGTCTATATTTGAGGTACCAGACTATATCTGTACCAAATTTCATTCAAATCGGTTCAGTGGTTTAGGCGTGAAGAAGGGACAGACAGATAGAGTTACTTTCGCATTTATTATTAGTACGGATAATAAAATTCATGTTTCGATTCAGCGGCCGAAACTCAGCGTACGAAACGGACATGGCATGGATAAATGTTTTTTTTAATATCTCCATACTTTTTTTGTTTTTTATTTTTTTCAGAACTTTTGACGTGGAAGTTTCTTTCTCTGGTTCCATTGATGATAATTACAATGAACGTGAGTAAACCAAGCAAATATTAATAAATAATTTAAGTCTGTTACACTATATTTGACGGGCCTGTTGGTCTAGTGGTTAGTGACCCTGACTGCTAAGCCGGAGGTCGTGGGTTCGATTCCCACCCAGAACAAACTTTGTGTGATGAGCATGATTGTTTGTTCTGTGTCTGGGTGTAATTTATCTATAATAAGTATGTATTTATAAATTATATAAGTATGTTTATCAGTTGTCTGGTTACTATAGTACAAGCTCTGATTAGTTTGAGATCAGGTGACCGTGTGTGAGTTGTCCAGGGATATTTATTTATTTATTTATAGACTTTAAAAGAGACTAACCCGTAAATATTCATCGGATATTTTTCTCTCAGTGCAGTCAAAAAACACGGGTCTCATTGTTCGCTTTAAAAAATAAGCAAAGAACTACATTGACGTGTAAAAGTAATTTTATTTCCTTCCTTATTAATTATTTTGGCCATTGCCTTGTAGTGGTTTATCCCACTTCTGATAATTCAACCCCGAAAGGAGTAAAATAGAAAACTATCATCCGCCCGCGGCTTCGCCCGTGTAGATGTTTAAATTCCATTCACTATTTTATCCCTTTAGAAGTCGAATTTTTAAAAATCCATTCTTAATGGCTATTAAAAAAAACCCTTTAAGTTTCACATCTCTACGACCAGCTATTTGGGCTGTGTGTTAATACATCACCCAATCAGTCACGTAACCATTTTTTTTCTTTATTTATTTATAGCGGCTTTTACGCATAGCTTATGTCTGTCCCATCATACCCTAAACAATAATACTTTCAAATGACATGAGCCATGAACTTGAACAAAACCTGCGCATCGTCGCCATTGGGTTGGGATAGGTTACCATTTTATATATTTATTATATAGATTAGATTATTCTATACTACCTACTTAATATTATAAAGCTGAAGAGATTATAGACCGCACTATCCTGAGATTAGCAGCATAATATTAGTATCTTCTAACAGCACAGCTAATCAACCTTGAAGAAGAATGTTTACAAGAAGTACTCTTCCCTTGCAACAAATACGAAATATTCGAGGACCTAGATGACAGCATCAGGTGCCATGAGAATCCTCACTTGGTTGAGGACTTCGTTATTGGGGATTATGATCCCAGGATACATGGATATCCTCACATGGTAAGATATACACTGTTAAAAATGACCAAACAAATTTTACTCCCGAAATCTTAAATCGAGCCACCTAGCGTAATGAGTTAATATCGTACATAACTTTAAACAAATATAATATGTTATGTATGACGAATGTACTTAGTTCATCAGTGCATTTAAAAAAATGTATGTAAATGTTTAATATGTCAGCAACAAAACTGCATTGATAATTTAGTTTATAATATTTTGTGTTCATAATTTATTTTAAAGCCATAAATAATAGACAATACAAACTTTTAATGCTAGGTGGCTCCGGTGGTAGTCCGGAAATGTATTATACCTTCACCTTAGATTATATACTTGTCTAGATAGAGCAATGCAAACAAACGATGAGCTATGTAAAACTGTCTCCATTTGCGGATTATGTGTGAGTACCGCTCGTGTACTTATTGTCGTCAAACTGTCAATGTGTGCGTGTTTAGGGATGCCCGCTCCAAATTATTTACTTTTCCGCCATCATTTATTATGATGACAGATTAACAAAATAGGTTAAATGAAATAATTATTTAAAAAATGCAATATTCATTTTCCAAACTGTGGAATTCTGAAACCCACAATATTAGAAAGAACTAGCAAAAATAACCATATACTACATGGCCTTCAGAGTACGGCCAATGTGGCATCTAGACATAAGTATTGGTTGTCGGATTGCATGTTATTTGCTGCTCTTCTGCATGTGCATAATTATGTTTTTGGGAATGGGGCGGAGCTTGCGTGCATTTTGCATCCAAAGTTTGGCCGGAAATTGAGGAATTTAAACTGAATAATATATTTGCATTTGAAGTATTTTGTGTATGTTTGTTAATTTGGCTCCTTTTCTTTGAATTTAGTATTAATTCAAATTGGTCTTCTTTTCCCAGGTTCTCATTGGCTATGGAGAGAGCTCTGTCGACGTAAATTGGGTGTGCAGCGGTTTCATTATTAGTCAATACTATATTCTCTCTGCTGCCCACTGTATAACAAAGTTTCCATTGTAAGTATACCTTACATCATCATCATCATCTCATTGAAGGAGCGCTTCTTTGGACGCCTGAACAAAGTTTTAAATAGTCTTTTGTCAGGCGGAAATAAGGTGCGCGCTTTTAATGGTTGGGTCATATCGCCTTTTCTTATCTATCTTAGAGTCGGCTTCCAGTATAATTGGATCCTGCTGGATACCAATGTAGACAATAATAATGTATAAGAATGTAGAATGTAGTAAATGGGGACGGCCTATCAGACTTCAGTTATTAGTTATTCAGTTACTAGCTAATGAAACCCTTTGATTAAATTGATTGTCCGACTTTCTGGCAGATAACTACCTGAAATCCATACTATTATTATAAATGGGAAAGTGTGTCTGTCCTGTCTGTCTGTTTGTCTTTCTTTCACGGCAAAACGGAGCGACGAATTGACGTAATTTTTTAAGTGGAGATAGTTGAAGGGATGGTGGAGTAACATAGGCTACATTTTGTCTCTTTCTAACGCGAGCGAAGCCGCGGGCAGAAGCTAGTAGATAAATAAAATAAATATCCTGGGACGTCTTACACTTGGGAGTAATTGTGGCTAACCCAATTGTTAATTGTTAGCAAATAATTTCTGTTATATGTATGTTAGTATTCGATTTCTTGATTATTTTATTGTATTATCTAGGATTAAATTTTTTGACATTTTCTCAATTTTATCCCATTATTAATTATCTATGGTTTAATTTCTTGACATTTTATTCCATTATTCTTAATTTTATTCATCGTTAAATTATGATTTTTATTTATTTTCTTTTTTTTTAGTTTAAATTTAAATGTGTTACCGTTTTCTTTGCATGTGGTGTTAGCCTTTAAGAAATTGTTACACGTGCTTTATATGTATATCTCTAGTTTGTAAGAATGCTATGTGTAAACAATTGTTGGCTGACCTTAATAATAAATAAATAAATAAATAAATACACACGGCCATCTGGTCTCAAGCTAAGCAGAGCTTGTGTTATGGTAATCAGACAACTGATATACATACTTATATAATTTTTAAATACATATATAATATAGATAAATAACACCCTGACACAGAACAAACATTTATACTCATCACACAAAGTTTGTTTTGTTTGTTTTGGGTGGGAATCGAACCTACGACCTCTGGCTTAGCAGTCAGGGTCACTGACCACTAGACCAACAGGTCCGTCAAAAATGAAGGTCTAAGAACTACGAATGACAACCTTGACCAGAAAGCACGTAAAGCTGTTGCTTTACGTGCTTTCTGAACCTGTATGGGTAAACAGAAGTAAAGGCTTGCTAAATTATGGGGTCTACTTTCGACTTACTATTGAAACAAAGTCTTAGAATTTTATTTGTACCTAGTTTTCGCCCAAGGCTTCGCCCTTGTGGGTGTCGATCTTCCACCTTATTTCTACCCCTTCAGGGGTCAAATTTCCAATAATCCATTCTTAGTGAATACCTCGACTTCACAAAGAATACAGCCTTTTTTTTTTGGTGAGTGGGAAATCATCCAATGACTGCTCCCGTCCTGGGTGCGGCGGGAGGGCGTGTCAGACTCTTACTGACTAAAACCCACTCATGTTCCTTCGATTACCCTTTATGTTCCAGGGTCACGGTAACTATTATAAGCATTCCGCAACCCCAAAGAATACACCCTCAAAGTTTCAATTGTCTAGGACCAGTGGTTTGGGCTGTGCGTTGATATATGAACAACTAGCTTCTGCCCGCGACTTCGTCCGCGTGGAATAGTTCCCGTCCCCGCGGGATTTCCGGGATTAAAACTATCCTATGTTCTTTCTCGGGTCCCAGACTATATCTGTACCAAATTTCATTCAAATCGGTTCTGTAGTTTAAGCGGGAAAGCGTAACAGACAGACAGACAGTAGTAGTATGGATATGTCAGTCAGTTCACCATTTTATAATAATACTAGCCGTTCCTCGCAGTTTCACCCGCGTTACGTTAGGTTTTTGGTTACTGCCTCGCTCCCGTGGGACATAGCGTGATATTATATAGCCTACGTTACTCGTGAATGTAGCTTTCGAATGGTGAAAGAATTTTTAAAATAGGTCCAGTAGTTTTTGAGCCTATTTATTACAATCAAACAAGCAAAGTTTTCCTTTTTATAATATTAGTATAGATGATATAAATCATGTATGTTTACTCCCCACAGAGAAATAATCAAGTTTGCAGCAACGGGCATCAAGAACAGAACATACAACTCCAAGCATTGGCAAATATATGAAGTTGTCAAAATAACTGTTCATCCAGGATACCAGACTCGCTCTGTGTACAATGACATCGCGCTATTGCGTACAGGAGCTAGGTAGGTTTAGACCTTCAAACAGCCGTGATTCCAGACACAATAGAAAGTCAATAGCTGCCCGACAGCCGGCCGTCGCTTGGTCGTTGAAAGGTTAACCTTCGAACACACGTGATTCAAGACCCAATAGAAAGACAATAGCAGCCTGACAGTCGGCTGTCGCTTGGTCGTGGAACTTGAACCTCAGGGATATCCATCCACTGAGTCGCAAAGCTGAAGTGGCAGTGGCCTGGGCATAGCTCGAAGAACCGATGGCTGAGGGGGGGAAAAAGTTCTCGAATCAGATAACCGTTCGAGCGTCAGGTTTTGTAGGGCGATTCTTGGCAGTAAGTGCGAGCTTGCGGACGGGAAGCATTGGATGTCTTGCCATCGCACATTTTAAATTTTACGTATTTCTTTTGTTAATGTGTCATTTTGATCTTCTTAATTAATATTACAAACAGAATCAACAAAAAAAGATTTTGTGTAAAGAAGTCTTATATTTTTTTGTGTTCATAGAAAAAATGTCGTAAGGAAACCTGGACGTTGTAAAT
Organism: Athetis lepigone; assembly: GCA_033675125.1. NCBI lineage: Eukaryota > Metazoa > Arthropoda > Insecta > Lepidoptera > Noctuidae > Athetis > Athetis lepigone. Next base: position 10,134,363 of record CM066220.1, read on the forward strand.
AAATCATTGCTCGTACATTCTCTACCTATATTAGAAGAGGCCTTTGTCTTGCAGTGGGTCAGTAACAGCCAGGTATATAAATTAAAATAAATGCTTTGACCTTCCAAATATTTTCAGGATAATGTATAACAATGAAGTCATACCGGCTTGTCTGCACCGAGGCAACGATATGCCTAACTTGGCTACTGCTATGGGATGGGGGGCGATCGACCATCGGAATCCAATAGTGGATGTTTTGAATGGTGTAAGTTAATATTAAGTATTCATATAATGAATAGGAGTTTTTTACCTTAGGCACTAATCCGTACTAATATTATAAATGCGAAAGTAACTCTGTCTGTCTGTCCCTTCTTGACGCCTGAACCACTGAACCGATTTGAATGAAATTTGTTATAGATATAGTCTGGGACCCGAGAAAGGACATAGGTTATTTTCATCTCAAAAATCCCCCGGAAACCGGAACTACTCCACGCGGACGAAGTCGCGGGCAAAAGCTAGTTTAATATAATACTTTGATGATTTTTTAAAAACTTTTAGTGTAAAAATCTTAGTTTCGATATCACTTAGGACATAATTGAATTGACACTTAACACCAATAATATTATAAGTAACAAAGTAATAGTAAAATGATTTATGGCCAATGAAAATTCTAAGCATCCATTCTATTTTTCCATCCACTTTAGAGAAAAGTGGAATCTTAAAATTTTGCCCATAAATCCCCTCTAAAAAGGGGGGAAAACTAGCAGAATGACGTCACTGGTTTGTTCAAAGTTACCCAAACCCCTAGAATCTTTTATGTGGAGTGGCCCTACAAACATCAAACCTAGAACTTTCGCCATTCTTTACTACTGCTTTAAAATCAATTGATTTCAGGAAGACATCTGGAAATTCTCTGACCAAGATTGTATGAAAGCGTACCCTGAACACCGATATATGATCTATGGTTACGATAGCAGCACTCAAGCGTGTTACGGAGACGAGAGATATCTTCAAGGCTCTTGTGAGGTAAGATCATCATCATCTCCCTAGCCTTTTCCCAACTATATTGGGGTCGGCTTCCAGCCTAACCGGGTTCAGCTGGATACCAGTGTTTTACGCGGAGCGACTGCCTATCGGACCTCCACAACCCAGTAACTGGGCGACACGATACCTCTTGGTTAGACTGGTCAGACTTTCTGGCTTACTCGTAACGACTGTCAAAGGTCTACGAATGACAACCGGGACCAACGGCTTTACGTGCTTTCCGAGGCACGAGATGTCAGTGATGTCTAAGATAAACTTTAGAAAGTACATATGATATGATGCTCTTGTGAGGTAAGATGATGAAGAAAATATGATGAAGCTGACACATTAAAAAGTTTTTTACCTTAAGAGGCATGCCTCTTGCTCCTTATAGAGGAGTGTATTATTCTTCATTCTTCATTGAAATGAAATTATCCTACAAGTAGCCGGTTCATGTCTGGTATCCCGAAGGTTGTTATCGGAATTTTGTATATAAATAACACAAATTATATATCCTGGGACAACTCACGAGCTTGTACTATGGTAACCAGACAACTGATAAACATACTCATATAATTCATAAATACTTATATATCTATATACATATATAAATAAAGTCGGGTTTGTTACAACACTTATAACTCGAGATCGGCTAGACCAATTTTCATGGTTTTTGGTTCGATGGATTTGTCCCCGCCCCAAATAGCAGAATACATCTTAAAAATAATGAAAAATCGACGAGAACATAATTATGAAAGATGAATCATTTTCCCCTATAGTTAATTCTAAATTCAATTAAAGATTGAGAACTTAAGAGAACAATAGTACTAGGAGCGCAGTAATATGAAGTGATAATGTGAGAAAATTTAAAATACTGAGATACTTAGTACTTAAATCAATCAAAAGTACTAGGCGCGCAGTTGTGTGAAGTGGTTAATAGAAAATGTGAGCGTGAATATATGTTTATGAACTTAAATAATATCCATCCATACTAATATTATAAATGGGAAAGTGTGTCTGTCTGTCTGTCTGTTTGTCTTTCTTTCACGGCAAAACGGAGCGACGAATTGACGTGATTTTTTAAGTGGAGATAGTTGAAGGGATGGAGAGTAACATAGGCTACTTTTTGTCTCTTTTTAACGCGAGCGATGCCGCGGGCAAAAGCTAGTTATAGATAAATCACACCCAGACAGAACAAACAATCATGCTCATCACACAAAGTTTTTCCTGAGTGGGAATCGAATCCACGACCTCCGGCTTAGCAGTCAGGGTCACTAACCACTAGACCAACAGGCCCGACAATTACCTTCTTTTCCAGGTCAACACCGGTGGGCCCCTCCAAGTCAGGACCAATTTGAAGAATTCCAAGTGTCTACACATAATTCTTGGAGTCACAACATACGGCAGAGCTTGTGGTAACCTCGGAAGTCCAGGGTTATTCACCAGGGTAGCATACTATGTACCATGGATTGAGAGCGCGACTGGGAGTTTGAGTTGATGAAAAAACAAAAAAAAAACAATGGTGCTGATTCTCTTGTTCTCAAACGTCACAAAATTTAAGTTAAATGCATCTTTCTCAACAGGGCAGAAGATACATTTTAGTTAGTAGTAGTTTAGTAATCCTGTCAAATTAGACAGCGCCTGAAGAAAATTGACGTACCTATATTTAGACGCCATGTTTTTAAATCGCGTCTGAATTATCTATGGAGTGTCTAAAGACAGGACTTATTTATGTTTTATCTTCTGTCCTTTTCTTAATTAAATGGAAAGAGAAAGATGCACCTAACTTAAATTTACGTTAGTTTGTGAATAAGAGAATCGGCACCAATAATTAAATGGTTGACAAATATTCGTTTAGTCCTGTCAAATTAGACAGCGTCTGAAGAAAGATGGCGTATTTTTAGTCGCCATGTTTATAATCGCGTCTAGATTATCTATGGAGTGTCTTAATTTGATAGGACTTAACTAATATTTATCTTCTGTCCTTTTCTTAATTAAATGGAAAGAGAAAGATGCACTTAACCTTAATTTAGGTTGGTTTGTGAATAGGAGAATCGGCACCAATGTTTGAATTTATGGGTGGCTCGTAGAGAAGAACATCGATCAAGAAGGATGAAAAAGAGTTTGTTGGTTGTTAAAAAACTGTCGTGATTAAAAATATAAACATTTTGTAAAATAATTAGAACTGTTTTTTTTTATTGAATACTGGGATCACTCGCTTTACGTACTTTCCGAGGCACCAAGGGCGGATCCAGGGGGGGGGGGTCATGGGGGTCATGACCCCCCCCCTGAGCCGAGTCCAGGACCTAGGTGGACCACAAATTAAAATGTTTTAAAATAAAATAAAACATTAAGTATGTTTTAATAATTTTTTTGCCACAATGTAGGTTTTATGTAAGTTCCTTCAATATTGTTATTAGATAGATACTCCACTTTATGTTGTTTCAAGGCGCTGTAAGTAGGTATTCGCGGCCGTGCATCGAATTAACAGAAATAAGGTCAAAAATATTTTGGCATGTTCGCAAAAATGTGTCATTTTGCAGTTTTAATTGAATATTAAAAAAAATACAGTTCTGTGTTTTAAAATTTTTAGATATGTCTTTAGTTTAATAAATTTTCTTTTCATCCCACCTATTCGAAAAAGACGACTTTGTTCCCCTTCAAGTACGCCCAAAGTTGGTGTTTTCTATACGAAACTTTCAGCGGGCAATAAAATGCGCCTAAAAGTAACTTTTAGTCGCACTTTTTGAATTTGGAGCGTCTTTGCATGTTTTACACCCTGTTATAAGTGCGCCTAAAAATTTGAACGTCTTGATGCTCAGCGCCAAAGCTGGTACGACGGCCAATACCATAGTCACGCCGCGGCTGAATAAAAAAAAACTTAAATATAAATTAAACGCGTAATCTAAACCCCGAGTTCTAAGTACTCGTAAAAATTTTCACGGATTTTTTTGCAGATTGTTTTGCAGCTAATTATCAATGTAGCTGCTATTATTATCAAGCTATGATAATAGTAGCAGCTACATTAATAATTTTACAATAAAGTATGAAGCACCTTTTATTTTCTCATAGGGGGTGATGAAAAGTAGAGTGTATAACTCGGGCGCAAAATATATTTTTGGCTCGGGCGACGTACTTTGAATCCCTCGCTACGTTCGGGATTCTATTTAAGAATCCCTCGCAAAGCTCGGGATTTTACTCTAGAGTCCCTCACTTCGCTCTGGATTCAAAAAACGCCCTCGCCGTAAAAATATTACTTTGCGCCCTTGTAATACAATCTACTATTGTTATAGATATAAAAAATATGATGGTTATCGCTGAAAAAATGAGAATTTCGAGACAATAACTTTTTTCTTGGCCTTTTTGAACATTTTTTTTTTCGTAGTACTAGACTACATTTGTAAATTGTTTTTATTTAAGTCTTTTCTTTATACATTTGATTATACACTATATTTTTTTCTGGCTTGTGGTATGTATAGATATATATAGAGGCTAACTTTGCGACGAAAATCTAGACTTTACAAGGTGAATGGTGAAGTGGTAGCAGCGTCAGGACATATCGCAGTCTATTTCTGACCTTATTTTAAATTAGATATTGATTGAGATATGCTTATATCAAAAACAACAGTGGAAAAAGTATTTCTCTACTTTACGAAAAATCAAATCGTGTCGAAAAAGAAACCGGACTAGCCAGTGCTGGATTAAGTTAGTGCGAGGCCTGTGGCAAATTTGAGCACTGGGCCCTTTGACAGAAAGAGCTATGGAGAGGGCGTGTCAGACTTTTACTGACTAAAACCCACCCATGCTCCATCGGTTGCCCTTTATGGTAACTATGGGCCACGGTAACCTGCAAGGACATGGACCACAAAAGCGGGGCACAGGCACACCTCCAACGTTTGTTCCCTCGTGTCCTTCAGGCGATCGTTGCTGCAGTGGTGACACCCAGGCGTCGCTTCCGCTCGAATCTGACACAGGAACCTGGCAAAGTGACCGTGTCCGGTGAGGACCTGTGTTAGGCAGGCGATACGTGAGAGCGCCGTGATGCGCCTTCAGCCACTCCTCAAGGGTCTTACCGAATTTTTGATTTTTTTTTTATTTTTTTAATTCGGTTATCTTTTTTTTTTTGTAAAAAGCTTTTTAGTTTTTACTTATTAGTTAGAGTCCCAGTTAATGGTGCCGATTCTCTTATGCACAAGCTAACGTTAATTTAAGTTAAGTGCATCTTACCTTTCCATTTCTTAAAGAAAAGGACAGAAAATACATTTTAGTTTAATCCTGTCAAATTAGACAGCGTCTGATGAAAATTGACGTATACTTAGACGCCATGTTTTTAAATTGCGTCTAAATGATCTATGGAGTGTCTAAATTTGACAGGACTTAACTAATATTTTATCTTCTGTCCTTTTCTTATTTAAACGGAAAGAGAAAGATGCACTTAACCTAAATTTACGTTATTTTGTGCATAAGAGAATCGGCACCAATGTCTGTCTATGTTTTAGAGAAACTTTCAAAATAAAACTACTTATAATCTTTTTTTTTTTTTTTTTTTGGTGAGTGGGAAATCATCCAATGACTGCTCCCGTCCTGGGTGCGACGGGAGGGCGTGTCAGACTCTTACTGACTAAAACCCACTCATGTTCCTTCGATTGCCCTTTATGTTCCAGGGTCACGGTAACCACTATAAACATTCCGCAACCCCGGCAGGCGTTGGCCCTGTTGGGCCCCTTCCTGTGCTGACTCCTTCTCTTTGAGGCGCGCGTGGAACACTAACGCGCCGTCTACGCGGTCCTGGTCCTAGCCGGGCGGCGAGCTACCCATCGCTCGCCATCCGCAGAACCGCGCCTACGGTGGCCGGTAGTCGTCTTGCGACTCTCGACGTCTTCGCCTGGGTCTTAGTCCGGGGCGAGAGGCTCGTCGTTGCCTCTCGCGCGCCGCCGCTTCCTTCACCAGCATAACTGCTTCGCAGAAGGAGGCGACGGCATCCCATTCCGTCTCGCCCCGAAGCATGGCCTGAACCAGCGCCGGGCGCGAGAGGTCACCGCCGCCGATCGCCTCTACGAGGACACGTCGATGGTGCGCCCATGCGCGGCACACCTCCACTGTGTGCTCGACCGTGTCCTCCAGGCGACCGTTACTGCAGTGGTGACACCCAGGCGTCGCTTCCGCCCGAATCCGACACAGGAACCTCCCGAACTGACCATGTCCGGTGAGGACCTGTGTCAAGCGAAACGTGAGAGTGCCATGACGCCTCTCCAGCCACTCCTCAAAGAGGGGTCTTACCGCCGCTATAACGGCGTGCCCAGCACTAGGTTGCGACAGTCGTTGTCTCCATTCCGCCATGAGATCTCGCCGGAGCTCCGTGAGCCGTGCCGCGATAACCCGCGGCATCGGGACTTCACCCCGGCGTTGCACTTCCACGCGCCACTCGTACGTGTGTGCAAGGACTGTTGCCTCCAGATCCCACGGCGGGACGCCGGCAAGGAGGCATGCCGCCTCACAGGAGACCGTGCGGTATCCCCGCACCATGCGAATGGCCATGACCCTCTGGGACGCCCTCAGAAGTCGGGCCGGAGCCGCGGCTAGATTGGGCGCCCACACCGGAGCCCCGTAGAGGGCCATGGACCGCACGATCCCCGTGTAGAGCCTCCGGCAGGAGGCGTTTGGGCCACCGAGATTGGGCAGGAGCCGCTTGAGGGAAGCTCCGGCCTTCGCCAGTTTGGGGCCCAAACGTCGGAAGTGCTCCGTAAAGTTCCACCGGTTGTCGAGGACAAGTCCCAGGTACTTTATCGTCGACTCGACACCGATGTGAACCCCTCCCACCGTTATCTGAGACCCCGGAGGTGGCCGGTGCCGAGGGCCATGAAAACACATGGCCTCGGACTTGTGCAGGGCCACCTCGAGTCCCAGCTGCCGGATCCTGTCCACGACTGTCGCAACTCCACTTGTCATCAAGTCGGCCGCCGCCTGGAACGACCCTCCCTGCGCTAGGACTAGCGTGTCGTCAGCGTAGCACACTACGCTGACACCATCGGGAAGGTCGGCGCGCAGCACCCAGTCGTACCCGATGTCCCACAGGAGCGGCCCCAGGACCGATCCCTGTGGAACACCGCACGACATCCCTCGTCGACTCCACACTCCCTCGTGACCGGGGTAGATGACGGCCCTGTCCGTCAGATAGGCCTCGACCACACGACAGAGGTAGGCAGGCATCCGGTGATACCGGAGTGCCGCCACTATGCACCCCCAAGGCAGGGTGTTAAAGGCGTTGGCGATGTCGAGAGACACCGCCAAGACGACCCTGCCCTGTGCCACCGCATCCCCTGTCGTAAGGGCTCGCACGCGCATGATGGCGTCCACCGTGGAGCGTCCTCTACGGAAGCCGAACTGACCGTCCGCCAGATCCGGCCCCACCCGCATCAGCCGCTCGATGAGGCGGCTCGCAATCACTCTCTCCAAGAGCTTTGCCGCCTCGTCGAGCAAAACGATGGGCCGATACGCGGACGGAGAGTCCGCAGGACGCCCCGGCTTCGGTATGAGGACCAGCTTCCCTGTCTTCCAACGAAGTGGGAACTGGCCCTCCTCCAAGCATGCGCTAAAGAGCCCCCTTAGTCGAGGCCCGAGAGCCCCTAAGGCCAGGACCCAGGCCTTCCCTGGTAGGCCGTCGGGTCCTGGGGCGGTGTTCTTGGCCCTAAGCCTTAGCACCGCCACTCCCAGTTCTACCTCGGTCACCTCTGGAACGTCGTTGTCGTCGCCGTCGCGGTCCGCATCGGACACCGCCGGTGGCGGAGCCATGAGCGGGGGAGAAAACTCCCCCCGCGAAGGGAACAGAGCGCTCACAACGCCCTCTACGACCTGGGGCCGGAGACTCTGCGTCAGCGGGGGGCCCGCGGTACGGAGCTTGCCCCGCACCGCCAAGTAGGGGCGCCCCCACGGATCTCTGTCCAGAGTCCCCAGCGTCTCTTGGCGGGCCGAAGCTTTGGCCCGCAATATCTCCAGTCGGAGGGCTTCCTTCGCCGCTCTGTACCCCTCGTACAGCTCCGCCTCAATGGCATCCGCATCCACAGGGCGGATACGGAGCCTGCGGTGTCTAGTGTACGGGCGTCGCGCAGCCACGCACGCCTCACGTAGTGACGTGATTTGCGGCGACCACCAGTACACCTGGCGCTGACCCCTTCCAGGCTGAACCCGGGGCATTGCCATGTCACAGATATCGGACATGGCCTCCTGGAACCACCCAGCCTCGGCATTGATGTCGGCAGGCCTGTCCGGTGATGACACCCAGGCCTGCACTATCGAGGCTTCCAGGAGAAGCTCCCGGTCCAGCTGTTTCAGCGCCCAACGCGGACCGCTTGGGGTCCGTCGGACCGGCGCAGCGGAGGTCTGGGCGGAGACGTCAAACCGGATGTACCGGTGGTCGGAGAACGTCTCCACCTCCTCCATTACGCGCCAGTCAACGACACGCGGTGACAGAGCGGGGCTGGCGAACGAAATGTCCACCACCGACTCACCCCGCATCCGCACACACGTGGGGACGGAACCCTGGTTCAGCACAACTAGGCCTGCCTCTAGGGCCCAGTTTTCCACCATTCTCCCCCGTGCATCAGTATATCGGGAGCCCCAAGCCAGATTCTTGGCATTGAAGTCCCCGAGAACGAGCACGGGGAGGGTTCGGAACCCGGCGACGACGACGCTCAGCTCCATAAGGGAGTTGTGGAGTTCGACGAGGGATCGGCTCGGGGAGAGATAGACGCCTACCACGGCGATCTCCCCGAACCGTGCCGCAACGCACCCCTGTGCCCTCTTGACGCCTTCGAGGGTTGGGGTACCGGCGGCGGCCGACGAGATGATGGTCACCGAGCCGCTCAGGTCCTCCACCCAAGAATCCCTGGGCGGGACAAAGTACGGCTCGGAGACCACGGCGATGTTGATCGACCACTGCGCCATGCTCTGGAGCAACAGGTCCTGAGCGGCGGCGCAGTGGTTGATGTTCGCCTGTACGAGGCGCAATGGAGCCATTATTGGCACTCCATTGCGGCCTCGGTGGTCGCGGCGGCAGCGACGGGCGCGGCAGCGGCGGGAACGGCGGGAGCGGCGGCAGCAGCAGCAGCGGGAGCGGCGGCAGCGGCAGCGGCGGCAGAGGGCCCTCTGCTCTTTCCTCTTGTTTTGGCAGGTGGGGCGCAAGCCTTGCCCCCAGCCCGGTGATCAGCCGGCTTGCCAGCTGCCGCACATACAAAGCAGTGCGGCGCGGCATTGCCCGAGCCGGCCTTGTGACCGGGCTGACCGCAGCGGAAGCAATCCCCGCTACGGTCGACCTCCGCGGTGCAGCGGACACCGAAATGGTGCCCCACCTGGCACCTGTAGCACCGCAGAGGCCTGGGCTCCAGCAACTTGATTTGCGCCGAGGTCCATCCTACCTTCAGCCTGTGGCCCTCCTCCGAGATTGCCTTCGCCACCGACGCGGGACAGCTCACCGTGACCGCTCCCAACCTGGAGCGGTCAAGGCGGATGGTGCCCACCCGCAGATCGTCGGTGGGGCATCCCCCCGCCTTAGCAACGGCGGCCGCCACCTCCTCCGCCCTGATGGAGTCGTCCAGGCCCGAGATGCGCACATCTATGCGCATGGTGGGCCTGGACACTCGAACCTCCTCCGCCGGCAGCGATGCCCGGAGCTTCTCGGCCAGGACGTCGGCGATGGGGCCGCTGGTGGCTCCCGGGACCTCCAGCATGCGGGCTCCAGTCGCCGTGACCCGGAGCCGCAGACCTTCGGTGACGCCGATCTCGGCCAAGTCCACCGCCGCTTTCGCCTTTGTAAGGACGGACCCGTAGGTCACGCCCTTCTTCTCCGCCTCCGGCTGCAGGGTGATTACCACCGCTGCAGTCTTTGGAGTGCGGAGCCTGGCCGCAAGGCTCCTTGCCTTGCGACGCTCCCGCTGCCGCTGCCGCTTTTTTGCGGCCCTGGCCGCCTTAGCCGCCTTTTTCTTCTCCCCTGCGACTTGCCAGCCGGGCTCAGCCGGACTTTCGGCAGTCGGGGGAGAAAGGGGGGGGAAAGAGTGAGACGGTGGGGGGCGTTGTGCAGGCGCACTCGCTGCGGGTGCCCCCACCGTTTTGGGCTTCGCCGCCTTGCCCTTGTTGGGCGGTGCGGCCTTCCCCTTCGCCTGTTGCGGCGCGGTGGCACGCCTTGACGTGCCGGCCGCAGGAGTCGCGGCCACAGCGGCAAATGATGCCGCTGGCCGTGCCGTCGACGCCGCCGGGACCGCACTACTGGCCGCGAGCGGGGGCCGGAGGACAATGCCTTCCAGCACCGAAAACCGGCGCTGGAAGTCCGCCATGCCCTGCACCACAGCTTTGAGCAGGTCCCGCTCCGACTCCTCCTTGGGCTCCTCTGTGAGGGGCGCATCCCCCCGGAGCCTGGCCAGCTCCGCGTTAAGCTTCTTGTTTTCTTCCTTCAGCTCTTCAATGGCGGCCCGCATAGCGGCCAGCTCCGTGCCGGCCGTATTCTCAGCATTCGCCGCCGCCAAAATCTCGGCAGTGGCATCGGCGATGGCCCTGTCCTTCGAGCCCTTCTTCTTTTTGAGGGCCACAGACACCAACGCCGAGGTCACTACCTCCGCCAGGCTAACCGCGCGCTCCGGTTTGGAGCTTCCCGCGGTGGCGGATGCACCGTCGACCTGCGCGGAAGCCGCTCCAGGGTGTCGCCCCTCCAGGGCGAGCCTTTCAGCTCGCCGAGCTGCCTCCTGCGCGGGGAGCTTGCGCCCCCCTCCTCCAACACGGCCCGCACCCCGCCTGCTGGTGGGGATTTTGGGGGCCGGTGCCGTTACTTCGCTGTCGGAGGACGACGAGGCGCCCTCCGACATCGTCCGCTTCCGGCTGCGGTTCCTCTTTTCACGGATCGAGCTACAAGAGCTCGATCCCTCCGAGCCCGAGCCTCCAGAGCTCGAGCCCACAGCCGCGTCGGTCTCCGACCGCGGTTCTCCCTTCCTCTCTTTAAGAATTTTTTTTATGTTTGAAGATGCCATAGTTGATCCCACGAGTATGGGGGATTTAGGAAGTACACCCAGGATAACCCCCTGTACCTGGGCAAGTGTACATTTATAACCCAACCAGAGAGTCCACCGGTTCCCTGGCTGGGGGTGCGCTAGAGACTGATGCGCCATCCATAATAGATGACACTACTCCTCAGCCATTCGTACCTTCGCCACGCACCAGAACTTGGTATTAGAGGTGATTTTTTTATAGAGGTTGTCTACCTCGCGGCCCGGGCGGTTAAGCCAAGGCCCTCGACCCCCGTCGAAAGTCAGAGACATGACCGTAACAGTCTTCGGGGCTACGAGATCAACGGGGGCAGCTAGGGGTGACGACCCCCAGCTGCCTGCTCTGCGGCAGGGTAAGTGCACACAGAGCCCGTTTCCCGACTCCAACACACACTGCCCTCTGCTACTCAGAGGGACAGGTGGTGAAGTCCTCCGCGACAGAATATTCGAAAATGTGCAACGAGACCCCACAGGTACAACGTACCGTGGCGAGTCGTTGCACACCTCCCGGGGTGCACCGTCCCTCGGACTGGCCTTCGCCCCGGACGGATCCATAAGCGAACTCCAGCCCTCGGGCACACGAGGAGGTTTTCTGTCCATGCACCCCAACTACTTATAATCTTATAAAATGAAAACGGCTCCATGCGCGCAACGTCACGGGATATCCATTAGTATTAATTATATATTAAAACCTTGCCCAGAACGTAACAAACACTTTGCTGAAAACCGCATCAAAATCGGTATAGCTAAAAGTGACAAAATCTACAATCCAAGAAAGCAAAACGCGATCTATGCGGGCAATGTCTCGGGATATCCATTAGTGCTATATACTAAAACCTTCGCCAGAATGTAACAAACACTTTGCTGAAAACCGCATCAAAATTGGCTCAGCCAAACGCGAGATAATCGCGGACAAACATACAATTGTACCTACAGGTCGAACTGAGGACCTACTTTTTTTTTAATCGGTTAAAAATTAAATAATTATTTCTGGACTTGACCACGGCTGTGTGACCCCCCCCGGCGCCGAAGCTGGATCCGCCCTTGCGAGGCACCGAGTGTCAGTGATGTCCAAGATAAACTTTAGGAAGTACTTATTATAGTAAAGTGACATATCGGTACTAGCCCGGATTCGAACCCATAACCTTTTACATACCTTTTACATTGCAGGCGCTTAATCACTGTGCCATCACGACATCCCCTCAACTGTCGTTACGACCACCCGTGTGCTCGTAAGGAAAACTTCAAAAAAAGGCTACAACTGTCGCGCGAACACACGGGTGCTCGTAACAGATCGCTCACCGTACACCAAATCTTAAAAAATTACGACAGTTAGGGGATTTATTGAAGAATGTTCCGACTGGCGTAGGGAATTTTTTGACGAATGTTCCGACTGGCGAGAGGTCCCTCGAATATACGTGATTTGAGAAACAACAGAAAGACAATAGCAGCCCGACTGCCGGCTGTCGCTCTGTTGTCTTTCTATTGTGTCTCAACTTACGTGTGTTCGAAGGTTAAACAGCACATTATTTTTCAGGCGAAACCACACATGCACATTTTAAAAAGTTTACATCTCGCCAACTTTTTGGTGGGCGAGATGAATAGGTGAGACGACGAAAACAAAGTAATTAGTCTGTCATTGAGATTATTAAAAACATTTGGACACGTATTTTTTCTTTTTTCTCGTAAACGAAAAATGACGACGATGCAATGCGTTGAAGTTGTGCGTGACGTCACGATCAGATACAATTTTTGCATTACGGTGATGTCCAGAACTTTATTGCTCTTTATCTTTGTATTTTTTTATTGTTTTGATGAAGCAAAAAATAGCAAAAAATACGTGTCCCGTATTTTTGGCCGATCTACAAGACGGACTAAACAGAATGCCATTTTTTTATGTTGTCGTCATCCCTATTATACTGAGTGTGCTGTTACGGGGCGGGTCACAGTAGGCTTTTTAAAAAAACACTTTTTATTACACACTAGAATTTTATTGGAAATAATGAGTTTATACTATTATTACAATACAAGCCTACTGTCCGCGATGACGTTCAATTCCACACTGATTCCGGTAGGTGAAAATCACACGGTTGTCGAATAGTGCTGACACAGTGGGAAAATGTACTTCGACCGAAAGCTGCACGTGGTGCAGCGTCAACTATTTATTTTTATATTATTAAAGGGGTAAAATCGGATATAACAGCCCCCCGGATAGAATGGAGCATCTAGGAGAAAAAGATGCGAAATTAACTTTAAGATTGAACGCGAGATTTTAATTAGAACGTCATCTTGGATTTACAAACATGATTGTAAAACTAAGTATTAATAACTAGATTTATGTAATTAACACATAACGTAAAATATAAAGGTAAACATAAAATGATTTTAATTAAGTACAATTAAACTTTAACATTTTAATCAATTATATTATCAATAGGACAATATTGTTTACAGAACTCTAATTTATTTTGTTTATTATAAGATTACGCTTGATTGGCGTTGGCTTTGACAATGATGTATAAGTTTCGTCTGTTACACTGTTCTCATCTACGACAGATAATTCGACAGAAGGTTGACGGCATTCAACAGATTTTCTGTTGTTACATTGGTTAAATATCTGTATACAGCAATGATCTTTCGTGGTTGGACAAAAGTACCTTCTAATTCTATAAAGTAGATATATAAAGAATATGACAAAGAATACGTAAGAGAGAGACATATAATGAACACCATATTTTTGGAAATGATTAGGGCTTTCGATGTTATCTAAGTCCTTTTCGAATGAATTCAGATGTAAACTAGCCTGTAATAAGGAATCTAAATTAACATCATTTAGCTTTAGGTAAGGTAATCGACTAAGTGTTTTGTTGACAGTACTTTTATCACAACAATCATCTTCTATAAGATTAAAATTAGAAATAATCTGTGAACTTACATTGAGAACAGCATTTGATTGTGGCACAAACTGTAAGGTTTTATAAAAAGCTTTACAAGTTTTAGGTACAGATAATATGCCAGTGCCAAACAAAGTTTCATCGAAGTTGTTTCCATCATTTTCACAAGAAATATGACATTTGCCAGGCTCAGACAGGACAAAAATCCAATTATTATTATTAATTTTATGAAACATTTGTATTGAGCCTTTTATTAGTTTAATTTCACAAGAATTCGGTAACTTATCTACTACTTCCGTAATTAGGATAGTCTCACAAATAGGGTTTACGACACTTGAAAATACACTTTCTAATTCACACACATAAAATTTATCACGAATCACTTTGCACTGATTTATACTACGCAATAGTGAATAGAACATATGATCGATTGTTATTGCAAGATAAGGATGAGCGGGAGCGATGAGTGCAAACGTATCAGGTTGCGATACGTCATAAGGGACAGGCATTGGAATTACGTGATACAGGGTGTATGTTTGTGGTAGGACGAGCGGAATTTTAATAACTATAATTATTTTATTATTATGAAAGTAAGAGATTAATTTAGATATATCAATAAGTTCGTGTATATTTTGTAGCGATAGGGATACCGGAAGTTCGTAATATTTTGGCATATTATTCCTATTCTGGTCGAGTTCGTTATACAATTGGTGCGGACTAAGTATAGTTGGATGCAGAACATTAATTTTACTAAATAAGATTGCGTTATTTATATCTTCTATATCAAAGGATAATGAAATAATGACGCTTTCAAGAGCGCTTAATAACGAATTAATATTAGATTTAATTTCTAATTTATCGTTAGAATTGGAAATGAGCTGAAGTCCTTTATCAATAACTTCAAGATTTTTATTAAGGCGTTTTTCGTTTTCATTTAGTTTGGATATAGAATTGTTAAAAGTAGTGATAGTTGATTTAATGGCGTGGATGTTGTCTCTCATTAAATGAGCCAACTGTTTCTCATCCGTCTGTACTTGGTCTATCGCATCCGAAAATTTAAGAGCATCCTCTGAATTAAGAGTGCCGAAAAAGTATTTTAATAGTGATCCACCGGCGTCAATGAGAGCACGTTTGGATCTTTTATTATTATTTACCAAATATGAGATAGAGGAATACTTTTTAACGTTATTATCATGTTGATTTTGTAATCAACTGTAGTCCTTACAATAAGTATTAACTCTAGAAAATAAAGATTCTACAATAGTAAAATGCGAATGTATTCTATTAATATCTAAATAAGTTATGACATTCCAGTTGTCATTAGTAAATTTTAAATTACTAATCTTATCAAAATATAAACCAGAGCTTCTGGTTATTGGCGTAACGATTTGATGACACGAAGTTGAAGACCCATAGAGTCTGTAAAATAAAATCAGGTTATAGCATCATCGGACGCCAGCTTAATCTCGTCATAATGATGACGTACGTGTTTACGATTTATCAATAGAGTGACGGTATGGTTACCGTTGATTTTTATTATCTTATAAGGACCTTTCCAGACTGGGGATAAGGCCTTATTTTGTTTGTGGTGACACCTGAGGTAAACTGAGTCACCAATGTTATATGTAACGGGCTTAGCATGAGAATCATAATGTCGCTTAGACCTTTCTTTAGAGAGTTGGATGTTTTGTAGCGCTTTTTGCCTACTATAGTATAATCTATGATTTAGTATTCTAATGTAGTCTGTGTAAGTATTGTTTTCTAAAGTGTCTACAGACTTTGGAATATACGGTTTAAAACCAAATAACAATTCGAACGGTGAATAATTAGTAGTCGAGTGGACATTAGAATTATAAGAAAACATAGCCGTATTTAAATATAGGTCCCAAGTATGGGCATTTTCGTTTACGAATGGCCTTAAGTATTCCTTAAGGGTGGCATGGCTCCTCTCTAGAGCTCCGCAAGTTTGAGGGTGATAAGGCGCAGCTAGAATATGCTTTATTCCAAATAATTTGGTAAGTTGTTTGATAACCTCGGAAGTAAAATTTGTGCCTTGATCGGTGACGATCATTTTAGGGATCCCGAGGTGAGATATAAAGTGAACTAATTTCTTAGCGGTTTCGTCCGCAGAACAATTTACTAAAGGATAGGCTTGTGAATACTTTGTAAGATCGTCTTGGATAGTAAGAATAAATTTGTATTTAAATTCGTAAGTTTCTGGTAGAGGACCAACAATGTCTAAAAATATTTTTTCTAGCGGTTTTGTCGCCGTGGAAGTAATAATCATAGGTGCACGATGCACTTGACGTAGGGGTTTATTAATCTGGCAAGATTTGCAATTTTTAACGTAATCTTCGATGTCTTGCCGCATGTTCTTCCACCAGTACATTGATTTTATTCTCTCTAACATACGAGAGACGCCGGGATGTCCGGCTGTTGGTAAGTCGTGGTTATCACGTAATATCTTTTGGACCTCATCAGGCGTAGGAAATAGAATAGAATTTTTATGAATATTTACTTTAATGCCCGTGTTGTGAAATACGTAGCCTATAATATTATAAATTTTTGTATAAGAGATTTTGGAAAACGGGTCTGAGAAGTCTGAAATTGCGACTTCCTTTTCCTCCAGGTACCAAAATTTAACCATGTCTCTGTATTCGACTAACAGCCTAAAAATATCTTTGTATGGCATTTCATCGTAGTGATGAACGCGTGTGAATAAATGAGTAAACAAATGCTTATCGTTAGAAGTGCTATACAAGGTATAAAGTTCACGTTCAATGTCTCGAACGCTAGGTTGACTTGTTGATAAGTCTATAATGTCTTTGCAATAAGGTACAGATTCGTCTAAATCGATTGACGTAGGATATGCAATCAGCTTGCACTTGGCCTTTAACAAGGACTCATTATGTTCTTGAATTACGGTATCAAAACAAAAGTTAGGCTGCTTAGAAACTTTTAAATATTTTTCATAAGTGTCCGATGAGGACGGTGAAGGATTATCAAATGGTAAACTTGGCGAACTAGGATTTGGGGAATTAGATTTTGAAGAGTTTTGATTATTTAAATCAGGTTGCTCATCATCTAGAGCGCATACAGGACGGTTTAAATTGTTATCAGTGTCCTGTATTGGGAAACGCGATAGCGCGTCTGCGTTGCAATTTAATTTGCCTTGTTTATGAACTATCTCGTAGTTGTACTCTTCTAATTTTAGACGCCAACGAATTAACCTAGAACCAGGGTCTTTGACGTTAAATAGCCAAACTAAGGGCTTATGATCGGTAACTATTTTAAATTTAAAACCGAACAGATAAGGACGAAATGTCTTTACGCCGAAAAGGATAGCTAACAGCTCCTTCTCGGTCGTTGAGTAGTTACCCTCGGCTTTGTTTAATGTTCGCGACGCATATGCAATTGGTTTATCTTTACCTATTTCGCCTTGCGATAATATCGCGCCGACGGCATAATTTGAGGCGTCTGTAGTCAATAAGAACGGCTGAGTAAAATCGGGGTATTGCAATAGAGGTGCCGTTGTTAATTTTTGCTTGAGTACATTAAACGCATTTTCTTGGTCTGATGACCATACAAAATTTGTGTCCTTCTTTAGAAGGGAAGTTAAAGGCTTCGTTATTTTAGAGAAGTTTTCGATAAATCGCCTATAATAGCCGACTAGGCCTAGAAAAGATTTTATATCTTTTGGATTTTTAGGGGTTGGAAATTGAGTGACGGCCTTTACTTTATCAGGATTGGGACAAACACCTTTATCGGTAATTATGTGACCTAAGTACGCTACTTCGCGCCGTAAGAACTCGCATTTTGCGGGCTGTAACTTAAGATTATATTGACGAAATCTATCGAATATTAATTTGAGTTTTTCGATATGGGACTGGAGATTTTGGGAATAGGTCACGCAGTCATCTAAATAAATATGACAGTGAAGACCTTGGAGACCAGAGAGCACGGTATTCATGAGTTTTTGGAACGTAGCAGGCGCATTTTTCAAACCAAACGGCATCCTTGTAAATTCGTAATGCCCTGACGTTTCGTTACCTATAACAGTGAAGCCGGTTTTCAACGCGTCTTCAGGCTTTAACATTATCTGATGAAAGCCACTTACAAGGTCAAGGGTGCTAAAGTATTTTGAGTGTCCCAACTGGTCTAAGATGTCTGTGATCAAAGGGATAGGATAGATTTCGGTGACGGTCACGTCGTTTAATTTTCTGTAGTCGATAACCAGTCTCCATTTTTGTTTTCCCGTAGAGTCTACTTTTTTAGGCACTACCCAAATTGGAGCGCTCCAGGGTGATTTAGAAGGGCGAATAATATTTTGATCTAGCATACTTTTAATTTGTGTTTCGACCTCCTTTTTATGGCACTCGGGAAAACGATAAGATTTAACGTGGACTGGAGCAGAATTACCGGTATTTATCGAATGCTCAATGGCGTTAGTACATGTTAAAGGCTCGCCCTCGAGATAAAATATATCAGTGTAATCTGAACATAATTCTAAGAGCATTTTTGTCTCTTCTGGATTAAGATGTTCAGTTCGAATAAGATCTAAGACTTGTTGCGATCTATCGTGTGAGATATTATAAAGATTATTCATACTTCGAGAGTTCTCGTCACTATTAGATGAACTTGAAATTATCTCGGGCTCCGAGTAAGGAAGTAAATGAACATAGTAGTTCTGAAATACGACTTCCGATTCGGTTGTATTGAGCACCGTAATATTTATGCAATGATTAGGTTTAACTGTAACAATACAGTTTGCTAAATAGACTCCCTCTGAGTATATATGATCAAGGACTAGAGCATCTTTCATGTGCTCTAATTCCTCTAAAGAATTTGAAACAGGACATTCGACTATTATCTCAGAGCGAGGTGGAATAACATAGACTGGACGCTCGAAGTTTAAAGGTATAGAATTACCTTGAATTATTAAAGAATTTTGAGAATATTTAATATCGCAATCGAGTTTCTTTAAGAAATCGTTGCCTAAAATACCATCATAATTAAGTCTAACTTTGTCACTAACAGCGTGAAGTATATAATTAAAATAAAGTTTAGACTTAGTAGGAAAAATATATTCAAAATTGATTTGAAATGACCCCAAAGTTTCATAATGAGAGTCATCTTCACTCAGACCCTTAAGTTTAATTTTATCATTTGATAAAGATGGGGTTGTAGTAAAATTTTGCAGTTTTACGATACTAACGCTAGCTCCAGTGTCTATTAAAAAGCACAGAGGCTTATCTGAATGATCTGTATTTAGAAATACGTAAGGTAGAGCTACGTTATAAGTTTTAATTTCATGAATTGGAATACCTTTTTGATCAGGCGATTGACTCAACGAAACAGAGATTCCTGACGGAATATGTTGAGATGATATTATTTTGTGTTGGCCTTCGGTTTGGGACTGGCTACCCTGCTGCATGGCCACACAAGATTGGGACGACTGACCTTCATTTTGGGACTGATTACCCTGTCGCATGGTCAGGCGTGAACGGTCTCCGTTTTGGGACTGGTTACCCTGTTGTATGACCGATGAAAATTTAATTGACTGACTTTCATTTTGGGACTGGTTACCCTGTTGCATAGTCAGGTGAGGACGGTCTCCGTTTTGGGACTGGTTACCCTGTTGTATGACCGGTAAAAATTTATTTGACTGACTTTCGTTTTGGGACTGGTTACCCTGTTGCATAGTCAGGCGAGAACGGTCTCCGTTTTGGGACTGGCTACCCTGTTGTATGACCGGTAAAATTTTATTTGACCGACTTTCATTTTGGGACTGGTTACCCTGTTGCATAGTCGGATGTAAATTTGTTTTTTTAGAATTAGTTATTAAAGATTTCGTATTGCGATTTTGCATTGTGCCTTTATTATGGTCGGGCGAAGAGCGGCACGAACACGACACCCGACTATTTAGTTTAAATCAGCATTTTGCGCATCATCGTCCCACGATTCCGTGGGATCGGGTAAAGTTTCAACGTTATGTTGAGTTGCCGAGTTATTTGAATCGGACTTTTTCTGGAAACTTTTATTACGTTTATATTTATAACATTGTGAAATATCATGCCCAGGGTATTTGCAATACTTGCATACTAAATTATTTGATGTCCCAGTATTTTGATTAGGTTCGCGTTTCGGAGATTGAAATTGGGACGCGCGCTTTTTGTTTAAGCATTCATTTTCCAAATGGCCCGGTTTTTTACAAAATTTGCAGTGTTTAGCTATTTTAGGGGAAACTTTTAGGGTAAAGTTTCGGATCTTTTCTTCTTCGATAGCAATATTTATCGCGTCATTGAGATTTTTTGGATTACGACATCTGACCATATTACTCAGGTCGGGGTTTAGGCCGAAATTGAACGTATATAAGGCGAGATCCTCCGTCATTGCAATTCTACCTGATAAGTCTTTTTTAGTTGTATCCGAATTGTGAATTTCGGTTTGCATGTCTGTAAGACATGTTTCAAGACGTAACGCAAATTGCGCTACAGTCTCATTGGGTTGCTGCTTGCAGGACTGCAGCTCAAAGAACAAATGACTATAGTGTTTTCTCTCACCGAAGTTCTGACGCAAGAACGATTGTAACGAGTCGAAATCATCGAAGATTTTATTTGAGCAAGCTATTTGGGCTTTATCGCGCAATTTAGATAAGATATATTTAAGAATTAATTTTTTCTGGCTCTCCGAAGCGAGGTTTAACGCATTTTGGCAGTTTGTGAGGAATGCGGGCAAAGTTTCGCGATCTCCTCGGTATATATCAATAAAATCACAAAGAATTGTTAGCGGGTATTGTTCGCTTAAAGAAGTTTCACCCTTAGACATCTTTATTAATTATTAGATTTAGAGCAAAAGCAAAATGTATAAGTATATAAATCGCAATAGAAATTGTAAAATGAAATTTGTAAAATATTTAATTAGAAATAGAAATTGTAAAATATTATAACGATCCTTTTTTATTAGGATATATTTAAAGATTCCTTTTATAGGATTAGGATTTTGAAATTTTAGGAATCGGATTGACTGGAAAATAGTCAGGATTAGCAATATAACAATCCGATAATATTCTACTCACAGCACGGCGAGCAGGAGTGTGGCGTACATCGCGGATCTTCACACGACCAGGTAAGTTGAGCAGCACCGGACGAACGACGGCAGCAGGAACAGGATCAGGACCACTGCTTGGTGATGCGGGCTCGCACTCGAGGGTGGAGACTGACCGTCGACCACAAAGAAGCAGGGACTCTGGTAAGTAACTCACAGGACAAGACGCGCCACAGCGCGTCACCGGGAGCAGCACGGACGTCGACGACACGGTAAGTAGATGCGGCAGCAATGAAGAGCTGGCGAGACTCAACTTTTGGGTCTGGTAAGTTTTTTGACACTTAAGTTCAGTAAAACCACGACACTGTGTCCGAGTTTAAAGTTCTCGATATTTAAAGTTCTCGAAATTGTAGTTTAATTACACGGTACAGAGTTTTAAGATACAGGGCACTGTCCGGATGAATTTTCGAGATTTTCGCGACACAGGTTTTTAAACAGAGTTTTCACTTCGCGCACCGCGAGATGAAATACCAGCACGATCGATACCGGTATCCCACTTCTGACACCACTGTTACGGGGCGGGTCACAGTAGGCTTTTTAAAAAAACACTTTTTATTACACACTAGAATTTTATTGGAAATAATGAGTTTATACTATTATTACAATACAAGCCTACTGTCCGCGATGACGTTCAATTCCACACTGATTCCGGTAGGTGAAAATCACACGGTTGTCGAATAGTGCTGACACAGTGGGAAAATGTACTTCGACCGAAAGCTGCACGTGGTGCAGCGTCAACTATTTATTTTTATATTATTAAAGGGGTAAAATCGGATATAACAGTGCCATAACCTGAAAATTAAAGATTAAAAACCCAACTGTCTAAAATATTAACTTTAAGAGATGGCAATAAAGTAGCCTATTAATCCTTTTTTTGAACCCTAGTGCATTTGGCTACGTATTTATATTTTTATTTAATTCGTGGTTTTACTTGCGTGGTTAATTAAGGTACTGCTACACTCTCGTGGGTCGTTGTCCTTGACTTATTAAGTATGTAGAAATACTATTTTTTAAATAGAACTAGTAGTTTAAAAGTTACTGTCTGACCGAAACGTATTCTGCATGGTTTGTTGCACAAAAAAAATTGAAATCTATGTCTGGACTTTAAAAGAGACGATAATCCTTTGAGTTTGTTTTGGCATTTCTTCTCAGAGGTAGTCAGCTAGGAAATGCCGACTCCATCTAGTTTAAAAAAACCGGCCAAGAGCGTGTCGGACCACGCTCAATGTAGGGTTCCGTAGTTTCCCGTCCGTCACAATAAGTGTTCCCACTTATAAGTTTAAATGAAAAGGCTATTTGTTACGTTGACATACTAAGTACGCAGAAATTATTTTGTACAACCTTTTTGTCTTTTTTTGTACAAAAACTGTTCTTTCTACCAAGTTCTAAATAATTTTCCTAGAAAGTACTTATAAAGTTCTACTTCCCAGATTTTTTTCATATTTTTTAAACCTACGGGTCAAAAGTTAGAGGGGGGCGCTTTAATTTTTCCTTTTGGAGCGATTATTTCCGATATTATTGACATTATCAAAAACTGATTTTAGTAAACCCCTTTTCATTTTTAAATACCTATCCAACAATATATCACACGTCAGGGTTGAAATTAAAAAAAAATCACTTCCCTCTTTACATATAGGGGGGCTACCCTAATAAAACATTTTTTTTCCAATTTTTATTTTACCACTTTGTCGGCGTGGTTGATATACATATTGGTACCAAATTTCAACTATCTAGTGCTAACGGTCACAGAGATTAAGCGAGGACGGATGGACAGACAGACAGACATGGCGAAACTATAAGGGTTCCTAGTTGACTACGGAACCCTAAAAATGACATGTAAAAGTGATTTATTATCCTACTTGCATAATAAACAATTTCAAAACTAGTCGCGTCAAACTCCAATAGCGCGATGTAGGATGTTAGATGTAGCCCAAATTTTGGACGATAAATGTCGCCACACCCCTTTGACATAGGTGGGACATTATAGGATAAGAAATAACCATGGCCCTCTACGGGGCTCCGGTGTGGGCGCCCAACCTAGCCACGGCTCCGGCCCGGCTTCTGAGGGCGTCCCAGAGGGTCATGGCGATTCGCATGGTGCGGGGATACCGCACGATCTCCTGCGAGGCGGCATGCCTCCTTGCCGGCACTCCGCCGTGGGATCTGGAGGCAACAGTCCTTGCACGCACGTACGAGTGGCGCGTGGAAGTGCAACGCCGGGGCGAAGTCCCACTGCCGCGGGTTATCGCGGCACGGCTCACGGAGCTCCGGCGAGATCTCAGGGCGGAGTGGAGACAGCGACTGTCGCAACCTAGTGCTGGACACGCCGTGATAGCGGCGGTAAGACCCCTCTTTGAGGAGTGGCTGGAGAGGCGCCACGGCGCTCTCACGTTTCGCCTGACACAGGTCCTCACCGGACATGGTCAGTTCGGGAGGTTCCTGTGTCGGATTCAGGCGGAAGCGACGCCTGGGTGTCACCACTGCAGCAACGGTCGCCTGGAGGACACGGTCGAGCACACGGTGGAGGTGTGCCGCGCATGGGCGGACCATAGACGTGTCCTCGTAGAGGCGATCGGCGGCGGTGACCTCTCGCGCCCAGCGCTGGTTCAGGCCATGCTGCGGGGCGAGACGGAATGGGATGCCGTCGCCTCCTTCTGCGAAGCAGTTATGCTAGTGAAGGAAGCGGCGGCGCGCGAGAGGCAACGACGAGCCTCTCGCCCCGGACTAAGACCCAGGCGAAGACGTCGAGAGTCGCAAGACGACTACCGGCCACCGTAGGCGCGGTTCTGCGGATGGCGAGCGATGGGTAGCTCGCCGCCCGGCTAGGACCAGGACCGCGTAGACGGCGCGTTTTGTTCCACGCGCGCCTCAAAGAGAAGGAGTCAGCACAGGAAGGGGCCCAACAGGGCCAACGCCTGCCGGGGTTGCGGAATGTTATGTTTATAACAGTTACCGTGACCCTGGAACATAAAAGGCAATCGAAGGAACATGAGTTGGTTTTAGTCAGTAAGAGTCTGACACACCCTCCCGCCGCACCCAGGACGGGAGCAGTCATTGGATGATTTCCCACTCACCAAAAAAAAAAAAAAAGGATAAGAAATAAAAGCAAGTGATAAGATTTAATCTATATATATAAAAATGAAACCCGTTTTCCGTTGTCACGACTTGGCATGAAAACGGCTTGACCGATTTGGCTACTTTTTTTTTTTAATGTTCGTTGTAGTTCAAGGATGGTTTATACGGCAAAAAAAAAACGAATAATTGTCGGGAAAGCCCTAAAAACCGCCCTTTTCTTTTTCCCATACAAACGTTTTCTAACTAAAACGTAGAGTCAATTTGAGCTTTAACACCATACCATAAAGTTCCAGTGTTAGTCGAGACGTTTCGGGAAGCCAAAACAATTGAGTGACGTTAGTATCGCATCGTCGTCAAACACGAAATATCTTACGTAAAATGTCACTTGAAATGTAAAGGAACTAGGAACGTCTCTTTGATGTGGTAGTAGGTAGGTAGTAGGTAGGTAGTGGGTAGGTAGTGGGTAGGTAGTGGGTGGGTAGTGGGTGGTTAGTGGGTAGGTAGTGGGTAGGTAGTGGGTAGGTTGTGGGTAGGTAGTGGGTAGGTAGTGGGTAGGTAGTGGGTAGGTAGTGGGTAGGTAGTGGGTAGGTAGTGGGTAGGTAGTGGGTAGGTAGTGGGTAGGTAGTGGGTAGGTAGTGGGTAGGTAGTGGGTAGGTAGTGGGTAGGTAGTGGGTAGGTAGTGGGTAGGTAGTGGGTAGGTAGTGGGTAGGTAGTGGGTAGGTAGTGGGTAGGTAGTGGGTAGGTAGTGGGTAGGTAGTGGGTAGGTAGTGGGTAGGTAGTGGGTAGGTAGTGGGTAGGTAGTGGGTAGGTAGTGGGTAGGTAGTGGGTAGGAAGTGGGTAGGTAGTGGGTAGGTAGTGGGTAGGTAGTGGTTAGGTAGTGGGTAGGTAGTGGGTAGGTAGTGGGTAGGTAGTGGGTAGGTAGTGGGTAGGTAGTGGGTAGGTAGTGGGTAGGTAGTGGGTAGGTAGTGGGTAGGTAGTGGGTAGGTAGTGGGTAGGTAGTGGGTAGGTAGTGGGTAGGTAGTGGGTAGGTAGTGGGTAGGTAGTGGGTAGGTAGTGGGTAGGTAGTGGGTAGGTAGTGGGTAGGTAGTGGGTAGGTAGTGGGTAGGTAGTGGGTAGGAAGTGGGTAGGTAGTGGGTAGGTAGTGGGTAGGTAGTGGGTAGGTAGTGGGTAGGTAGTGGGTAGGTAGTGGGTAGGTAGTGGGTAGGTAGTGGGTAGGTAGTGGGTAGGTAGTGGGTAGGTAGTATGTCAATTCGAATTCAATATTCATAGTTGACAGGACAACGTCTGTCGGGTCAGCTAGTAAGGGATAAAAAATAGAAACGGTTTGCCTTATTGTTTTTAAAAAATCAATGGGTTCTAAATAATAATAATGGGTCGTATAATGTGTATAAGCTTAAGGCACTCCCTGACACTGTAACCAGAATCCTTATTCTCAATTAAATATATCCAAGAAACGGAGACCAGGAGACCCATTGCACAGGTTTTACTTAGTATGGGCTCCTGTCTCCCGCCATGTAATAGTTTTAAGAAAAGTGTACTGTATCTTGTGGGAGAAAATAAATAAATAAATGTAAATAAGGACCTAACTTTTATTTCCTGACTTGTAGCAAAGTCATATCACAGTTACTCTCTACAAAGTCAGTCTCTTACGAAGTTTAATTCAAAAGGGGGTAACAAAATAAAACAACCATTTGTCCTTATATTAATTATGGTTAATTATAATTATGGATATTAAACGGTGTTACGTCTAAATATCATTAAATCTAAACTTACAAAATACTTAAAACTACACGGTTATTTTTAAGGATTAATAAAATTGTTCTGTTATTACACATAGATTTTAGGTCTTAGATGGTGTTAAGACTTTCGTCAGAGCCTCGTTCGTTGTTCAGCAGGGTGCACCGTGGCAGGTGAGGTTGGCTTTGGCCCCGAAGGTGGTGGTAGGGCTACTTACACCCCATCATACACTAGGAGAGGGTGCAGGACGTGTGTCTGAGAAACCGCCCCGAAAGTCTAAGAAGGAACATGGTTGCTCAGTAGAAGTCTGACACTCCCTTCCACTCCGTGAAGACGTGGTGTGTAGGTGACTGGATGCCAGGTTCGGAGTGAGCTGAAGACTGAAGAGTTGAGTGTAGCAGGATCTGTAAAATAAAGTAGTGTCTTTAATGGGTGGTAATGTTGGTAAAAGTTCATGAGGGATCGATGAATGCAAATACTGATATAGCTTTTTAAGTTTATCTAGAGAAGTAACTAAAGTCGTTAGTCCCAGTCCCCAGTTGTCGTGCCTTCGACTTTATCTTTGACAAATTACGACTAGTCAGAAGGTAGAAAGTCTGAATAATTATCTAATCAGAGGTATCGCAATACCTAGTAACTGGGTTTTAATAGGCAGTAGCTCTATATAACCTTTGTCTTTCTATTGTGTCTCGAATCACGTGTGCTCTAAGGTTTAAAACAATGCGCTTTGGTATTATGCCTCTTTCGTGCTCACCGAAGCTCGGAAGAGTCATACCATCATGCACCTCCGGGCTACTACTGTAAACTTCTATCCGAAAAACCTAATAGGTACCACTTGGGAATTGAAATTCCTGGTCACAATTCATAGATCCTACAAGATCAATGGAGCAGGTGATATAAGTACTGACCTTCATCTTTAAAGTAGAGATTTTGTAGCAGCAGTTTCTAGTAGCTCGAAAGACCAGCATAAGGTGGCCCCAGCGATAACGCGTGGAACCTGAAATGAATAACAATTGAAAATTTAGAAGGGTGTATAGTTATTGCAATCACTTTTGGTGTTTGACGTTTTACGGTTCTGGAGCTTAAAGGTGACCTTGTACCAATCAAATGTGTCTCAATAGGTAGTCAGACAGTTAATGAACCGTAATTGGTAGAGAATAGAACATTTCTATAACAGCTATAACTACCATTAATCTTGAGCGTTAGTCCGATTTTTAGTTGACCTTTTTTAATTAAGTAACACTGAACTTAACCACTACAAAGAATTTATAAGACAAAATGGCGTCGAACAGGAAAAAGGCGAAACAATGAAGTACTTCGAGACCCGGAAAATACGATTCAACCATCTTGGCAAGAAAATAACAGCGGCGAAGTACGGAAAAATAAAACTTTCTCTCTTTTAATATCAGGAAGAGGACACAGAAGAGATCCCTTTGGAAAAATCTGTTGCGTCGCTACCTGTTGATTCATCATACCTAATAAGCGGGTGACGATTATATTTATTTGTCTTAAAAAAAATCACAATTGGGAGCCTATATATGACAAAAATAATAAAAAGTAACCGAAAATTTAGTATAAAAGCGACCTTTCATACGAATAGAACAATCATCTAATTTTAGACCCGACAAATCAATGTATTTTGAAAATAACTAGCACCAAAAAATTCCCTAGCCACTGATTGTAAAACAATTAATAATTGAGACTGCAAGTATAGAAGAGCTAAATCACTTACCTCCATTTTGTCAGCTGGAGCCTTCGTGCCGGCTCGAAGAACCAACACGTCTTGAAGGGCAGGCGGCGGGCGATGAAATGGGAACGTGATCGGAGGTCGAGCCTAGAAAAGTCTTCTCAGTACTGCTCAGTGCGCAGGTCAGCACCTGGCAATCGATACTCGGGTTTTATTATATCAACAATGTACAATATTTTCTAGAAAGGTCATTTAAAGGTGATGTTATCTAATCGAGAGTATGTCCTCCCGGGTTCGCTTCGTCTGGTTATTGTTTTGTTCTTGTAGGTTGAAACGTGATGTTCTATGCTTATACCTTGAATCAGGCTGTTTAAAAAAGGGTTAACTCAATCTAACAGGTGGTTCCAGAGATTAAATATTTTTTTGCATATGTATGTATTATTATATTATGATTGCGTATATATAATTTTTGTTATGAAAAAAAATACTAGTAAATCTACGTACATGTTTATTATTTTATTGATTGTGATATTATATTTTTTGTCATATAATTTTTATATTTTTACATTACATCTTTACACGAAAATAACACAAGCTAATTACAATGCAATATTATTTCTCTTGGCTTACTGGTAAAGAATGTCAAGCAGCCTAGCAAATTACAGTATTTAAGTATCTATAAATAAATAAATAAACAAAACAACTCTGCAGCTTTATAATATTACCTGTGGAGCCCCACAGAATGTTCTGGAACAAGCATAACGCCATCTTTCGTGACTCACAGATGGTAATTTTATGTTTTAAATATTCTTCGTATTTTTTTCAAATGTGTTTGCTTAAATAGGCTTTTCTACATTTTGTAAGCGATCGTCTGATTCATGAGAAATAGTGAAGGCTACTAACACTTAAGTACTGTCCGCGTGGTTTGACCCGCGTTTATGGTTACTGCTTCGCTCCCGCTTGTCGTAGCATGATGTTGTAGCCTTTTTCAATGATTAGACTATCCAACACAACATTTTTTTTCCTATTATACTGTTCCTGAAATTAGCGCTATCAACTAAGCAAGCAAACAAACTCATCAGCTTTATAATATTAGTATAGATACGGAATACTGTCGGGCTTCAAAGTTTGAAAGGCCAGATCGGCTCGAAGGGCCACATCGGCTTGAAGGACCAAACCGGCTCGAAGGACCACATCGGCTCGAAGGACCAAACCGGCTCGATGGACCATATTGGCTCGAAGGACCAAATTGGCTCGAAGGACCACATCGGCTTGAAGGACCAAACCGGCTCGAAGGACCATATTGGCTCGAAGGACCATATCGGCTCGAAGGACCAAATTGGCTCGAAGGACCAAATTGGCTCGAAGGACCACATCGGCTCGAAGGACCATATCGGCTCGAAGGACCATATTGGCTTGAAGGACCAAATTGGCTCGAAGGACCATATCGGCTCGAAGGACCATATCGGCTCGAAGGACCATATTGGCTCGAAGGACCAAATTGGCTCGAAGGACCACATCGGCTTGAAGGACCAAACCGGCTCGAAGGACCATATTGGCTCGAAGGACCAAATTGGCTCGAAGGACCACATCGGCTTGAAGGACCAAACCGGCTCGAAGGACCATATTGGCTCGAAGGACCATATCGGCTCGAAGGACCAAATTGGCTCGAAGAACCATGTCAGCTCGAAGAACCATATTAACGGCTCGAAGAAATATATCAACCTTGTTTTCAATTTGCGCATTGCGACAGTTGCACAAAGGATTCGAGATGCATTGCGCATGTCACAGTGATCAATATTCTAGTCTGATATAAGGATGCAATTGTTATATAGTATGCAGAAGTGGGGGTAGGGTGTGGCGAATTGAAACCTAGGTCATCGCTCTTGGTCCTCGGGCAACATTTTGAACACTTAAGTTAAACTAAAAGAAATAGAAACCGGTAGTGTGAATGTTTGTATATATGTTACGGGCCATTTGATAAGTCCGGACACTATTAATAATGGCCGGTTTGTATTCATAATGCCCGACTTAATTGGCTATATGCTTAAAACAGCATGATTCATCACTTTTCCCAGCCATTATGAATAATGCCCACCCTATCTTGGATAAAGTAATAAAATAGTTAAACTGTAATGTTTTTGCAGGTACTTAGGATGGCTCAGGTTAGTAACTACGATAAAAAATAAATACGGTTAAAATCCCGACTCAGAGCACCCCAACCTGGACAGGTTAGGTTAGAAGGCTAAGGTACAGCGAATAGCGCATAGCGCATAGCGAAGTGGAGCTTCCGCCATAGTCTTCGAGGTTATTTTTTTTAAACCTCCCGGAAATAGGAGCCCCGCTTCGATGAAATTTGATAAAACTTTTCAGTAATGTAGCTTATACATACAATAAGACGTAGCAGAGCCTTAACCAAAAATCTAACAACGCAGGTGAAACCGCATCTGACCGGCACTTGCGCAGTACAGAAATACATGTGTTTAAGGTAAGGGAGTGAGGACGGTGTACTGCACAGCGGTGAAACGCAGCACACTTCAGAGTTGTCAGGCAGGTACATAATATAGGTATTCTAGAACTCTCCCAATTGCAGCGCGCAAGTCACATTTGCGGGATGAAAATGCCGCAAAGTGAAACCGAGGCGGGTGGTAGCGCAGAAACAAAGTTCAGGTGTCAGCGGGAGTGAGGGGTGTACTGCAAAGCGGGGAACGTAGCCAACTTCAGAGTAATGAACCAGGTACTTAGGTCATCTAGAACACGTCTTAAAGCAACGCGCAGGTCACTTTTTCACAATGAATAGGACGGAAAGTGAACATTTGAATTCAGGTGTTTGCGGGGGTACTGCGCAGCAAGGATCGTAGCTAACTTCACACTAGTCAGCCAGGTTCAGAAATCTGAAATTTTAATGTTCTCCATTGCAACCGTTGCAATAGAAAAACACAGACTTTCGCGGTATGCGCAAGTCTGTGTTTTTCTTCTTCTTCTCTTCACATTTTCCTGATGAATGTGCGAGTCTTCTCATAAAAGTTATTTTTGAACTTTCCTCGTTCTTAGCGAGTCTTGTCTTCAATGACCTTTAGTTCTTATAATAAAAATAGATGTTATTGATACAATATGTTTACTTGCAAAACAAGTTTATCATCTTTTTTCTTAAGATGATTTACCTATCCATACTAATATTATAAATGGGAAAGTGTGTCTGTCTGTCTGTATGTTTGTCTTTCTTTCACGGCAAAACGGAGTGACGAATTGACGTGATTTTTTAAGTGGAGATAGTTGAAGGGATGGAGAGTAACATAGGCTACTTTTTGTCTCTTTCTAACGCGAGCGAAGCCGCGGGCAGAAGCTAGTAATATTATAAATGGGAAAGTGTGTCTGTCTGTCTGTATGTTTGTCTTTCTTTCACGGCAAAACGGAGCGACGAATTGACGTGATTTTTTAAGTGGAGATAGTTGAAGGGATGTAGAGTAACATAGGCTACTTTTTGTCTCTTTCTAATGCGAGCGAAGCCGCGGGCAAAAGCTAGTACTTAATAATTTATTCATAGTCTTGGTGTCTATCTACTTCGACAGTCGTTACGGGTAGACAGAAGCCGGAAAGTCTGGCAGTTACAGTTCGGGCCTGTTGGTGTAGTGGTTAGTAGCCCTGACTGCTAAGCCGGAGGTCGTGGGTTCGATTCCCACCCAGAACAAACTTTGTGTGATGAGCATGATTGTTTGTTCTGTGTCTGGGTGTAATTTATCTATAATATGTATGTATTTATAAATGTATTTATCAGTTGTCTGGTAACAATAACACAAGCTCTTAGCAGAGCAAAAAAAAAGGCAAAGGGAAAGTTTTTACCACCATAATTTTTGTTGATTATTTCGGCAAATTCGAACTTTTTTTTATTTTTTTTCATTTGGCACCTTTGCTTGTTAACTGTCATTATTATGACATAAAAATAAATGTCAACTGTCAAAGAATATTTTCACACTGTGGTTAGTTGAGTTGTGAAAAGTGGCGGTTTTTTCTTTCTAAAATTCTATCAGGGGTTATCATCCAGATTTCAAGACATTGAAGATAAGTTTTTTTATACATATATATCGGTTGGGGTCTATACTAACTATCTGGATGCATATTTTTAGCTTTGGGTGCGTTGGTTTAACTAAACAGAGGTTTTTTGTGGTGGGAAAAATATTCCCTCTGCCTGCGGGTGGGTTTCAGTTTTTGCTTTGCTTCTGCAGATGAGCGGGAGAAAAGAGGCTAAGAAAGTTTTGGATGATTTAGACATAGAGCATGCGCTTGAGGATCTTTTTGGGTTACCAGACGATCCAGAAAATTCTGAAGATGATCTGGAATCTGACGATTAAGGAGCTGGATACAGCACAGCTAGGCTTCAGAAAATATTGGAGGATCTCGACCAACCGGTTATGTCTCCGCATCTTCTACGTAGTCAACCCAGCCCACAATCGTCAATCGCAATGGATACTGAAGTTGTTTCACCTGCTGACGTGGAATGTGACCAAGATCCAGCATCTCCCAATGTTTCTGCCGAATTCCTCTCAACTCAAAATGCTTCACCTCCACCAACTGCTTTACCTCCACCAACTGCTTCATCTTGTGACCGAGATCCTGCATCTGCCAATGTACATCGAATCTCCCTCAGCATCTGTTTCATCTCCACCAGCTGCTTCACAGAGTACCCATACTTCTTTTAGCGATACTGACAACTCCGACGATGACGATGTCGATTGGAAAAAAACCTTGTGGTCTTCTAGGCCAGGTCCAGAAGTATTTGACAGTGTTCCTTTGACCACAAAACAGAATTTCAATACCAGAACAAGACCTATACGATTTTTTGATAAGTTTTTTACCAGTGAAGCCATTGAGCTAATTAATTCGTGTACGAACATATGTATGTTCGTACACGGGCAGAGGGAATATATTTACCACCATATAAAAAATAAAAAAATAAAAAAAAAATTCAAAAATCGGTTTTCTATCTACATTAATATACCTAAACAATTATCAGGTTTATGGTTTTGTTGCTAGAACGTTATGCCTTATAAAGGGTTAACTTGGGATCAGATAACCGTGTGTGAGTTGTCCCAGTATATTTATTTATTTTTTATGTATTATTTATAGGGTTGTGGATGTCTAATCGGCAGTCGCTAGACTAATGGCGAGATAAATAGACGTTACTCACTGGCTTTGGCTTAGCACTATACCTGTCACTGTTACACAACTGCCAAACGTCAAGTGTGCGATAGAGACGGGAACATGGCTAAGCCAAATCCAGTGCTTAGTGACGTCTATCAACTCGTCATAAGTAACATTAGCATCACGCTACAAGCTAAGGAGCGAGGCAGTAACCAAATGGTGGCTGGCTTCTGACTACCCGTAACGGCTGCCAAAGTTTTACGCATCACAACCGAGACCAACGGCTTTACGTGCTTTCCGAGGCACGGGATGTCAGTGATGTCCAAGATAAATTTTAGAAAGTACATTATGAATAGTGAAAGTCACATTAATTTGTACTTGCCAGCAGCGCGACAGCCGACTGTCGCTTGGTTGTTGAAAGGTAAGGTGAGTTGAAATAGTCACATTTGTACTGCCCGGATTTAAATACACAAACTCTTACACGAGAAGCAGCGCAGACAGCATTAAAATCCGTTGTGTGGTTTAAAACACCTAAGAGTACATTGAGACAGACAGACAGGAGAGTGCGACTTTATTTTATACTATGCAGTAAATTGCACCTCTTTAACTGAAAAAACCTGTTTCTGACCTCTATTAATAGAACCATCAGCAAATAAAACAGATATTTATTTAAAACTGGACATCTGAGGAATCTTCCAAATGTTACTATACTTATTTTAGCGTTCTGTACACAAAAATCCATACTAATATTATTATAAATGCGAAAGTAACTCTGTCTGTTGGTCTCTTCTTCACGCCTAAACTACTGACCTGATTTGAATGACATTTGGTAAAGATATAGTCTGGGATCCGAGAAAGGACATAGGATAGTTTTCATTCCGGAATTCCCCCGGGAACGGGAACTATTATTCCACGCGGACGAAGTCGCGGACAAAAGCTAGTATTGAATAATTGTCTGGACTTTAAAAGAGACGAGAATCCCTGAGTTTGTTTCGGCATATCTTCTCAGAGGTAGTCAGCTAGGAAATGCCGGCTCCGGCTAATTTAAAAAAAATATGACGTGAAAGTAAAAGTGATTTTAAATCCTATTTGCATAATAAACAATTTCATTTTATTTCGTACCTCAAGAGGAAAAAATTGATAACTCTTATGGGATCTCTTTAATTGTCCATCTGTCTGTCAGTTAAGATCCTTTCAAAATTAAAAAAAAATTATTAAAATTCTAAGCATTTATTTCACTTAGACCATTTACGGCACTTATGAATTGTCAAGAGTCGGTCGGTTAGTCAGAAAAGAAAAGTGACGCTAATTGCCTGTTCCACAACGTAGATCTCTATGGAGAAGAACAGGCAAGAAACTCCACTAACACTCTTTTAAAAAAATCATGATTTACAAAATCTTGGTTACATTTTTTTTTGTTGCTTCTACTTGTGAAAACAATGTAAGTATGTAACATATTAAACAAATAATAAAAATAAAAATATGTAATGAGTTATGGCAGTTGAGAGATGACCGATCTCAACTGACAGCGCCCGTTCACGAGCATGACGCATGGCATCAGCACCATTTAGCTCAACCATTTTGAAGGGAACCGAATGATCTAACGCACTCGCCACCATCAGCGAGACTTTTATATCGAACGCGTGGTGGTATAAAAATGAAATAAATAAATATAAATATCCTGGTACAACTCACACACGGCCATCTGATCCCAATCTAAGCAAAGCTTGTATTATGCTATAAATACATACTTACTTATTTTAGATAAAAATACACCCAGTGACTATTCACAGAATAATCATGCTCATCACATAAAGTTTGTCAGGGGTGAGAATCGAACCCACGACCACGTTGCATGTACAGTCAGCACAATAGATAGGTATGCAGGGCCGTCACTTATAAATGAAGTTTTCTCAAGAACCACCGGATGCTTTTTAATATAATTTTTAATAATAGTTGAAAAGAACTTTTAAGAAAAACCCCTTTTTTTTATGTAACTCATCGATTTTCGAGAAAGCATAAAATAAATCTAACGGCCCTGCATACTTATTTACTTTGCTGATTGTACAAATTATTTCAGTTATCTGGTTACCATAGTACAAGCTCTGCTTAGTTTGGGATCAGATGACCGTGTGTGACTTGCCCCAAGATATTTATTAATTTTTATTCACACAGATGAAGACGTGAGCAAAAACTAGTCAGTAAACTGTTGCTAGGAGTCTAAGTTCTCTTATTTTTCTTCCATTTATGTATATAATTAGACCTCTTGTGTTTATTTTCGTCAGTCAAAGCGTAGAGCTCTAATCCAAACGTATGTTATAAAAATGTTAAAATATATTAATGTATTATTTTTGTGTGTCAGTTTGAGTGGTGTATTATGTGACCTTAATAAGGAAGAAGGTAGGTATTTTTTTCGTTTTTGAATGTGTCAGTTTGAGTGGTGTATTATGTGACCTTAATGAGAAAGAAGGTAGGTATTTTTTTTGTTTTTGAAGTAGGTTTGTCACAAGTGATTTTCGAAACTTTTTATATAAGTATACCAACCGATTTAGTTTTCGCCCGCGTGAATTTAGAAACTTCCATCTCTGAATTTACAGAGACTACTTTTCACAAAGAACATATTATAAGTACCTTCCAAGTTTCATGTCTCTAGGACCAGCGGCTTAGGCTGTGCGTTGATATATCAACAGTCAGTCAGTTTACCATTTTATATACAGGGTTATTGGTAAAACACCGACATCCTCTCAGGACTATGTTACTATCATCATAAACAACAACTTTTGTTCTATGATTTTTTACAAAATGTTATACATTTACCAAAAACAAATCTTCAAGATTTCGTTGTTCTATCTAACACATTTCAACTCTGTATTGTGCCGTAACAACATACATACGTTTGCCGCGCACTGTCCTCGTTTGCTACGCAGACTTCGTCACATTTAGAGTGTTCAATTTAAATATTTTTAATTTTGTATGAAAATGTAATGAACTAAAATATGATAATTTTTAAAATGTCGTAGAACAAAAGTTGTTGATTATGATGTTAGTAACATAGTCATGAGAGGATGTCGGTGTTTTACCAATAACCCTGTATATAGAGTTGGTGTACAATGCTTTGTTATTGTGCGTATCATTATGTGTTTATGTGTGCATCATTAATTAACAGTCAGCCAGATAAAACAATGTATAGTAAATATAAATCCGTACTAATATTATAAATGCGAAAGTAACTCTGTCTGTCTGTCTGTCTCTTCTTCACGCCTAAACCGCTGAACCGATTTGAATGAAATTTCGTACACATATAGTCTGGGACCCGAGAAAGGACATAGGATAGTTTTCATTCCGGAAATCCCCCGGGAACGGGAACTATTCATCCACGCGGACGAAGTCACGGGCAAAAGCTAGTAATAAATAAAGCAAATATATTGGGTTTAGCCTGTAAGGATATTGGTGTTGATTCTCTTGTTTACAAACTTAAGTAAATTTAAGTTAAATGCATCTTTCTCTTTCCATTTCTTAAAGAAAAGGACAGAAGATGCATTTTAGTTTAATCCTGTCAAATTAGACAGCGCCTTAAGAAAATTGACGTATATTTAGACGCCATGTTTTTAAATCGCGTCTAAATTATCTATGGAGTGTCTAAATTTGACAGGACTTAACTAATATTTTGTCTTCTGTCCTTTTTTTAATTAAATAGAAAGAGAAAGATGCATTTAACTTAAATTTACGATAGTTTGTGCACAAGAGAATCGGCACCATTATCTTCTGTCCTTTTCTTAATGAAATGGAAAGAGAAAGATGCACTTAACTTAGATTTACGTTAGTTTGTAAATAAGAGAATCGGCACCAATCCATACTAATACTAATATTATAAATGGGAAAGTGTGTCTGTCTGTATGTTTGTCTTTCTTTCACGGCAAAACAGAGCGACGGATTGACGTGATTTTTTAAGTGGAGATAGTTGAAGGGATGGAGAGTAACATAGGCTACTTTTTGTCTCTTTTTAACGCGAGCGAAGCCGCGGGCAAAAGCTAGTGTATGATAAATTATAAATATTAGTATGGATAAGTAAAGGCTACATAACAGGTTTACAACATAGCAAGTTTCTTAGGTACTAAGTAGTTTTATTACCATGGCGCCTTAACGTTCTTGATCTTGAACAAAACTAGTTATCGCAGTGTTTATTTTGAAGAGGAAAATAAACTATTACGAAAAATGATGTCATAAGTAAAAAAGTGTAGATAGGTTATATGCAGTCAAAAAGTGGCACATTAAAAGTTTGCCAATTGGCAAACATGATACTGAGTATCGCGTTGACATTTGACGTTTATCTCTTTTTCACTCGCACTACTTCAATCATGTCATCCTACTTTGACGTGTAATGTATGTGTGCGTTAGTGTGCCGTTTTTGAAAATAGAATTTCGTTTAGGTAACCTATCTACACCCTTTTTTACTTATAATATCATTGATTACGAACTAGTTTGCTTGAACTTAAACCCGTACTAATATTATAAATGCGAAAGTAACTCTATCTGTCTGTCGGTCTGTCTCTTCTTCATGTCGTAACCACTTAACCGATTTGAATATTTGGTAGAGACATAGTCTGGGACCCGCGAGAAAGGACATAGGATAGTTTTCATCCCGGAAATCCCCCGGGAACGGGAACTATTATTTCGTTTGAAATTAACTATTAAATTTAAAATATTTTTATTATATTTGTATCTGTTAAAGGAGCTGAATGTGAATGGGAAGAACTGAAAGGCAAATGTGTGAAAGAGACACAATGCCTGACTACCGTGGATGATAAGAGTCCAAAACATCCTGTAAGTACTTACTCATCTATCTATGTAGTAATAACTTCAGCCCGCGATTCTTAACTTCTTTAAATCATGATGATGATGACGATGATTGACTTCTGACTACCCTACGACGGTCAATTATCTACGAATGACAACCAGGACCAATAGCTTTACGTGGTTTCCGAAGCACAGGATGTCAGTCCCAATCCATACTTCCATACAATACTGTAAATACTAAAATAACTCTGTCTGTCTGCCTGGCTTTCACGCTAAAACTACTGAAGCGATTTCAATGAAATTTGGTACAGAAGTAGTCCATAGCCTGAGTAGAGACTAGGATAATTTTTATCCCAATCATCCCACGGGAACGGGAACAACGCGGCTAAAACCGCGGGGGACAGTTAGTAAAATTATATGCTTAAAATATTATTTCGTTTATGTTCCAGGTATGTTCCGAAAAAGGAGGAGAGACATTCATATGCTGTACAGATTGTGAACTCGTTAATAACACCAGGTATGTATTTGTGGTTAAGAATTGGTCTGAACGTTTTGGTATAGTAGTTAACCCAACTAAGTGCCAAGCTATTGTTATCGGGAGCGCTCATAACTTGCGAAGACTGAGTGGTCTAGTGTTACCGCCGGTTATCTTTGACGGCACAGTCATTCCTTTTAGCTCCGATGTCAAAGATTTGGGACTTTATATTGACACTTGCCTGGACTGGCGTAAGCAGGTTGCTAGTGTGAGCAAACAAGTTACCGGTATATTGCGTTTGCTATATAGATTAAAAAATGTTCTACCATCTCACATAAAGGCAATGCTTGTGCAGTCCCTCATCTTCCCCATTCTTGATTATGGTGATGTGTGCTACTATGACCTGAATGCAGATCTGCTCAATAAACTTGACCGTCTTCTTAATAACTGCATTCGATTCGTATTTAATCTCCGTAAGTATGATCATGTGTCCGCACATCGGGCAATCTTAAAATGGTTGCCTATCAGACAGCGCAGAGCATTAAGAGCTTTGACTACCTTGTTTTCTCTTCTAGACAAACCCAGTTCACCTTCCTATCTGACTTCTCTTTTCCAATATTTATGCTCTGCACATAGCAAGCATCTTCGTTCTTCCCATAACCGTCTTTTACGATGTCCTTCACACCGCTCTGGTTTTCTTAAAGCTTCTTTCCCTATCCAAGCAGTTTTTCTCTGGAATGCGCTTCCTCAGAACATCAGGATGGCCACCAGTCGGTTTACTTTCAAGGTAAAAGCTCGAGATCATTTACTCAAGGAGTTGGCAGACTCATCTCACTCATAATGTATTGTACATGTATTTATTTTTATCTCTTTCTACTCTGAATAAATAGTATGTATGTATATATGTATCTATTTATGTATATATTTATGTATATATGTATATATTTATGTATTTAAGTAACTATTTTATTGATTTATTTGATTCCTGTAACTTTTCTGTTTTCTTGCACCTACCATGTTTTATCTCTGCATCATCCTAAGGTAGACTGGTAGAAAATGCCTAAGGCATTAAGTCCGCCTATGTACTGTGTTCGTACATTAAGTTCAATAAATAAATAAATAAAATACCATCAGCACCAAGTCACCCAGTAACTGGGTTGCGGAGGTCTGATAGGCAGTCGCTTCACGTAAAACACTTGTGTCCAGATGAATCCGTGCTGGAAGCCGACCCTAATCAATTTGGGAAAAGAAGATGATGAGGAGTAGTATTATTCAATAAAAAATACAATCATCATCTCCCTAAGCCTTTTCCCAATCGTGTTGGGGTCGGCTGCCAGCCTAACCGGATTCAGCTGGATACCGGTGTTTTACGTGGAGCGACTGCCTACCTGACCGCCACAACCCAGTAACTGGGCGACACGATAAGTACCTCTTGGTTAGACTGGTCATAGTTTCTGGCTAACCAGTAACGACTGTCAAAGTTCTACGAATGACAACCGGGACCAACGGCTTTACGTGCTTTCCGAGGCACGGGATGTCAGTGATGTCTAAGATAAACTTTAGAAAGTACATATGAATTGAAAAAGTCACATTGGCACTTGCCCGGATTCGAACCCACAACCTCTTACACGAGAGGCGGGCGCCTTATCCACTGGGCCATCATTCACGGCCCAATAAAAAATACAATATTCGTAAAAAAATGCAAACATTGTATTTTTTATTTATTTCTAGCTTTTTAGTAGTTTCAGATGTGCGTTGCCAACCTTTAGATTCAAGTGAGCTCACGATGCTTTTTGAGGCAGGTTTACCCAAACTTTCCTCAAAAGCCTAGCCCGAATGTTATTCTGCATGGTTTGTTGCACAAAGATATTGAAATCGTCTGGACTTTAAAAGAGTCGATGATTCCTGAATTTGTTTCGGCTTTTCTTCTCAGAGGTAGTTAGTCGGTTTAACTTGCACAAAAAGTATGACTTGTAAAAGTGATTTTATGATCCTACTTGCATAATAAACGATTTCATTTTCATTTCACTATTATAACTAACAAAAAGTGATAAATGTATTTTGTACAGTGTCACTTTAATGATTATTTATTTTGTTCAGGAACTTTGTAATTAGTCCTACGGGAGGATTTTTCTGGAAGAATGGCCAGAAAGCCAGAGATAGTGAGTTTTTAACACATTTTTTGTAACATCTTTGTCACAATATTATTTTGTCTATTTATTTCTTTCAAAATTTTTCTCTGTATTTTTTTTTAATTTTTCAGTCTTTCTAAAGTTTGTTTTGTTTGTTTGATAATGCAAATTCACTTCGCTTATTTGGGTAATACAAACTACACTATAGACTTATTAGAATAACGTTCATATTGGTGCCGATTCTCTTGTGCACAAACTAACGTAAATTTAAGTTAAATGCATCTTTTTCTTTTCGGTTAATTAAGAAAAAGACAGAAGATCAAATATTAGTTCAGTCCTGTCAAATTTAGACACTCCAAAGATAATTTAGACGCAATTTAAAAACATGGCGTCTAAATATACGTCAATTGTCATAAGGCGCTGTCTAATTTGACAGGATTAAACTAAAATGTATCGGTGTCAAGAACTTTATTTCTCTCATAAGAACTTTAACAGTTCACAACACACAACAGAAAAGGACAGATGATACTTAAAATGTATCATCTGTCCTTTTCTTTAAGAAATGGAAAGAGAAAGATGCATTTAACTTATATTTAGGTTAGTTTGTGAACAAGAGAATCAGCACCATTGTGTTGCATCAAACACGCAAATATACTGCCAAATATACGTCAAATGAAGTCACACCAATAAAATGTTTTCCTACACAAAAAAGATCTATATCTTTTTATATCTTCATTTCTCTCTACTTTTCTCAGCCTTTCTTCCATACATTCTCTACATTTCTCTCTCTTTCTATGACTGACAGATCCAGTACTGAGAATAATAAAAACTCATTTGTATCCATTTTGTATCGTTATTTTCAGGCTGTCTGCAGTATTTAAAAGATCTTCCTTACCAATGTAAGCTGGACTTCTATGGAGGCATTTCAAGAAAATTGAATGATGAGAAGAAATGTTACAATTTTAACTTGTGGGGCATTGGAGGAGCCCCGCCAGTTGGCAGAGAACCCAAGGCTGAGTATCCTCATCAGGTAAATATTAGGACAATACCATATTGTATTGAGGATATTTCAACAGATACCAACTTTGTGGCGAAAGTAAAATTGATGCTGGCGACCGAACCAGTAAATCAATCAAAGCATTTATTTCACTACTATTTATAGGCACTTATGAAATGTCCAAGAGAAAGAAATAAATAATTAATTTGCCAGAATTGTAGGTACACGAGTCAGTCGGTTAGACAGAAAAATTGAAGCTAGTTGCTTGATCCAAAACGTAGGATGATCTCGAAGGCGAACTAGCAAAAAACTCCATTAAATATCATTAAGTTTTATAAAATCTTTGTTACGTTATTCGTGTTGCTTCTAAGTGAAAACAACGAAGGTAAAGAGAAACGTAACTAATTCCTAGAAATTAACAAATTAAACCCTGTCAGTTTAGTGATGCCCAATTACAAATGATAGCATTACTTAACATGACACACAGTTACTGGGTTGTGAAGGTCTGATAGGCAGTCGCTTCACGTGAAACACTGGTATTCAGCTGAATTCGCCTAGGCTGGAAGCCGACTCTAAGACAGATGGGAAAAGGCTATGGAGCTGATGATTCTTTCTTTTCTCTTCCCTTTAGTTATCTTCATTATTTTCTTACAGGTATTGTTAGGTTACGGTGATGATCTAAAATCAGCAATGTGGCAAGCTGGAGGGTTCATCATAAGTGATAGATTCATTGTCACCGCCGCACAGTGAGTATTCTTGATTTTTTTTTAGGTTCCTTTCTGAAAAGCCCTCATTGTTTGGACTTGAAAAGAGACTTTGTCTTGGGGTTTGTTTTGGATGTTTCTTTTTAGCGTAGCTTGAAAACAGGAAGCAAAGCTGATGTTGAGGTGATTTGATTAACCATTTACACAATTTGGGGCAAAAGTAGTGAGACTAAAGAAAAATAAAAACATTTTATATAGTCCAGAAATGAGACTGCTATTTTACAGAACCAGAATGTAAAATTTCTCATCCTCCATTGAAAAGAGAACATCCACCAACGGCTGTCTCGGGGTCTCGGGACTCGGGTGGTACTGCCCGACGGTTCTAGTCGGGAATTGGTTCATAATGTGCGAAATTTGCGTCATACTCTTATGGTGCCGATTCTCTTATTCACAAACTAACGTAAATTTAAGTTAAGTGCATGTTTCTCTTTCTATTTAATTAAGAAAAGGGCAGAAGATAAAATATTAGTTAAGTCCTGTCAAATTTATACACACCATTGATAATTTAGACGCGATTTAAAAACATGGCGTCTAAATATACGTAAATTTTCTTCAGGCGCTGTCTAATTTGACAGGAATAAACTAAAATGAATCTTCAGTCCTTTTCTTTAAGAAATGGAAAGAAAAAGATGCATTTAACTAAAACTTTGTTAAGTTTGTGAACAAGAGAATCAGCACCAATATATACGACGTCTGTTGTTACACAATATTTTCTTCTCTTTCAGTGCTCCAAATGATAATTTAAAGTATCTAGCAACAGGAGTTCAGGACCGCTCGGCTTCCCCAGAAACTTGGCAGATACGGCAAATAAAGCGAGTCATAAAACATCCGGAGTATAAGGCACCTTCGAAATACTACGATATTGCGCTCATCGAAACCGATAGTCCGTAAGTATGGCACAGGCTTATTATGGCCATATTTCTTTAATTACCAGGTTTTACCAACTCAAGGCGCATCCAAAATTGTATATTTTGAAAACTTTTGAGGTTTTTGCTCTTATCCCAGAACTACGAGTATGGAATTTGGCACAAAGCAACGTGATATAGGACCAGTAAATGGAAAAAATTGAATGCTGTAAATTTGTAGCCGTTTGACCTCAAAAAAAATACTGTAACTAGATTTCTATACCTACATAACATACAAGTATGTAAGGAACCCTGTATTACGTGATCGTTGTACTAATTTAATCCTCTTTTTATTATAGCGGAGGCAAGTCGAGTTTTTAAAGCTGGATATTGACGGTCATTTTTCTTGTCAGTCTAGTCGTAAACCTGTGGCGTGGCGTTACTGCAAATGGTTTAGGCCCAACCACCTCTGGAGTGACGATTCGACACTCACGATAAAATTAAGGATGGACGTCAGTTTAACTGTCGCAGAAAAATGACCGTCAATCCCCGCTTATAACATTTGCAGCAGGAAGGTAATTGGCCCTAGCACCACCTCCAGGGTCAAAGCCAACCTCACCTGCACGTGGTACACCCTGCGGATTCACTGACGAGTCTATGACGGACCTGTTCTCTTCACAAAGAGGAGTCCTTCGCAGTCTTATGCATATATTTGTGTTAGTGCTTCTAAGATTGAGATATTGTAAAATAAACATGGTCGTGGCAGAATTGTGGTGTCTTTTCCACAAATGCCATTAGTAAAGACTAAGGCCCACTTGCACCACAAACCACTAAACAGGTTTAGCGCTAAACTGATTTAAAACATCGTTGTGTCTCTGTCAACTTCAAACAATTTGACGGGGATACAGTGATATTCTAAGGCAGTTTAGCGCTAAACCTGTTTAGTTACATGTGGTGCAAGTGGGCCTTAAAGTTAAAATCGAAGATTTGTAGCACCCGTGCTGGGATGGGTTACTAGTAACAAATAAATACTATGTTTCAGTATCAAATTTGACGAAAACGTTTTGCCAGCTTGTCTCCACGTAGATGAAACCGCAAACATTGAAGAAGCTGTGGCCACGACTTGGCTGAGCCTGGACAAGGACGCCGGTCGTGATAAAAACGCTAATACTATCCAAACAGTAAGAAATTGAGTTGTTTTGCCCCATCATCATAAGGTCCAGTTTCCACCAATACGATAAGAGGAAATGTGTCATACAACCAATCAGCTTGCGTCATTTTTAACCGAAAAGGAGGAGATTCTCAAATCGTCTATATGTTTTTTTATGAATGTTCACCGATGTTTCTGCCAATTATATACTTACAGATTTTAATGGTTCTTTTTTGTTAGAAAAGTAGGTCATAAAATTTGTATGGAACAACCTCTGAAACATCAGAGATGGTCCCATATAAATTTTAGGGCGATCGGTTCAGTGCTTC
Source organism: Athetis lepigone (assembly GCA_033675125.1). Taxonomy (NCBI): domain Eukaryota; kingdom Metazoa; phylum Arthropoda; class Insecta; order Lepidoptera; family Noctuidae; genus Athetis; species Athetis lepigone. The sequence continues at coordinate 10,178,527 of CM066220.1, forward strand.
TTGAAAAAATAGCGATAACAAAAAAACTACTTATACATACAATAATATATATTACTGAAGTAAAACGACATATTTTTAAGTCGCCATTAATTTATCTATGGAGTGTCCTCATTTGACAGGACTAAACAAATATTTTATCTTCTGTCCTTTTCTTAATGAAGAACAGCTTCCCAACAGTGAAAGAGTAGTTTAAAAGCCTATTCAATCCAAACATACAAACATTCAATCTTTCCTCTTTATATAGACAACCATTTTTTTTTTGTTTCGAAAAAGAAGTTTCACATCATTATGCTCCTCATTTTCAGATTGCATTGGAGGAATTCAGTGAAGAAGAATGTAAAGTTGCCTATGGCGCAGCCCGTAGATTGAAGAACGGTTACGATCACGTCACACAAATGTGCTACGGCAGCAAAACTGATAAGACCAACCCTCATGAGACTTGCAAGGTATTCGGAACATTTTTTACCTCGTACCTCAATAGAAAACAACTAAACCCATAGCCATATACGATCACTTTGCTGTCTATATCCGACTGTCTGTTAATACTCTATAGATAACTGGGGAGCATGTGATGATGGATGCGGAATAGTTCTAATAGTTACGGCGGCCCAGGAACATAAAGGGCAACCGAAAGGACATGGGTGGGTTAAGTCAGTAAAAATGTCTGGCAACATTAGTCTCCTTAACTTTTAAGCCGAAAGTCGTAGATTTGATTTCCAACCAGGACTTTTGTTCTTTGTCTGGGAGTCTGGGAGTAGGTAATCCTTTCTACGACCAAGCGCAGCCGGCTGTCACGCTGCTGTTGTCTTTCTATTGTGTCTCGAATCACGTGTGTTCGAACTATCAGTCGTCTGGTTACCATTGTTTTACCATGTTGCAAGTTACAACTTCGCAACTGCAACTTTGTAGTGTAAAAGCGTTGGGCTAACCCAAGATATATATTTAATTTAATTTATTATTTCTAGGGCCTATCTGGAGAACCTCTGCTGATACGCACACAGTTTTCGCGCTGTATACATACCGCTATAGGAATATCTTCGTTTGGGAAAAATAATTGCATTCCTAAGAATGTAAATACCAAGTCACCACCGCCTGATGTGTATACCAGAGTTTCACACTACGTTCCATGGATTGAGAGCATTGTGTGGCCTTGAGTCTCGTGGACATCGGACAGAAATATCTCGTAATTGACGAAATAAAATGCTTTTAAATTATATGTGTTTTACTTAATTCTGAGTTCCTATACGGCCCGAGTCACACCGGAATGGAAGCGGCGCGGCGAGCACCTTCAGTGTGAAATAATTTTAAAAACTACATACTTAAAAGACTAGTTTTGCTTGAAAAGCTTGAAATGGTCGCGAGGCCGCCCGCGGTGCCGCGAGGCCGCCCGCGGCGCGGCGCCGCGAGCGGCCGCGCGCCTCGCGCTTCTTCCGACGCTGGCGGCCGCTGCCATTTCGGTGTAACTCGGCCCTAATTAAGTTCCCTGATTATTATTAAAAAGTCGTCGACAGACAGAAAGACTCGGCAGAGGAATGTTCGAAAGGAAGGGAAGGAAAGTATTAGTATGGAATCCCAAAGAAACGTAACATCCGTGCTTAGCAGGGGTGGATCTGTAGTTATAAATAAAAAAAAGTACAACAAAGACTGACCGAAAAAGAAGCTGCTTGCTCGTCATTGACAGGGTTGCTAGCAGAAATAATCATTGGCTGAAAATACCAAAGTCCAAGTTGATATTTCAACATATTGAAAACCACAAACATAGCGACGCCATCTTGTCACTGTCATAATTTGACAGTGTGAGTGAAACGGAACGTCAGTACCGCGTCGCTTAGCATTTTTGTTTCGAATTCGCAAAATCTCATAAAAATTGTGCTTTGCGGAAACCTATAATAAACTCCGTAGTCTTGTCTAACCGCCAGCGTTAACAAAACAATATTATATCGACTTACAGTTGACTTGTGCACAGTGCAACACCAAAGTAACCTAAAAACCAAATATTTTTTAGTTGTAATTTAGTTTTTCTGCCGTCAAACTGAATATGGTACGAGGATCTGGTCGTGGAGGCCGGGGCATGGGCGTCCGCGGCGGTATGGGGCGACCCCCATTCAATAGGCCCCGTGTTCTCATGCTTAGGCCGCCTTTTGATCTCATACTTGCCGAACCGGCGTTTCCTAGATGCAAACCGGCGCCCGACGATTCTGCGTTGACACAGGTAGGTTATTTCACTTAATACTTATCCTTCTAGCCTTAATATAACTGCCAGCCCAGTCCAGTCTGACTAAAAACGACTGAATACCAGTGTCTTACTAACATAAAGGGCAATGGAGGGAACATGAGTGGGTTTTATTTGGAGTGACTGCCTATCAGACTTCTACAACCTAGTTATTGAATGTTATTGTCAGTTATTGTAATCCTTACTTCGTTATTCTCCTTGCTAATATTATAATTTATAAATGCAAAACATTTTATGTATTGTATGTTTGTTACTCTTTCACACAAAACATACTGAACGGATTTTGATGAAAGTTTACTATGATATAGCTTATACAACAGGTTAATAAATAGGCTACATAATGTTATGAACTACAAGGGCAGTCCAGTTATCAAAGACATAATATAACTTGGTTAAAACCGCAGAGGACAGCTAATGGTGCCAATTCTCTTACTCACAAACTAACGTAAATTTAAATTAAGTGCATCTTTCTCTTTCCATTCAATTAAGAAAAGGACAGAAGATAAAAGATTAGTTAAGTCCTGTAAAATTTAGACACTCCATAGATAATTTCGACGGGATTTAAAAACATGGCGACTTAATATACGACAATTTTCTTCACGCACTGTCTAATATGACAGGATTAAACTAAGATGTATCTTCTGTCCTTTTCTTTAAGAAATGGAAAGAGAAAGATGCAGTTAACTTAAATTCAGTTAAGTTTGTGAACAAGAGAATCAGCACCTAATCTAATAATGCTTTGTTTTGATAAGAAAAAGCCAAAACTGGTATTTATGTGTAGGTGCATTATTAGGAAATTAGCTCTCAAACAGTGGTTTCACCCATGTCATAGTGTAATTTTATGTAGCCTCTGCCGGGGTTGCGGAATGTTTATAATAGTTACCGTGACCCCGGAACATAAAGGGCAATCGAAGGAACATGAGTGGGTTTTAGCCAGTAAAAGTCTGACACGCCCTCCCGCCGCACCCAGGATGGGAGCAGCCATTTGATGATTTTCCACTCACCAAAAAAAAAAATTATGTAGTAGGCTACATAATTTTTTTTTTTGGTCTTATAACCACTGATAAGTTGACTACTATAAGTTTCAACTTCTACTTATTATTTATGGCAATCCAATAAATTTCCGATGATTCCTGCCAATGAAAGAAAGAAAGAAAGAAAAACAGTTTATTCGTGCAAAAGTTTTACAGTAAAAGAACTTAACTATTCTATTATAAACTTATTTATTGCACGAAAGGGCTGCCGCTCAGCATAATGCCGGGCCCGTACACAGGTGCGAGTTCACGACGCTGGTTTTCAGCGCTAGCCGAGGGTGCGCTCAAAACAATGGAGAATGTTGGTTGCTCAATTGTTCTGAGGCACGATATACACCAAAAAAGGCGTTGTACCGGTGCGGGGCACACAACAAAAAAAAAATATGAATATAAAATTACAAAGAAAAAAAAAAGATATAAAACAGAACGAATTTTTAAATAACAGGCAACATTTTGACGAAAAGTCGACTAAGGGCAACACTAAAAGTTAAAAAAACTAAAAGGTATGAAGAGCACACTAGTGTATCATAATCATAAACCAATGAAAAATGTTTTTTCTTACCTGTACATTAGGTTGGAAAAAACATTTTTCGACTGTGAGTTTCCTCAAAATCCGTTCAGTAGTTTCTGCGTAAAAGAGGAAAAAACATCCATGCAAACTTTCACATGTATAATATTTCATAATATTTGTAGGATTACCATTAGATGGGTTGTGGAGGTCTGATAGACAGTCGCTTCACGTAAATCACTGGTATCCAGCTGAATCCGGTTAGACTGGAAGTGGACCCTAAAATAGTTGGGAATAGGCTAGGGAAAAGATGTAGATATAAAAGATCTTGTCCTTGACTAAAACATTGAACTTCCAGGCCCTTCTCAAGAGGCACGCAGAGCTATGCCCAACACCAGCGGAACAGTCCGCAGTGCTGAGTCTGGTCACGAAACTGCAGACGGTGCTGGACAACCTTGTTGTGGCACCTGGTGACTTCGCTGCTGCAGTAAGTACCTATTGATACTATTGTTGTACAGTGCGTAAAGTTTAGGCTGAGCGTTACATTTGTGTGAGTGCATAGACAGTGTAGGCATGACTTAGGCTGAGGCTACAGTAGGCAGCGATTTGCGATGCGACTGGAAGAGCGAAACGAGATAAACGTGGAATGGCTACATTATAAACGAAAATCTGGCGTATATTCGATTCAATTTCGCTGATACGTCGATGTAGCCGGTGCCGTGATTACAGTATTGTAGCTCCTGTCGCATAAAGAAATCAAAGATAGCTAGTAATATTTGATGAACGGTGTAGCCATACACGGTGAGTATCCATGTACCTATTTGTTTCAATCGCTCATGTGTCGCAGCTCGCGTCGCAGGCTAGTGTAGCCTCAGCCTTAGTGTGTTTTTTTAACCAGTTTATACTGAGGTAACTGCTTCCTTCATTTCTTTAAATCAATCACTTGGAAATTGCCAGGATGGCATTCTCTGTTTGCTGGCAGCTTTTGCTGTATTAACCTGCAGAGTCCAAGAAGTTTGTCTGCAGGTCATAGTCCCTTGAACAAGCACCTATTCACAATAAAATATAGTATATTAATATAGTATTGTAGTATTAAATATAGTATTACCTGTGAAAAATATAGTATATTCAATGATAGCCAAAATGGATTTCGCAAGAACCGATCCACTGTTTTGGCCGTGTACAAGTATATCCAGGAAGCACTCAAAATTATTGATAATAAAAAATACGCTATTGGACTGTTACTAGACATGACCAAAGCGTATGATAAAGTACAATTTGATATACTAATAAATAAACTTTACAACATAGGCATCCGAGGGAAAAGTCATGACTGGTTTACATCCTATCTGAAAAACCGAGAACAAATCGTAGAAATAGAACACTACAATACACAAACACAACACATTGAACACATCAGATCACAAACTATACCTGTTAACGCCTCCATACCACAGGGAAGTGTCATAGGATGCCTACTGTTCTTAGTCTACGTAAATGATCTCCCTAACCACATAAACGAAACGTGCGTATTGTTTGCCGATTATGTCTCTATTTTAACATCATGTAAAGATAACCAAAACCTAAACCAAACACTAACAACTATACTTGACACCACAACATACTGGATGAATGAACATAACCTTGAAATTAACTTTAACAAGACAAAAATAATTACCTTCCACCCGCGACAAAAAACCCCCATAAACATAAATTTTGAATATAAAGGATCCAAATTAGAAATAGTAAATAAATTCACCCTTTTAGGCCTAGATATAGATACACACATAGATTGGAAACCACACATACAGAAAATAAAAACGAAGTTATCAAAATTTACATATGCCCTAAAAGAAATAAAGAAAACAACAGACCTAAAAACAGCAAAAGTAACTTACTATGCGTACGCGTTCGCTTGGCTTAAATACGGAATAATACTTTGGGGTAACAGCACAGACGCACCTTCACTGTTTACTATACAGAAGAAACTAATAAGAATATTAATTAACATCGAAGACACCGACTCTTGTAAACCACACTTCAAAGAACTAAACATCCTAACACTGCCCTGCCTCTACATATTTGAAAGGAGATGTCCGCTTTTTGTATGGACGTTGGTTTTTTATTCCGAGAAAAATCCAACCAGCATCAAAGTCCACTCTAATAAATACGACAAAAATATGGAACTTAGAACTAATTCAATAATATTTTTAAACACCCCCATTTAAGCAAAAAATAATAAAATAATAATTTAATTAAATAATGATTTCCATTGATTATTTGATTTCAGAACGCACCCCTAATCGGCTCAAACAAGAATTTTAAATAAAGCTGGATACTGAACGTAGAATGAATTGAAGTGTGAGCGAGATAAAAACGTTTTTTTCGTATGTTTTTATATCTCGCTCACACTTATATCATAATTTAAGTGTGAGCGAGATAAAAAACATACGAGGGGTAAATAAACTTGGCTTCAATTATTTCTTATAGGTGCAGTATCCAGCTTTATTTAAAATTCTTGGGCTCAACACATCGTTATCTGTCACTGTCAGTCAGATAACTGATTTACACTGACAGTTCTCCAGTGTCAATTTTGATAAGTTTACTTTTTTTGGATGCGTTCACTTTATTTACTTAGAGAATTTAAAAAAAGTTTGTTCGTTTTAGAAGTAAATTCTCACTAAAATAAAAAAAGATTGGGGGTCTTTAAAAATGTATGATATAGGCAAAAGTACTAGGTTCTGAGATGTCTATCCAAATATATTTAACTTATCCTGGTTAGAATTATTAAATAATAAAAAACCATTTTTGGACATGTCCTTTGCAAATTTGTAAGGAAGTACCCACAATTCTACAGCAAAAGAGAAGACATTCAAAATAAAATCAAACTTAGACATGGAAATAGACTTAATCTGCCAACTTCGCGATTGAAAATGCACTCCTCTAGTGCATTTGTTGCGTCTATAAAAATCTACAATAAATTACCTGAATACATAAAAAACACAGAAACAAATAATATATTTATCAATAAACTAAAACGATTCCTCTTAGAAAAAACCTACTACACAATCGACGAATACTTCAAAGATAAATTCCACCTAGAGAATCGAGGATAGTTGAAATATACAAGTAGTGCTAAATACATCTATTTACCTTACCTACCGTGCAATACCATTCACTACTATGTAGTTAATAAAAAATACAGAAAATATATAAATAAGTATATAAAATAATTACCTAAAATATAATCTAAAATATAACTATTAATAATAAATAAAAATATAATAAATAAAATTAATATAAATCTACACATTAATAATATCTAATTACAATAAAATAATATCTACTTGCAATACTGACATTAAGATCTAATAACAAGTCTTTTTTTATTTTTGCCTTTACTTCGATATTTTTTTTTTTTTATTTGAACAAAGAGCGCTCTTCATCCTCTCCTCTAAAAAAACTAACTTGCTGTGCCCGACAGGGTCCATAATTGTTTCTTTTAATTTACCTACCAGCCTTGTATACATTATGGGATGCAATAAAGTTATTGAGTATTGAGTATTGAGTATATAGGACTAACAGACAGCCCTTAAGTAGAGGATGATTAGAAGCAGGAGAAATGCCACAACACATCTTCAGAGTGCAACAACAGGCTTTACTCCAACATCCTAAAATACTCCCACAGTCTTTAGCGAACTGAAAAGACACACAAAAATTATTACAACATAAAAAAATACTCAATATTCTATGATAATAGGGATGACAGCATTAAAAAAATGGCATTCTGTTTAGTCCGTCTGATAAAATACCGTAGTATCCGCCGAAAATACGGGACACGTATTTTTTGTTTAATCAAATTAATAAAAATATTCAAAGATAAAGAGCAACAAAGTTCCGGAGTGGGGGCTTTTGACGTCACCGTCCTGCAAAATGTATGTATCAGATCAGATTGTGACGTCATGCGCAACTTCAACGCATTGTCGCCATTCTTAGCTTACGAGAAAAAAGAAAAAATACGTGTCCATTCTTTTTTCAAAATCTATCTGACGGACTAATTACTTTTTTTTTGTCGTCTCGCCTATTGTCAAGCAAATATTCTTAATGTGTATCTTCACATAAAATATTTTTTTGCAGCAACTCGAGGAGGTTCGCCAAGTGGGCTCATACAAGAAAGGCACCATGATGGCTGGCAAGAATGTGGCTGATATTGTGGTCATCATGAAGACTCTGCCCACCAAGGAAGCCGTTGAGGGCCTGTCTAATAAGGTACGGTGTAGTTTTTTTAGATGATAAATAATTTTTGTAAGAAAATAGTACACCAAAACCTGTGGGTAATTATATTTTCGGGGGTTATCTTATTAAGGACGGCGCGTTAGTGTTCCACGCGCGCCTCAAAGAGAAGGAGTCAGCACAGGAAGGGGCCCAACAGGGCCAACGCCTGCCGGGGTTGCGGAATGTTTATAGTGGTTACCATGACCCTGGAACATAAAGGGCAATCGAAGGAACATGAGTTGGTTTTAGTCAGTAAGAGTCTGACACGCCCTCCCGTCGCACCCAGGACGGAAGCAGTCATTGGATGATTTCCCACTCACCAAAAAAAAAAAAATCTTATTAAGGACGATAATAATGCAAAATTTTATAGGTAACTAGCTTTTGCCCGCGGCTTCGCTCGCGTTAGATAGAGACAAAAAGTAGCCTATGTTACTCTCCATCCCTTCAACTATCTCCACTTAAAAAATCACGTCAATCCGTCGCTCCGTTTTGCCGTGAAAGAAAGACAAACAGACAGACAGACAGACACACTTTCCCATTTATAATATTAGTATAGTATGGATGGTGCCGATTCCCTTGTTCACAAACCAAACTAAATGTATTTGACAGGACTTAACAAATATTTAATCTTCTGTCCTTTTCTTAATGAAATGTTAATGATAAACTGGATCTATACTTACCATGTGTAAGTAGTACTAGAAAATTGCTTCAATATCTGTCACACTCAACAGGTCAACGAAGAGCTGAACAAGCTGATGCGAGCGGAAACTCCGAGCACTTCGGTGACCACAGCGTGCCATGAGCGAGGGTTCACGGTCACAGGGTCCACTGCAGCGGTCCGTGTGCTCATCACCACGCTGCACCAGAATCTGAGGAAGCTGGAGCCGGAGGTATGTGAATCTGGGAGCAGCTATCTTAGGACTAGGCGGGGCAGTGCCTCTAGGCGCTCGGATGACCAGATAACCACTTTATAAAATGCGCAATTTAAGTTAGGGGGATACTTCAAGGGAGCCCGCGATATTCAAATTATCTTACGTATTTTTGCTATTTGAAGCTCAGTGTCTGGGATAATGTTGATATAGTATGATCCTTGACTGTAATATTCCATTAGTTACAGAATTATAGGTTTAACGAATTTATTTACTCATAAAGAACACAGTTCACTTAAAATGAGCTTAAATGACTAGTTATAACTAGTTACAGTTATTATACTGTTTTTCATTCACGTACAAAAGAAATTAAAACGGTTCTAATATACATTTTCATAAATGTATTGTTTTAAGCGTGTTTTAAACATTCCCATTGATTGACACTCCTTGATGTCATTTGGTAAGTCATTTTAAATAGTTGTGCTCCTTCGTACGTAATATTTCTCTTACCGTAATTAGTTCTGTGACTTCTTAGTTTAATTTTGTTAGTGTTTCTTAAGCAATGATAGAATAGTAGATTGTATTACAAGGGCGCAAAGTAATATTTTTACGGCGAGGGCGTTTTTTGAATCCAGAGCGAAGTGAGGGATTCTAGAGTAGAATCCCGAGCTTGCGAGGATCTTAAATAGAATCCCGAACGTAGCGAGGGATTCAAAGTACGTCGCCCGAGCCAAAAATATATTTTGCGCCCGAGTGATACACTCTACTTTTCATCACCCCTATGAGAAAATAAAAGGTGCTTCATACTTTATTGTAAAATTATTATTGTAGCTGCTATTATTCACATAGCTTAATAATAATAGCAGCTACATTAATAATTTGCTGCAAAACAATCTGCGAAATTTTTTACGAGAACTCGTTTGCGTTCGCGCGTTTTATTTCTATTTAAGTTTTTTTTTATTCAGCTGCGGCGTGACTATGGTATTTGCCGTCGTATAAGCCCCGCAAGTTGATATTGGGATTGGCGGCCATCTTTGACGCCAATCGCAGCCAATCGCTGTCCAATATCTGTCCTTTTGTGCGACGGGATTCGTCTCCCAGCTGTTATTGTGACAAGGTTCCATCGCAATATCAACTTGCGGGGCTTATACAGCCATTCATTATTTGCGTTCGATTCTTTGGCGTTGAGCACTAAGACGTTCCAAATTCAAAGAGTTTTTAGGCGCACTTATAACAGGGCTTAAAACATGCAAAGACGCTCCAAATTCAAAAAGTGCGATTAAAAGTTACTTTTAGGTGCACTTTTTGAATTTAGAGCGTCATTATTGCCCGCTGAAAGTTTCTTATAGAAAACACCAACTTTGGGCGTACTTAAAGGGGAACAAAGTCGTCTTTATCGAATAGGTGGGAAGAAAAATTATTTTTGTTTTTGAGTATAACTCACATGTGTTGGTAAACCGATTGTAATTAAATAATGATCTAATGACTTTATTTTGTGATATTTGAAGATCTTTTAGATTAGACTTGGCAGCGCAACCCCATATTTCGATAAGATACTCTAAATGAGACCTTACTAGAGAGTTGTAAATGGTCATACGTAGTGCACGAGGAATGCACCCCGCGGCTCTTTTAAGGGTCCCAGTTAGAGACGATAATTTTGACCTTACGTGTGCAATGTGGCTTTTCCAAGCGAGTTTATCGTCAAGTCGTAAACCTAGATATTTTTCCTGATGGGATCGTTGAATTGCCACATTATTTATTGTAAGTGATGGTTGTTGCGGAATCTTTTTATTTTTGGCAGCAAATAACATAAATATGAAGTATTGTTTGCATTCACTTCGAGAAGGTTACTTTGACACCAAATTCCAAATTTGTGCAAATCATCCTGTGCAATATTAACAATATCCATTAGTCTCAAAGTAAAAAAGACATGTATCATCCGCATTTAGGGTGATGTGACCAGATAGACCTATTTTACTTATATTATTTACATAATAATATCAGGAATAATAATGGTCCCAGAACTGAGCCCTGGGAAATACCGCAAGTGATTTTTTGACTATTACTTCGATGTTTCTCGATCTTAACAATCGGGTACCGTTACATTATAATCATTTGAATCATCAAAACAGCCCTCTAAGTGCATATAACTCAATAAATGACTTTTTTTATGAAATAGGCAATCAATCGAGTTATATCCATTTGAAAAGAATCGGGGTTGCGGAATGTTTATAATAGTTACCGTGACCCCGGAACATAAAGGGCAACCGAAGGAACATGAGTGGGTTTTAGTCAGTAAAAGTGTGACACGTGACAAGCCCTCCCGCCCCGACCGGGACGGGAGAAGATATTTGTTGATTTCCCACTCCCAAAATAAAAAAGGTTTAAAAGAAATGCAAAAATGTAGGGTTTTTCAAATTACTCTTTATTCCAGGTGCATTTGGACTACAAGTTGATCAGTAGTCATCTGGCTGCCATCCGACATAGTCGCTGGTTCGAGGAGAATGCACATCATTCTTCTATCAAGGTCAGTTAATGCTAAATTTATTTATTTTTTAAAGGGATAAAAATGTCGTGATCGTGTGTGTTTAAGGCACCCGCCTCTCATACAAGAGGTTGTGGGTTCAAATCCGGGCAAGTACCAATGTGACTTTTTCAATTCTAGTTTCTTTCATTACGGTCAGCAAAGTAGATAAGTATGCAGGGCCGTCACCTACAATTGAGGTTTTCTTGAATACTAATGAATGTATTCAAATGTAATTTAACCTAATTAAGGAACTAATTATTTTCTGCTATAGTTTAAATTTTTATTAGAAAATATTCAAGGGTTTTTGAGAAAACTTAAACTGTATCTCACGGTATACTTATCTACTTTGCTGACTGTACTTTCTAGAGTTTATCTTGGACATCACAGACATCGGTGACGGAAAACATCGTAAGGAAACCTGGACTTGTAGTTAATATGAGTCCGAAATCGCCAACCCGCCTTGAGCGCGCGTGGTGCTCAATGCTCGTGCCTTCTCTGTATGAGACGAGGCCTTTGCCCTGCAGTAGGACAGTAATAGGCTGGTATTATAAAGGGATGAGGAAGTATCGACATTCACGCGGGCCATAGCTAGTTAAATAATACTATGGTGCCGATTCTCTTATTCACAAACTAACCTAAATTTAAGTTAAGTGCATCTCTCTCTTTCCATTTCATTAAGAAAAGGACAGAAGATAAAATATTAGTTAAGTTCTGTCGAATTAAGACACTCCATAGATAATTTAGATACGACTTAAAACATGACGACTACAAATATGTCGATTTACTTCAGGCGCTGCCTGTCTAATTTGACAGGATTAAACTAAAATGTATCTTGTGTCCTTTTCTTTGAGAATTGGATAGGAGTCATCTCGTGTTCTTGGTTATAAGAACACGTGTATGATCTCTATACTATAATTTAATAACTTTACAATTGTCATTTAATTAAACTGAAATATTATTATTGGCAGAAATCACCGAAAATTCGGTGGATTGCCATATTAAATATAAAAGTTGAAGTTGAAGAATTGGATAGAGAAAGATGCATTTAACTTAAATTTAGTTAAGTTTGAGAACAAGAGAATCGGCACCAATGTATAATCAATTTAACGATATTTTCCTACAGGTACTAATCCGCCTTCTCCGCGACATGTGTCAGCGTCACTCGGGACTCGAACCCCTGACGCCGTGGATGATCGACCTGCTGGCTCACCACTGCATCATGAACAACCCGGCTCGGCAAGCGCTGCCTATTAATGTGGCTTTCAGGTGAATATTATTTTAATTTAAGGGGGATGCTTCACGAGAGCCCGCGAAATTCAAAATTTGGTTTTTTTTTGCAATTTGCCTGTCATTGGCAGGCTGTACTATCGACAAATTAGATTCATGACCCATCATAAGCTGTTGCGGAATGTTTATAATAGTTACCGTGACCCCGGAATATAAAGGGCAACCGAAGGAACATGAGTGGGTGGTCAGTAAAAGTCTTACACGCCCTCCAGCCGCAACCAGGACGGGAGCAGCCATTTGATGATTTCCCACTCCCCAAATAAACCCCTATCATAAGCTTATTTTCCTACAGACATTCAAATACAATTAGGTCGACATTCACGTAAACAATTATTGAAAATGTCACTCGTCACGTCTTGTTATTGATGTGAAACATCTATAGCCGCACGTAAAACAAATTTCTGGCGTGGCGACGCGTCGCCACGCTATATGATGGTGTATATATACAGTCACAGTCTTGTGTACTGTGTGGCGACGCGAATGCATGCGTGATGTTGAACATCTGCCAGGCATCCCGTGACGGCTCACTTATTTTTTGTTAAAGGTGATATTTAATTAGTTCCAGCGATTGCTACTTTATCGTCATCGTAGCAATACGTGCATTAGAACAATCAGCGAGCGATTAGCAATCGGTTCATACATAATACGATTTTTTTTTGACAGTCTCAAACGATTTATCGTCAAAATGGGTCAGGATTCCAATTTGTTGATAGTGCATTGAACAAAATTGATTCGCGACTGTAATAGGTATACAAATACGAAATTATAATGATACATATCATCAATACAACTCGATTGAATGAACTTTTCATGAAATAGACAATCAATCGAGTTATATGCACTTTGAGGGATGTTTTGATGATTTAAATGATTATAATTCTGTAACTTAATACCTATTACCAATGATGTTATAAGTAAAAAAGTGTAGATAGGTTATATGCAGTCAAAAAGTGGCACATTAAAAGTTTGCCAATTGACAAACATGATACTGAGTATCGCGTTGACATTTGACGTTTATCTCTTTTTCACTCGCACTACTTCAATCATGTCATCCTACTTTGACGTGTAATGTATGTGTGCGTTAGTGTGCCGTTTTTGAAGATAGAATTTCGTTTGAGTAACCTACCTACACTTTTTTACTTATAACATCATTGCCTATTACAGTCGCGAATCATACTATATCAACATACACCCAGACACTGAGCTGCAAATTGCAAAAATTGAATTTCGCGGGCTACCTTGAGCTTGCACCTAAACCTTCGAACACAGCCGCCCGACAGCCGGCTGTCGCTTAATCGTTGAAAGGTTAGGTATTGATTGAAGTGTTCTCGAATGACAGCTTGTTAAATGGCGTCTTATAAAATGGCGGTCAATCAAGATGGCGGCTGGCGTTAAAATGTTCTATTCTGTTTTCATTCTAGCGACCCGTCCCAGCTATCCGTATTACAAATCTTTGAAAATCAGGGATTATCTTTTACATCCACCTTTCTCCAAAAATAGGCGATACGACAAAAAAAAAGTAATTAGCCCGTCAGATAGATAATCAAAAAATTTTGGACACGTATTTTTTCTTTTTTCTCGTAAACGAAGAATGATGAAGATACAGTGCGTTAAATTTGCGCATGACGTCACGATCAGATACATATTTTGCAGGACGGTGACGTCAAAAGCCCCCACTCCGAAACTTTGTTGCTCTTTATCTTTGTATATTTTTATTAATTTGATCAATCAAAAAATACGTGTCCCGTATTTTTGGCCGATCTATCAGACGGACTAAACGGAACGCCTTTTTTTAATGTTGTCGTCATCCCTATTACACTTTATATTAAAAAAACCGCATCAAAATCCGTTGCGTTGTTTTAAAGATCTAAGCCTACATATGCACACATAGCGGAAAGCGCATTTGTTTTATATTATGTAATGATATAGGATGTCAGTGATGTCCAAGATAAAGTTTAAAAAGTACTTATGAATTGAGAAAGCCACATTTGTACTTGTCCGGATTCGAACCCCCCTTCACAAGCGGCGGGAGCTTTATCAACTAGGCCATCACAACATTCAAATAAATAAAGTTTAATGCCCTTACTAATAATCACTGTGTAAAGTTATGCAATGAATAAAGCCTGTGTAACCATACATTTTTTGACGTATAAACCTGTCATAACTTTATGCAGCGTTTATTAGTAAAACGCTAAGTGTATAACCCCTGAATACTCAAACCGTATTTAATTGTAAGACGCTCTGAAATCTGTTGCTGTCCTTACTTCATTCCTTTATAGTGACAAAGACAGCAACAGTTTTGGAAACGTCTAAAAAATAAGTGACGTTGTAGTATTTATTTGGGCAAATGTTTGCCAAATAAATATTTTTCTTTCTTTCAGATACTTATATAGCGACATAAATTGACGTTACTAAGCACTGACTGTGGCTTAGCCATGTTCCGTCTCTATCGTGCACTTGACGTTTGGCAGTTGTGTAACAGTGACAGATGTAGTGCTAAGCCAAAGTCAGTGCTTAGTAACGTCTATTTATGTTTTAGTGTACAATTCAATACTTTTAATGGTGCTGATTCTCTTGTTCACAAACTTAACTAAACTTAAATTAAATGCATCTTTCTCTTTCCATAACTTAAAGAAAAGGACAGAAAATACATTGTAGTTCAGCCTAAAGAAAATTGGCGTATGTTTTTATCGCGTCGCCATGTTTTTAATCGCGTCTAAATTATCTATGGAGTGTCTAAATTTGACAGGACTTTACTAATATTTTATCTTCTGTCCTTTTCTTAATGAAATGGAAAGAGAAAGATGCATTTAACTTAAATTTAGGATAGTTTGTTAATAAGAGAATCGGCACCACTGTCTTTCCTTAAGTTCCTGTGTCCCCTAGATGGGGCAGAGGACGTCCACAGTGCGTCGCCATTCGGTCTTGAACTTCGCGTTTAATTTCGCTCCAGGTCTTCCTTATATCCTTCGCTTCTGCGATGACCGTTCGCCGCCATGTCTGCTTAGGGCGACCACGTTTTCGCTTACCTCGAGGATTTCAGTCTAGGGCTTGCCTTGGTATAATATGTTCAGAGTTCCTTCGGAGCGTGTGGCCGATCAAGTTTCGTTTGATCTGCTGGTCGATCGAGGTTTCACCGCAGTCTCCACGGATCTACATTTGAGACCTTGGGCCAGTAAATACTGAGAATATTCAATGTTTTTTTTGGGGAGTGGGAAATCATCAAATGTCTTCTTCCGTTCTGGGCGGAGCGGGAGGGCGTGTCAGACTTTTACTGACTAAAACCCACTCATGTTCCTTCGGTTGGCGGACCCGTGCGAGGTTGTATATCTGTCACATGTTCCTCCTCACAGACGGGCGCTGTCCCTCCTGGCGGGCGAACTGTTCCTGCCCGGGTGCGCGGGGCTGGCGGACCCGTGCGAGGTTATATATCTGTCACATGTTCCTCCTCACAGACGGGCGCTGTCCCTCCTGGCGGGCGGACTGTTCCTGCCCGGGTGCGCGGGGCTGGCGGACCCGTGCGAGGTTATATATCTGTCACATGTTCCTCCTCACAGACGGGCGCTGTCCCTCCTGGCGGGCGGACTGTTCCTGCCCGGGTGCGCGGGGCTGGCGGACCCGTGCGAGGTTATATATCTGTCACATGTTCCTCCTCACAGACGGGCGCTGTCCCTCCTGGCGGGCGGACTGTTCCTGCCCGGGTGCGCGGGGCTGGCGGACCCGTGTGAGGTTATATATCTGTCACATGTTCCTCCTCACAGACGGGCGCTGTCCCTCCTGGCGGGCGGACTGTTCCTGCCCGGGTGCGCGGGGCTGGCGGACCCGTGCGAGGTTATATATCTGTCACATGTTCCTCCTCACAGACGGGCGCTGTCCCTCCTGGCGGGCGGACTGTTCCTGCCCGGGTGCGCGGGGCTGGCGGACCCGTGCGAGGTTATATATCTGTCACATGTTCCTCCTCACAGACGGGCGCTGTCCCTCCTGGCGGGCGGACTGTTCCTGCCCGGGTGCGCGGGGCTGGCGGACCCGTGCGAGGTTATATATCTGTCACATGTTCCTCCTCACAGACGGGCGCTGTCCCTCCTGGCGGGCGGACTGTTCCTGCCCGGGTGCGCGGGGCTGGCGGACCCGTGCGAGGTTATATATCTGTCACATGTTCCTCCTCACAGACGGGCGCTGTCCCTCCTGGCGGGCGGACTGTTCCTGCCCGGGTGCGCGGGGCTGGCGGACCCGTGCGAGGTTATATATCTGTCACATGTTCCTCCTCACAGACGGGCGCTGTCCCTCCTGGCGGGCGGACTGTTCCTGCCCGGGTGCGCGGGGCTGGCGGACCCGTGCGAGGTTATATATCTGTCACATGTTCCTCCTCACAGACGGGCGCTGTCCCTCCTGGCGGGCGGACTGTTCCTGCCCGGGTGCGCGGGGCTGGCGGACCCGTGCGAGGTTATATATCTGTCACATGTTCCTCCTCACAGACGGGCGCTGTCCCTCCTGGCGGGCGGACTGTTCCTGCCCGGGTGCGCGGGGCTGGCGGACCCGTGCGAGGTTATATATCTGTCACATGTTCCTCCTCACAGACGGGCGCTGTCCCTCCTGGCGGGCGGACTGTTCCTGCCCGGGTGCGCGGGGCTGGCGGACCCGTGCGAGGTTATATATCTGTCACATGTTCCTCCTCACAGACGGGCGCTGTCCCTCCTGGCGGGCGGACTGTTCCTGCCCGGGTGCGCGGGGCTGGCGGACCCGTGCGAGGCGGCGCACGCTCGCGCTCACACGGCGCTGGACCTCGCTGCGCAAGACCTCGCCGCTGCTACGGCGCAAACGTAAGTCTGATATTTATTTATTTAAACTTACACAAATACAAACATAAAAAAAACAATGATAATATTTGACATAATATTTTCTATAATAAAATAAATTTCATTTCTGCTCAAAGCAGTTGGTGCCAAGTGGGTACTTTATATATTTAACTAATAAATGAAAAACTCAAAGTCTTTATTGCCAAAATAATGCTGATTCTCTCATCCACAAACTAAATCAAGTTTATGTTCATCTTTCTCTTTCCATTTTGTTAAGAAAAGGACAGACAATACAATATGTCGGTTTAGTCCTATCAAATTAGCCAGCGCCTAAAGTAAATTGACATATTTTTTTTGGCCATGTTTTTAATCGCGTCCAAATTATATATAGAGTATCTTCATTTGACAGGACTTAACTAAAATTTTATCTTCTGTCCTTTTCTTAATGAAATGAAAAGAGAAAGATGCACTGAACTTAAATTTAGTATAGTTTGTGAATAAAGGAACCATTGTTGTAGGTTTTTTTACCTTTTATTCTGCATCTTAACCCTTCTAACAACCTTCCATTTCTGCCATAGTTTGCTCCGCGTCGTGGCCCGCGGAGGTCACCGCTACGTGTTAGGGCTACAGGCCTTTGAGGGCGGTAAAGACATTTCTACGGAGATTACCGTCTGGGATGGAGTGGTGGTATCACCACTCGCCCCAGCCTACCAGGAGACTCCTGAAGCCATGGACACTGATGATAAAGGTATAATAATAAATTACTTTAGGACACAACAATAACTAAATATATTTTAACCGACTTCTAAAAAAAGGAGGAGGTTCTCAATTCGAATGTTTGTATTTTTTTTATGTTTGTTCGCGCATATCTCCGTCGTTTACCAACCGATTTGAACAATTCTTTTTTTGTTGTCATCAGGTCCAGGATCTGATGATGGTATCATGCTGAAATCGAGGGAACTCCTCAATTATTTATAGAAAAACGTACATTTTCTATTTTGAAAGTTACTCTAAAACGTAGTCAGACATTGAGACTCTAACTAAAAAGTAAAAAATAAAAAGCTTTTTCCAAAAAAAAGATAACCGACTTCAAAAACTAAAAGCACAAAAATAGCACAGAAGAGAAGCCACCGACTTCCCAAATAGTTATTTTTGTGCTTTTAGTTTTTAAAGTCGGTTATCTTTTTTTTTTTTTTGGAAAAAGCCTTTATAATCTTTGCTGTTTGGCAATCTGGGTATATCTCAGATGTAATCACCTCTTTGTGCCTTTTAGCCTAGTTCTTCTGTCTCCTGCTTATTATGGAGGGAAGTGGAAAACATATTTTTCTTACTCCTCCACAGTTCTTTCTGTTTAATTTCGTTTTGGTATGAAATACAGTTGTATCGTTTCTCCGGGACTCATTCGCTTCATTGCTCGGCGCTTTTCTTGCGGAATCCACTGTTGATTCTGGCTTTCAGGAGTTGCAGTCAAACTGTTGTGCAGTTTGGCAGACTTTAATGTATATTATTGTTAATGCAGATATGAATAAAATATGAAAAAAAGTGGTTGGGAATAGTGTGGTGAGATTGTCCCTAAAAAACTAGGTGTCCCCCGCGGTTTCACCCGAATTTTTCGTTCTCCGGTGGGTCGTAGCGTGATGGTATTTAGCCTATAGCATTCCTCGATAAATGCGCTATGTACCACTGAAAGAATTTTTCAAATCGGACCAGTAGTTCCAAAAATTACCCCCTACATACAAACTTACAAACCTACAAACTTACAAATTTTACCTCTTTATAATATTAGTATAGATGAGTTTGCAATACAGCTACCAAAAATATCGAAGTTTGTATCACTGGCCTATTAGTCTTGTTGTTAGTGACTCTCACTGCTAAGCCGGAGGTAGTAGAATCGATTCCCACACTGGGCAAACCTTTGTATGATTGTTATCATTGTTTGTCCTGTGTCTGAATAATCCCTAAAGTTTTTTTTCTCACATATTATTTCTTTCTTTTTCAGATGACGACGGTCAAGATGGAGTTGCTGCTTAGACTAAGTAATATAATAAAGCATAACTTAAGTTTTATATCTAAAGATAACTGATCTTCAGCAATAAATATACATGTCTTCTAAATTGCTTTTTATTTGTACGTTTCCTTTCGGTGATCTCAGTTTTGCGAGTTTGGCTTCTGCTTAGAGATCAACTGTATCCAAATGCACAGTCAGCAAAATAGATCGTAAAAAGTAGTAGCGGTCTTTCCTTAAAAAGAAATAGCGTTTATTTTTAGCAAGTCAGGTAAATAAGAGCAAAAAAATCGGAGATAACCGATTTGAATAAAATTTGGTACAGATATAGTCTGGGACCCGAAAAAGGACATAGCAAAGTTTTTACCTCAATAATCCCACGGGAACGGGAACTACGAAATGGAATCATGACCCACCATAAGCTTATTTTCCCACAGACATTCAAATTCAATTAGATCGACAATCGCGTAAACATGTATTAAAAATGTCACACGTCTAGTCTTATTATTTTGACAGCTTCAAACGATTTGTCGTCGAAATGGGTCCTGATTCAATTTTGTCGATAGTACTTAATATAATCTTCTTTACAATAAAAGTAATCCTTCACACCGATATACATACAATTAAGGCGATTATCTGTTAAGATTTGGTTTAATACACATTCACAATAGAAATACAGTAGCAACGCGACAGCCAGCTGTCGCTTGATCGTTGAAAGGTAATCCATACTATAATATTATATTATAAATGCGAAAGTAACTCTGTCTGTCTGTCTGTTACGCTTTCCCGCTTAACCCTTAAACAAACGCGAGCCGGTATGCATTTTTTTTTTAAAGTTGGATTGTATTTTAGGTAATTGAGAGTCACTGATTTCATATTTTAAATCAAAATTTAAAAAAGAATAGGGGATGGGGTAGTTTTTCTGGTGGTAAATAATTTACCATTATCCGTTCATGACTACAAAATTTTTGATGATGGTGGTAAAATTGTTACCATTGTCCGTTACGGTTTAATTTTCATTTCTTGACTAGTGATTTCCTCTTGGTTCTACTTATAATATTTATTTTATATTTTGGAAATGAAACATTTAATTTTTTAAATATTTTTTTATTAGTATTGCATATTACCTATCTTAATTACTTTTTTCATTTAAATTTATTTTCTTTGACATATTGAATATCTGAAATAAACAAAGTAATAATTGACACGTTACTATAACTTCTCAAAATATTTATTTAGCTTTTTGCAGTCCACAAAAAATATACAATAAGACAACCGATTTTTATATAGATAATCTGATATTTTTCAAAGTGGCATCGGACAAGGGTAAGATATTTACCACATATTTGAAACATCTAAATTATATGAATAAGTCAATTGCAAATGCTGCTAACACGTGAGATTGGTCAAAATATGTTATAGTTTTGGAATTTGCGTCGAAAAAGTACTTGAAAGATTTTTTCTTGAACAAACTTTTAAAATTTCTGCAAACATCCGCCAAAAACTCGACTTTTTTCACAACAAAACCGTTGAGTCAACTTTGACATTACCTTACAGTGACAAAATGACGTTGACAGGTTATCAAATGAAATAAAATAGATAAACAAATTATTATAGATTATAAATATGTGATATTTATACCTTTAGTGTTACCGTATTAAAAGTTAGAGTGCATTATTTAAAAAAACACGATGTGGTAATATATATACCTTTGTTTGAATAAGGGTTAAACTACTGAACCGATTTGAATGAAATTTGGTACAGATATAGTCTGGGACCCGAGAAAGAACATAGGATAGTTTTCATCCCAGAAATCCAGCGGGAACGGGAACTATTCCACGCGGACGAAGTCGCGGGCAGCAGCTAGTGCAAAATATATAAGCCTTTGAAAGACGCCTGTGGCACGTGGCCTAGTTGCTCCGCCCTAGGCCTAGCATACACATTTATTTTCGACCTATATAGCACAACAGATTATAAATGCTAGCACACACTGAGCCATTTCGTTATTGGCGGATGCAATCTGTGGTCATGCAATGAACAACAACAACACTAGAAGAATAAAAAAAAAAGACGGGTTGCACTCCGGGAGTGCCGGCAGAAGTGAAAACTTGATTATTAACGTTGAGCATGTTTGATATTTTGGAATGGTTAGGGAATAATTTTGCACCAATTGCTTTATCAGTATAAAAGTACTATCATTTATGTGGTAGAATACAATATTCATTTATTGCGCTATCGTACACAAACATGACAATTTATATTACATTAAAAATTTAACACTTTAAAACTATTACAATTATTTTACATTAAAAAGTTTATCTCTCCGAAAAATCAACTTTCATCCATAATTTCAACTATCCATCCGTCCTACGCTTTTTCGATCAGGTCACGTGTCCTGACGCGAGTTTAAGATTTTATACCCATTACAGAAAAAGTGCTCAACGCCGCTAAAGAAGTTTTCACTTCAAAAATATATTATTATACTTCAGGCTTCGTCCTCGGGATTAGCAAATAACACATGTAGTACCGCCTAGTGGTTCGCCAGTCTCACACTATAGTTGAGGGTAGAAAATAAAATTAAAAAATAAATTCACGTCAACAAGACAGTTGACCGACCCGCTTGCTTCATTCGCTTTTTAGTGCTCGCCACGATCACACGCTCGCGTCTCAAAAGTGCTAATTGTTTATTCCAAGTGCTTATCCAACATGCCTAAACGGAAACGAGGAAGATTACGACATCTGCTGCGGTAGTTCAAGAAATTAAAAAAGAAAGTGTTGCGAAGATGCCGTAAGTACGCTGAGTCGATACTCGTTCCCGCTCGGAGTCTCCAGGTCAGTCATTGTGTATTTATTGTTTGTTAGTTTTATTGCTGCCGTACAAAGCCCGTTTAATAACGAGCTGGCGATAAATAAGTCGCCAAAATGCATGTCCATTAGGCAACGATTTTACTTGCCTTATTTACTTTTACATACATATCAAGTGTATCAAAACCTTTTTGACACGGTTTTATGTTTACTAAGAAGTAACTTGTAGATACTTACTTATACAGTGTGTAACTAAATTAATGCACTTTGAGAAAATAGTTTGTTCAGAATCGTTTACTGAATCGATTTTTGTTATTTTTAATATGGGTAATATTTTATTCCAAAAATAATTAAAACTACGTACATTGCTGTCACACTTCCGCTGTACAGTCAAAACAAACTAAAATGGATGAAATACCTACTACGCTAGACCCATATGCAAGTGCGACGGTGTGCATGCGTAAATTTGTAATGTGACTATAATTTTCTCCCACAATCTGTACAACAAATTAATAAAAAAAAAAACACAGTTTTAAACATAATAATAAAAATCAGTGTATGTATTATGATTATAACATAATATTCTAATTTGGGTGTCTGGTGGTGTGCGTTTATTCCGGGACATATTGTATACAAATTTTTTACAATACATTTAATCAATCTTAAGAAAAGTGTTGACTAAATTAGCTGAATAGGTTACATTTCTTACCTATTGGGTTTAACTACCATTCGTAGAAACTCCTACGATATTTTAAGAAATGTTATCTTTGCAAGTTTACCTACTCAATATCAAAATAGAATAATAGTTATGCGAACAGTATTTTAGGACTGTTTCTTAACTAATTGTCAATAAATTAGTGTGACTCAATCGTGATATTTTACATAAATTTTATAATAAAACATAATTTTTATAATAAAACATTACTTACACTCACCCGTGATAGTAATAGTTACCTAGCCGGGTTTGCGTACTTCTCTGGAGTTGTACTACCCAATAAAAGCTTTGCGGACAGTATTCTAGGACTGTTTCTTAACTAATTGTCAATAATTAGTGTGACTTACTTGTAACATGGTACTTACACAACTAAAGATTATTATAACTTGGAGCTGTACTACCCGACAAATTAGTCTTGCGAACAGTACTTTGGTCTGTTTCTTGACTAGTGTAGGTCAGTAATGATGACGTAGATGGGTTTGCGTACTTCTCTTTGGAGCTGTACTACCCGATAAATTAGTCTTGCGAACAGTACTTTGGTCTGTTTCTTGACTAGTGTAGGTCAGTAATGATGACGTAGATGGGTTTGCGTACTTCTCTTTGGAGCTGTACTACCCGATGAATTAGTCTTGCGAACAGTACTTTGGTCTGTTTCTTGACTAGTGTAGGTCAGTAATGATTACCTAGATGGGTTTGCGTACTTCTCTTTGGAGCTATACTACCCGATAAATTCGTCTTGCGAACAGTACTTTGGTCTGTTTCATGACTAGTGTAGGTCAGTAGTGATTACCTAGATGGGTTTGCGTACTTCTCTTTGGAGCTGTACTACCCGATAAATTTGTCTGGCGAACAGTACTTTGGTCTGTTTCATGACTAGTATAGGTATCGGTGGTTTTCAGATCAAGAACGTAATAACAACGTTCCAAACCTACTTGACGGTATTGTTGATTCTGAGCCATGTGCGGAGACGCTCGTCGACCGCGTCCCGGAACCCGACTAAGAGTGCCCCCGCCCCCTGCCGCCACCCGCCGCCACTAGCGCCGTGGAGCCGGTGACAAATACTGAGGAGCCTGAGTCAGCTGATACGCTAAACAGTACAATACTCGAAATACTGGGCGAAGATCCTACTATTTCGAATATTTTCGGCCCCGAAATTCATAAGGACTATTGCGGAGTAATTGAAAACTAGTTAATGCTCCTGTATTAAATGTCGAAATTAACGCGGCTATTTCCGACGTTAATGCCAAACGCGACGAAAATGTTGAAATTAGACAGAGACAAGTTTCTACTAATAACAAAAATGTCAACCTACCGATGGTTAATTTTTATCTAGTATATTTCTAGTGTCTAAAACAAATGGCAAATATAGTATCATCCTAAATTTTAAAAGAACTTAAAAAAAAAAAAAAAATATTACAGCTGATCATTTTAAAAAATGAAGGTCTACGCACAGTATTAAAATTAATAACAAAAATAGATTTAAAAGATGCTTACTATTTTATAAGTATTCATTATAATTCAAGAAAATATTTAAGATTTAAAGTTCAACAACTGTACGAATTTAACGTTCTACTATTTTGCTTAAGCACTGCCCCATATACATTCACTAAAATAATGAAACCTACTGTCCGGTTACTACGTTTGGCAGGCCTAATATCTATTAATTACTTAGATGAGTCATACGACAAATGTTTGTACAATACTGTACAATCTAAGAAATTAATTACATCTCTCGGATTTTTAATTAATGAGGATAAAAGTTTAATGATACCTAGTCAAGTATGTACATTTCTAGGTTTTGTTTTAGACTCTGAAAACTTCCAGATCACGTTACCCTCGGGAAAAATAGTTCGCGTCAAATCAGAAATTAAAAATATGCAAGATACGTGAATTTGAACAAATGGTCGGATTACCAGTTTCATTTTTTCCGGCTGTAGAATACAGCTTGCTATGTACTAAACTATTTGAACGCGTAAAACATTTAAACTTAAAACCTGATGATAACTATGATAAATTTATGAATATATCTAGTGTGTTACTACCTGATCTAAGATGGTGGTATAATGCTATACATATACCGTTTTGTAGCACGATACGCATGATCTGAAAATTTTCTCAGATGCCTCAACTACGGGGTGGGGGGCTGCCTGTGGCAAAGAGAGGGCTAGCGGGTTGTGGAGTAATCAAGAGAAGACACAACATATATAACTACTACTTGCGGCCTTCCTTGGTTTAAAAGTATTTGCTAAAGATTTAAATAACTGTCAAATTTTACTCCTCATCGACAACACTACAGCCGTCTCTTACATTAATAGGATGGAAGGTATTTCGTTACCCCACCTCACTGACATCACTCGTCAGCTATGGCAGTGGTGTGAATGTCGCAAATTGTACGTAATAGCTCATTACATTAGCTCATTAGACAATAACACGGCAGTTGCCGAGTCAAGGCGGACTGGGCATACCAGGAAATTGTCTTAACGTATGGGGTACCTAAAATAGACTTATTTGCCAGTCGAATAAATACTAAATACTCTGCCTAGATCTCCTGGCACAGAGACCCCATTTGACCCCAATGCAATGGCAGTTAATGCATTTCAATTTCCTGGGCCGATATTTATTTCTATGCTTTCCCACCTTTCTCTGTCGTTTTAAAGATACTGAGAAAGATAATTACAGATAAGGCTAGGGGCGTACTAGTCGTACCACATTGGCCCACAGCTACTCAATTTTTAAAAAAGCCTTTTATTGTCTGATCCAGTTGTGTTTAAGGCAAATGCAAATCCAATTTTATGTTTCAGTTCTAGCTATCGCGACATATACACCAAACTTAATTAAACCCCGGTGGCAGGGAACTTATGCGGACGGCGTGGGTAAGAACAAGCGTATCTCCGTCAGCAGTTAATGTGATGTTGGCGTCTATTTCTGAAAACTCCTATAAACAATATGATGTTTACTTACGGCGCTGGTATGGTGATTTGTAAAACGCTTCGATTCCATAAATAATTAATTTCCTAAACATTCTCTATAAAGAGGGATATCAATACGGGCCGCTTAATTCTTGTAGATCCGCGTTTGCCCTACTCATGGGAAATAATTTAGGAGAAGATGATAGGATCAAAAGGTATTTTAAAGGTATATTTCGGATACGTCCTCCTTTACCCAAGTATGAAATAACATGGGATACTACAATAGTAATAAATTATCTCAGCCAGTTTTATCCCAACGAAACGTTATCCCTTGAAAACCTTTCGAAAAACTTATCACTCTCATTGCCCTTTTGACTGCGCACAGAGTACAAACCTTGTCAAAGATTAATTTTAAAAACATAGAATTGTCCCCTTTTAAAGTAATTATCAAAATACCTGACCTCTTAAAAACAACACGCTAATGATGTTTGCAGCCATTGTTAGTGTTACCGTTTTTTGAGGAACGACCCGAAATAATATGTCCTGTCTTGACTTTACTTACCTAACTCGAAAAATCAAGCCCGTTGCGAAAGAATATTGACTCCCTCTTCATAAGCTTTAGAAAGCCTTACAATGCTGTCGGTTCTCAAACCTTGAGTAGGTGGATAAAAGACACCCTGCGCAATAGCGGTATCGATGTGAACATGTCCACCGCGCACAGCACAAAGCACGCCGCTACATCCGCGGCTCTTCAGCTGGGCGTCAGCCTAGATCGAATAAGAAAAATCGCTGGATGGAGCGGCTCGTCAAGCACATTTTGGTTCTATAATAGAACCATAGGTAATGTCAATAACAATGGAAATGATTGTTTTGCCAGAACAATTGTAAACATTAACTCAAATGAAGGTTAAGATAAGCTGATTTATAATTATTTTCTTATATCTGTTTGTAAAATTGAGGAATAAACAAAATATTTCACACTACTATCTCTAAAAGTCTACATGTGTTATTTGCTAATCCCGAGGACGAAGCCTGAAGTATAATTAATGATTAAACGAACTTACCTGTACGTGAAGTTCTATCATAATTATACGAAGGCTTCGTCCGAAGGGATTAGCAACCCTCCCTCCCATTAGTTACCCCATTTATTGTGTGTGAAATATTCAAGATGCGGCTACTCTCTAAACTAAATGAAGCAAGCGGGTCGGTCAACTGTCTTGTTGACGTGAATTTATTTTTTAATTTTATTTTCTACCCTCAACTATAGTGTGAGACTGGCGAACCACTAGGCGGTACTACATGTGTTATTTGCTAATCCCTTCGGACGAAGCCTTCGTATAATTATGATAGAACTTCACGTACAGGTAAGTTCGTTTAATCATTAATTATAAATAGAAAGAAGAAATACAATATATTTTTGAGACAATCCCGACACACTATTCCCGGCCACTGCAACTCCTGAAAGCCAGATTCAACAGTGGAATCCGCAAGAAAAGCGCAATGCAGCTCGACAAATCCCGGAGCAACGATTCAACTGTCTTGGACCCCGCAACGAAATTAATCAGAAAAGAACAGCGGAGGAGTAGGAAAATACAATGCGTGTTACATTACCTAATTAGGAATTACATTTGTGCTATTATTGTTATTATTTAAATGTCTACAATTTGTATAATGAAAGGAGGGCCTCACAAGGCATCAAAGAATTCGTCCAAATTCATTAATTTATTATTATTCATTTTGTCTCTAACCCTGAGAACTAAAAAGTGTGAAGCTACGTCAAAAGCAAGGTCCGACAATTTCATTTGTTATACAAAATACATTCACACAGACGCACACGTAGGTAGCAAATATGGCATTCACTCGCATACATGAAGCCAGAAAATTAAAAACAAATACAAATAGCAAAAAAAAAGTGAGCCGTCACGGGACGCCTGGCAGATGTGAAACATCGACATCCACACATCGAAACCACGGAAACGATACCCATGACCGAAATTTTGAAAAATGTTAGCCGCCATCTTGGATCCTGAAATGGACCTCATTTTTTTTGGAGTTTTGGAGTCAATGCTCCTGTTCGAGCTCTGCAATAATAAATATGACTGTTCCGATATCTGTTCCAGGATTTCTTATTTAGTTCCTAGAAGTGCGCATATCCGTGCAGCACGTAAGCAACCATTGTTTGCAGTAAAAGCTTGTCGAACAAATGCTGGTATACGTGCACCGTTGCGACGTCTTGCCGACAATTATAATAAGCATTTTCTCGACATTGATCTGTTCTCTTTAACTCACGGACACTTTCGAAGTTCTACCCTCAAGGCAGTCAAAGAAATAGACACCCTAGTTTTAAAACAGTAAATTTGTAAACTGAACCTAGTAAAGAGTTCACTTTTGTTTAAAGCTAAGTATTATAATTATAACCTTTATGTGTAATGTTATTGTTAAAACGCACGCACTTGTACAAAATATATAAAATTTTAGTATTTTAGTTTTATATACCGACAAACTGTCTTTGAAGCGCGTTAATTAATTTTTGTGCTTGTATTCTGTGAATAACGCTGTGGATTACATAATTGTTTTTTTTTCTTTGTTTTAAGTCTCTTTGATTGTATTTTCTATTATGTAATTGTTTGTTGTTCCAAATAAAATAAAATAAAAAATAAAATTTTCGGCATCAGTGTCCCCGAAAACCACGGAAACGATACCCATGACCGAAATTTTGAAAAATGTTAGCCGCCATCTTGGATTCTGAAATGGACCTCATTTTCGGCATCAGTGTCCCCGAAAACCACGGAAACGATACCCATGACCGAAATTTTGAAAAATGTTAGCCGCCATCTTGGATTCTGAAATGGACCTCATTTTCGGCATCAGTGCCCCCGAAAACTACAAAACGTGAGGCCAAGGCGCATATCAAAAAAAGTAATATGATTGAAAAGAAACAAAACAAAAGCGTGGCGAGCGTCGCCACGGCATGCATTGCCACGCCAGAAATTTGTTTTACGTGCGGCTATAGATGTTTCACAACTGAAAATTGAAAATAGAATAAAAAATATGACTACCTACTATGGCGGCAAGTTGCTAAAACAGAAGCATTTTTCTTCTTTCGAAACCTAGTTTCCTTTTTTATTGTAATGCTCGAATAATAGTTAACTATATCAGGAGAATTTCGAAAGAAGATTGAACCTCCTTTGTTGGAAACCAGTTATCATACACAAACAGAATATGTTTTCTTTATAGAAAACTAGATTTCAGAAGAAGAAAAATGATTCTATAAGTATTTGCTACCGGTTTTCAAAATGGCTGAAGGGTACGTTATAATACCATTTACAACGGCTACTTTACTTATCCGTTCTGTCCGACAGTTTTCACACAGTAATCCAAGCGACGCTGCAAGCCACACCTAGTCAACCAAAAACAAAAATTGCACAACCAAATTGCTACATCTGCACTTTCCCTTACTTGCAACAACATAACCAGATGAATCTCACCTCAAACCATCTACATTTTCAATCAACTGCATACTTCATAGTGCGTCATACTCCCCGCTGCGCAGAACCCGCCCCTCACCCCCTCTGACACCTGAATTTCGTAACTGCGCAGCTACCCGCCTCGTTTTCACTTTGCAGCATTTTCGATCGTAAAATTTGACATGCGCGTTGCAATACGGGAGATTCTAGATTACCTGTGAGGCTGGCTCACTGCCCTTCCTGACGCCAACGGTGCATCACGGGTCCTGTCTGCAGACCTAGTACTCCCAGGTGTTAAGACTAAGGTAAGTGGTTGAATTTATTGGTATTTCTTTGGTTTGTGGGTATTATAGGTTTTTATGGGGATTCTGGCCGTTTTTTCTGCAACAGGAATTTAACTTTCGAAAGGGGCTAGTAGATTTAATTTTTTTTTTAAGGGTGGGGTGAACAAGTGTCTTTTAATAGTCAATTGACATAATAATTTAAATTCTATTTAAACCTCGTGGTAGTCAATGTAAATTTCGTTCGTTTTTAAAACATTGCGCGTGATTAGATTTTCAAAATGGCGTCGTTCAGTAACGCACAAAGAATGAGCGTGGCCGAATGCTACAAGTTTTCAAAAGAATTTTATACACTTTATATGTGATGTCAGTCTGACTAAAGATGATTTCTCTAAATAACTAGTTTTTTTTTATTCAAACTTTATGCACAAAAGTACAGAGGCGGACTTAATACCTAAAGCATTCTCTGCCAGTCAACCCAGCTGCATTTTTTGATAAAATAGGGCGCGTTTTTTACGAAAAAATAAAGTTTTCCATAGGCACATAGGTCTATGCTTAATTCTTTATCATACATATACTTACATCAAGAAAATATCCGTCCAAACGAGCCGTGTCCGCCATTTTTTTCAATATGAAATAAGGTTCAAATTCGTATGAAGAAATTTTCAATCAATACGGACGCGTCGCAGTGCGCATGTGCAGTTAGCGGCCATTTTGTTTTTTAAGGCGTTGTCCTTTTCATAGTTTAAAATGTTTGAGGTTAGTTTTAGAATAAATAAAACTTCCTCTTTTAAATAATTTAGTTAGTTTTGAGAGTGCAAATCTTTTCCTTCGAAGTTGTACGTTTAAACACCTTTTGTTGCTCCAGTGAAATAAAGGGTGGGGCGTTTGCACTGAACAAAGCTTGAAAATTTGAAATTGAATGACGGTTAGTCGAATAAAACTCGAAAATGTTAATTCGGCGTTTCATTATATTGTAGAGACTTCAATAAAATCCTTAAAATAAAGCTATTCTGCAAATCGATTAGATGGTCGGTCGAGAAATTATGTTTCAAGACGGCCTTCGCGCTGCCGAGGATTCAAACATTCGAGTATTTAAGATTTAGATACATCGAGGTAGTAAACAGTCGCGCTCATAGTCTACCGATTTCAAGTAAATAATTGGGACAAGCCACACATGACAAACGGTCATCTGATCCCAAGCTAAGCAGAGCTTGTATTATAGTAACCAGACAACTGATAGGTATACATACTTATATTATACTTTTAATAAATACATACATATTATAATTATAAATTACACCATAATCTCGAGTTGACGTTTTCGCACAGCGTTATTCGAGTTATCGTCATTCTTTTTCAAGTTGGGATCACACACAGCATTTGTGGAGTTGTGGGTCTCCTCTCTATAATGTATGTCTGACCCACAAAGCATATACGTGTATTATGGAGTTATGGGTATGACCCTCTCTCCATTGAACCAGCTACAGTCTTAAATCCTATTTAAATTTTACTTCAATTACTTTGATGGCTAGGAGAGCGGGGGCTTAAAATCAGAACCTACATGGAGTCCAGAGTTCTACCCAAAACTATACTCTTTAAATTCAATGTGGTATAAGTCAAATCGTTTGTTTTCATTAGGTATCTATATCATTTCAAAGGCACTTTGAAACGTCATTTAAATTCCCATCCCCCGAAAGGAATGATGGTATACTTGCCAAAAGTTAATAAACGCCATTCTTCTGTTTCAGGACCTCGTGAGCGAGCAGTACCACCATCTCATGCACATCTGACACCAGCTGCTAAGTAGAATGGACTTCCATCAAATTGGGAAGTCGACTGCCTCCTGACCCACCCAGCTTTCACAGGCAGTGCTTCCAGCGCTTTGTGAAAGCTTCATCTCTAGATGTATTAGCATGCTTTGAGTGATACCTCAATGTATTCCTTACTCCGTGTTAATGTCCTTGGTGTGATGGGTAGTCGGACTTATTTCCTCATGTGACCATGGTAGGCGCGAAACCAAGATTAGGGCGGTAAAAAATCAATTGACTTCAGTTTGACAGCTCCTGTCAATTGGTCTTTTGCTAACTTCTCTTGATTTCGCGCCTGATTTTCGTAGGGGGTAACTGCATGTCATTTTTTCTAAATGCCATGAAGTTATTATATTCATTGAAATAACCTACGATAGATATTTTTTATTTAGCTAACACATGACTAGTGTAAACATCTACACATCTTATATCCTGCTATATTTGGAATATTTAAATATAAGACAAAAAGCTACATAGTTTGTAAGATTAGAATTAAGAATTTTATTGCATGAGACAGAGACATAACGACATCAAACTTAGCATTAAACTTAGGTTAAGGCTATGCTGTTTTATTTTCCCTTTTTACACTTAAATGCCTTGGGATTCACTTACCATCTGATCCCAAAGTTGATCTACAGCCTGGTTGAGCCTGTGCTATGGTAACCAGACAACTGATATACATAAATTCTATATACAAGTACTCTACAGTAGGTACAGGGTGAAAAGTTTCACTACTTCAATTCTTTAAAACAGATTACTTTACTTTAAACAAGCATTCTTTCATTTTATAAAAGAAACAAAACAAATACAGTTGTTTTTTTGAACCGATTCTCACTCCCGGGAATCGGCCTGGCTTAAATTGAAAAAACAACATCCCGTACTTTTATGACGTTTATCGATAGGGTCATTCATAAGGATCAAACGCTTGATAAGTAATATGAGCGCAGCATTCTTGGTGTAAAAAGACAGGACAGAATCCGAAACACCACGCTGCGCTCCAAAACAGGGATAATGGATGTGTGCATTAATAGTGACAGTTGGGCTAAAGTATCTACGCAGTGGATGACAGAGGATGGACGTCGTCTCCGAGGCTGGCCCAGAAAAAGGTTTCGAGATGATCTTGACGAATACCACGAGAGCTGGTTCGAGGAAGCAAAGGAAAAGGGAGTTTGGTAGGAGTTGAGAGAGGCCTTTGCCCAGCATTGGGACAGCATGGGCTAGTAATAAACCACATAAATGACACTCAGACACAACAAACAATTATGTTCATCTTACAAAGATTTTTAATTAGTCAAAACCGGGCACTAGTAATGGGAATTCAACACATATGTACTTGCTTTCTGAGTTCATCTAAGACATCACAGGCATCCAGTGTCCCAGAAAGCACGCAAAGCCATTGTTCCCGGTTGTCATTCATAGAGCTTTGACAGTCGTTACGGGTAAGCCAGAAAGCCTGACCAGTCAGTCTAACCAAGAGGTATCGTGCCGCCCAGTAACTGGGTTGTGAAGGTCTGATAGGCAGTCGCTTCACGTAAAACACTGATATCCAGCTGAATCCGGTTAGGCTGGAAGCCGACCCCAACATAGTTGGGAAAAAGCTAGGGAGATGATAATTTCATTAGGACACCAGCTACCAAGCGAGAAACTCCAAAACAAACACTAAGTTTGACACTTTTAAAAATGAGCGTCCACAGTAATTCCTTTGCCATACTTACTCGTACGTCGTTAAAGAAAAGGATCATTTGGTAGCAAAACTGGTGTCCTAATCTTGCTAGTTTATTAGAACACCAGACGAGGACAACTTGTACGTTGCGCGATCAAGTTAAAGATTTCTGGAGGGTCATTCCTGGTGGCACGACTGGTGGCCTCATAATATTAGCCCATAGAGCTTGATACATTTTACTAGTCACGCCACAACAAGTGAATCAGTTACCGCCGAATGAATCTTGTGTCGCTGGCAACAGTGTGTCTTAGTAAAATACCCTTCGTAAAACTCTAAACATTTCGTTTGATAGTCAAAAGCCAGAACGTCTGACGAGTCTAACCAAGGGGTATCGTGTCGCCCAGTAATCGAATTGTGGAGTAAAACACTGGTATCCACCTGAATCCGGTTAGCCTGAAAGCTTTCCACAACAGTAGGAAATGGCTAGGAAGTTGATGATGAGTATAAAAGCAGCCGTTACAGAAAGAGCAGCGAGCCGAGGAGTCGTAGAACAATCCCTGGCCACTGCAACTCCTGAAATTTAAGCCAAGTCACTCAACAATGAAGTCTTCGAGCGTTGGCGAGCGATGGGTAGCTCGCCGCCCGGCTAGGACCCGTCGACGGCGCGTTAGTGTTCCACGCGCCCCTCAAAGAGAAGAAGTCAGCACTGGAAGGGGCCCAACAGGGCCACGCCTGCCGGGGTTGCGGAATGTTTATAATAGTTACCGTGACACTGGAACATAAAGGGCAATCGAAGGAACATGAGTGGGTTTTAGTCGGTAAAAGTCTGACACACCCTCTCCCGCCGCACCCAGGACGGAGGCAGTCATTTGATGATTTCCCACTCACCAAAAAAAAATAAGTCTTCGAGGGTTGACAACGAAGTGAAATGATTCAACTGTCTTGAATCCAGTAAACAAATTAATCAGAAAAGAACAGCGGAGTGAAAACTTTCAAACTTTTTTAAACCTTTAAACACAGGTAATTTGATGTGTCTCAAATTACCTGTGTTTAAAGGTTTAAAAAAGTTTATAAAAAGACAATAGCAGCCCGACAGCCTGCTGTCGCTTGGTCGTTGAAAAGTTAAAAAGCAGATTCGCCTTTAAAAACTAACACAAAAATAACTGAAATTTCGGAAGTCAGCGGTTTCCATTTTGTTTTTGTTTTACATTACCCCTGACTTATTAAGACCGAGAAAGTTATTTTTCTATTTTTAATTTGAAATCGGCTATAATACCAAACCTTCACCATAACAAATACTTTTTTGAAAGTCGCATCAAAACCAGGGCCTAGACAAGTGGCATTGTAGAATAGATAGCGAAAACGAATAGATTGTCAAATGTATGGAATTGACATAAGCTTTCGCTAAACAATTTGACATCTCCATACATTTGACAATCTATTCGTTTTCGCTATCTATTCTACAATGCCACTTGTCTAGGGGGGGATCAGCATAACGACAGATATCGCGAACAAACATTATATAATACATAAAGGTAGGTCAAACTAAAAACCTCCTTTTTTCACTCGGTTAATAAAGACGCCCTAAGCACACCCTACCAAACCAACCCAACTCTCTGATTAATTACCAAGTATTGATCGCTATTTTATGACCTGCGCAGTGCACACAGACTTTTATAGACTAACCCTTTATGCTAGACTTTAGTGCTTCGTCTACCAACGGCCGTGACACATGATGGTCTTGGTCCTTCGAGCCGGCAACAGAGGAAGGAGAATTTAAAATGGAGGTAAGTGACTCTGTATTCAATAATGTTGTGATAATCGTTAGTAATGATTGAGAATCTAAATGTATTATAAGTTGTTTTTTTTTTGGGAGTTTGTTCGCGTGAATATGCCCGTCCATCTTGAATATAGATAAAAAGTAGTCTGTGTCCTTTCGTGACATTCAAAGATTTAGTGATTATCAAAGACAGGTAGAGGAATTTGTTCGAATAAGTTACGCAAACGGCATTAGAAGGAAAAAACATGGGTTTAAAGGTTTAGTAAACACTCCCATCCGCCCCACCCAGAGCGGAAGGAGTCATTTGTTGTTAACTCATCCACAAAAAAAAACTAAATAAAAGTTGTGTGGCGTCAGAAGATTTATTTTAGATAGCAATTAAATTTTAATGTTAATTTTTGACGAAAAACTAAATTAATAATATTGTCAAAAGATCAGTGCCTGCAAAGACAAAGGGGTTCTAGGAATCTAAAAGCAGAAATAGGTCTCCATGGGGTCGGGGGACCCCTGCCCTCCTCAAGTGGTGTACGATCAATAAATGTAACACCATTCTTCGTTATCCTTGTAATTAAGGGTGAAACTTCATCGAAGCGGTGTGGAGGCAAAATAACCAATCAGATTCCAGAATTTAAATGACTCTCATCCGTGCAACAGTCATAAGCGAACCCTATTGGTTGAATTTTCTTAGCTGTCCTCCTGTGTTTTGAGGAGTTGTGTGAAATCACCAAAATGGGATAATTAAAAAAAGGTTGGACTATGGGTGAAGTGAAGAGGATAAAATAACCTCCTCTTTTGTCATTAATCACTTTTCACACCCTAACTAATGACAACAAATAAGATAGATGTAATACTATACTTAATTCTTCAAGGATGATAAATGACCTGGGTGATTCTTTTAATGAATTTGTTATGGCTCTATGTAGGCTTCGTCCTTTTTAATATACTTGGTTTACCAAAAAAAGTATTTGTAAGTATATAAGGGCGGATTTATTTACCGACTTTAAAAATGGAGATTCTTGGTAAAAATGGCACTAAAATGTTTAAAATATAAAAAGGTTTATTTAATAAAAAAGAACAATAGAAAAATGACTTAAATTGTTTTTAGTTGTTGAACGCGGTTATTTTTTTAAT
The DNA here is from genome assembly GCA_033675125.1 of Athetis lepigone. NCBI lineage: Eukaryota > Metazoa > Arthropoda > Insecta > Lepidoptera > Noctuidae > Athetis > Athetis lepigone. The sequence goes on from CM066220.1 coordinate 10,214,623, forward strand.
AATAAACTTCACGGAAAAAAATATTAAATTAGTACCTCAATTTTTAGGGGTTGATGTTGCGTTCGTTATACCGGCACTTTCCTATTCCCTATTCTCAGTATTTTCTGTGACAAAACCAAATATTACTTTCTAATAATTAAAATTATAATCTCATTAATTTTCAGGTGCGTAGACGTTGCCGTAATCCTGAGTTGGTCCTTCGAGCCACAAAGCTCCTTCGAACCCTTTTATAGTGAAGGTTAGTGTTTCAGCATTTATATCTTTAGCTGACCAGAGGGCCTAGACCTTAAAACTTTTACCTAAACTACAAAAATATACCATTATTTACTTTAATTTACACAAACAACACACCATGCCATACATATTTTTTATCCCACAAGCTTTACAAGGTCGCCGCGAAAAGGACGACACACTCGTCATTTCCGAGAAGTGATATTTGAAACTTCGGTGCGTCAACGTGCCTAGGCACGTTTAAAACACTATACGCGCGACTTTATGTCATCCTTGTTCTTTTTTCTAAACTTTGTAGTAGTTAGAGCAGTAAAGATATATTTTTAAACGAAGTATTAGGTATGTTTAAAATAGTGCACCTATGAATACGCCATTTGCACCGACCTCAAGGAGCGCGCTCCACAGATGCGCTATTTTGACAATCGGAATATCCACGGAGTTTTCTTGTTTGTACTTTTTCATAATACTACTAACCTACCGACTTTTTGACAATTTATAAGTTCTTGTAAATGGTCTAAGTGAAATCAATGCCACGACTTTTGGGTTTGAATAATTATGAAATATCAGAGACCTTGCAGCGTTACCATCTTTTAGACGTCGAGGAATGTTTATAATGGTTACCGTGACCCCGGAATATAAAGGGCAACCGAAGCAACATGAGTGGGTTTTAGTCAGTAAAAGTCTGACACGAAGGCAGTGGGAAATCATCAAATAACTTCTTATTTGATGATTTCCCACTCCCAAAAAAAAACATCTTTTAGTCAAAGCTCATCTCACGAGCCTGTATTTACACTGGATCCCTCGCCCTTTAAACCAGAACACAGCAACGCTGCTCTATAGCATAAATAAATATTATGTTAGTACCCCCTCTACGGTCATAATACTTAAAAGACAACCTTTTATTTTACAGATCCTGCATACAAATGCAGACAGCTGTAGTTCATCACCATCATTAGCCGAAAGACGTCCGCTGCTGGACATAGGCCTCCCCCAAAGATTTCCTCATACATCGGTCCTGCGCCAACGCATCCATCGGGACCCGGCGACCTTGACGCGATCGTCGGTCCATCTTGCGGGAGACCTGCGGTCCCCACTTGGCAGCATTTCCGCCTCAACGCTTTGATCCTACAGACTTCCTCACTTCTGATTCTCTGAGAAACTCCGAGAAGTTTTGCTCCATTGCCCTTTGGGTAACCTTGCAGTTCAATTCACTTTATTTAAATTTCAAGTAGTTAAATTACTTCATGAATGCATGGTAAATTTTTATCCAGTGCGCGAATTTTAGAGGCTGAATCTGGTGCTCCAATACAACCACTTTTACCATGGGACCAGTATCGGTATCTCTAACAAAAACCGTTCAGAGAAAAGGACCCACCAGCTGTTGCCAATATTAAAAAAAAAACAATATTTATATAATATTTTGTCAAAACAAACAATATCTACGAGATATTGTTTGTTTTGACATTCCAATATTGGTCTCATGCAAAAAGTTGTTGCATTTGAGCACCAAAAATAGCTCCTAAAATTTGCACTCTGGTCAAAAATGTATCCTGTATACAGTGAGACATGTCTCATGTTATCATGGGGTGTAAGTGGCCCAACCAACACCATCTGGGCTGAAGCCATCCTCACCTGCACGCGGTACACCCTGCTGATTCACTGACGAGGCTCTGACGACACCAGGTCCTCAAATCCATCGAGGACGAAGAAGAAGGCGGAGAGGACACGCCTAAGTTCTCCTGCAAAACTTGGCGCGTGTCCATATTTTTTCTACTTTTGACATAAAAAGACAATTATTATTTTAAATTTATTGTTCTGCGATTTATAATAGACACATAAACATAGCACCCTCTAGGTATAATATAGGATTAATTAGGTTATGGAATACGTTGTTTTATTTCAAAACCTAAACCTTACCCAAAATCTATACTATCCATACTAATATTATAAATGGGAAAGTGTGTCTGTCTGTCTGTTTGTCTTTCTTTCACGGCAAAACGGAGCGACGAATTGACGTGATTTTTTAAGTGGAGATAGTTGAAGGGATGGAGAGTAACATAGGCTACTTTTTGTCTCTTTCTAACGCGAGCGAAGCCGCCGGCAGAAGCTAGTAATATCATAAATACGAAAGTAGCTCTGTCTGTCTCGCCTTCACGTCAAAACTACTAAGCCAATTTAAATGAAATTTGGTACAGAGATAGTCCATAGCCTGAAAAAGAACATAAAATAGTTTTTATCCAAAAGAAAAATTTTAAGAGAACAGGAACTACCCGGATAAAACCGCAGGGGACAGCTAAGTAACTCATAAAATAGAATTCTCATTTATTTATGAGATTAAATTCTAATATCGGTCGGATAGACTAGGAGGGCATTATTTTGGTATCATCATTCACTTTGCACAGTATCGACCGTGGAATTGTGACTTGCGCGCAATACCTATGGATTGTTCTAGATCACCTACGAAGCTGGCTCATTGCTCTGAAGTTGGCTACAAAACCGTTCGATATGGACCGTTGTGTAAAGGTATAAATACATCGTGTCCGCATCATATTTACTTTCCATAGTATTGACCGTTAAAATATGACTTGCGCGTTGCAATAAGGAATTTTCTAGATGATCTATGAGCCTGGTTCACTGCTCTGAAGTTTGCTGAGTTCATCGCTGCGCAGTCGCCCGCCCCTCATCCCCGCTAACCCCCAAACTCGGTTACTGTATAACTACCCGCCTCGTATTCACATTACATAACATCAACAGTGATAATGTGACTTGCGCGTTGCAATAAAGAACATTCTCGATTTTCTGTGAACCTGGCTGGATGCTCTGAAGTCGGCTGCACTCCCCGCTGCGCAGTACTTCTCGTCCCCGCTGACACCTGAATTGTGGTACTGCGCAACTACCCGCCTCGTATTCACATTGCGTCATTTCGATCGTGAAATGTGACCTGCGTTGCAGTTATAAATTAACTAGGCTTGTGTGGATGTCGAAACTTCAACCCCCGTATTTCAATCCTTTCGGGTTAGAATTTCCAGAAATATTTTCTTAGTTGATACTTACTTACTCTTCACAAAAAACTTACCCCCCAAGTGTCATTTCATTAAGGACAGCGCGCGGTCGTAGTCGGTCAGTCGGGTAGTTTACCATTTTATATGTACGTCACAAGGAAACGAGGATATCATGAATTTCAACCTAGATTTAGTTTAGTCAAACGAGATTTATTTTTAGTTTTGTCATAATATCATTACACTTTTAGTCATCATCATCTCCCTCCCTAGCCTTTTGTCCCGGTTGTCATTCGTAGACCTTTGACAGTCGTTACGGGTAAGCCAGAAAGTCTGACCAGTCTAACCAAGAGGTATCGTGTCGCCCAGTTACTGGGTTGTGGAGGTCATAGGCAGTCGCTCCACGTAAAATACTGGTATCCAGCTGAATCCGGTTACCCTGGAAGCCGACCCAGCCGACCCGCCGCACCCAGGACGGGAGCAGTCATTGGATGATTTCCCACTCACCAAAAAAAAAAAAAAAAAAAAAAAAAAACATAGTTGGGAAAAGGCTAGGGAGATGATGCTTGTTCTACGCATACAGTGAGGTTGTCGCTTCCTAGCTGAGTACTCAGAAGCATTGGCGTACCATGTCGTAACCATGTCAATTAAGGTGCTCTCTAGATTAGAGAAGCACACAGATTTGAAAGGACCTGTCCAGACAGTGCAAGCATTTGTCAGTAACTTATATATACCAGGTTCTGCACCTCGGAAAGCGCCTCCAACCGAATCATAATATGTATCTGTATCCAAAATTATGTATTTTAAAGTGGAAGCTCACGATAGACCGCGAAATTCAATTATTCAACTGAGCCATATTTCATTAAGGTACTAGTTCCGCTAGGTATCAGGACACATGCGCGAAAGACATTTGCGCGAAAGACACTTGCGCGCGGCCATTTGAGCGAATGGACACATGCGCGAATGGACGTTTGCGCCCATAGACATTTCCGCGAATGGACACTTGCGCGACTAGACGTTTCCGCGCCAAACCACTTGCGCGAAGCCCTTTGCGCGACGGACACTTGCGCGCCAGACAGTTCCGCGACAGACGTTTGCGCCCAAACACTTCCGCGACTAGACACTTGCGCGAACTTTTTATTCAAAGGACATTGGGCAAATTTAAAAATATTATGTAAGGGGTACCAATATTTTTTTATTTACTTTTGGTTTACATGGCGTCCACATATCTACCGAAGGTGGTAAGTCGTTTACAAAAGCAAGATGGTGGTCATAATATTTTTCACAAAATACGTCATGGGTGTCGATTTCATGGTTTTTTGGGGTGCCAAGGTCAATAATGAGGTCGCTTTGAGAATCCAAGATGGCGGCCGTGACCTTTATCATAATATGCGTCATGGGTGTCGTTTTCATGGTTTTTTGGGGTGCTAAGGTCAAAAATGGGGTCAATTTGACGATCCAAGATGGCGGTGGTGACCTTTCTCACAATATGCGTCATGGGTGTCGTTTTCATGGTTTTTTGGGGTGCTAAGGTCAAAAATGAGGTCGATTTGACAATCCAAGATGGCGGTGGTGACCTTTCTCACAATATGCGTCATGGGTGTCGTTTTCATGGTTTTTTGGGGTGCTAAGGTCAAAAATGGGGTCAATTTGACAATCCAAGATGGCGGTGGTGACCTTTCTCACAATATGCGTCATGAGTGTCGTTTTCATGGTTTTTTGGGGTGCTAAGGTCAAAAATGAGGTCGATTTGACAATCCAAGATGGCGGTGGTGACCTTTCTCACAATATGCGTCATGGGTGTCGTTTTCATGGTTTTTTGGGGTGCTAAGGTCAAAAATGGGGTCAATTTGACAATCCAAGATGGCGGTGGTGACCTTTCTCACAATATGCGTCATGGGTGTCGTTTTCATGGTTTTTTGGGGTGCTAAGGTCAATAATGAGGTCGCTTTGAGAATCCAAGATGGCGGCCGTGACCTTTATCATAATACGCGTCATGGGTGTCGTTTTCATGGTTTTTTGGGGTGCTAAGGTCAATAATAAGGTCGATTTGAGAATCCAAGATGGCGGTCGTGACCTTTATCATAATATGCGTCATGGGTGTCGTTTTCATGGTTTTTTGGGGTGCTAAGGTCAAAAATGAGGTAAATTTGAGAATTCAAGATGGCGGTCGTGACCTTTCTCATAATATGCGTCATGGGTGTCGTTTTCATGGTTTTTTGGGGTGCCAAGGTCAAAAATGAGGTCGATTTGAGAATCCAAGATGGCGCTCGTGACCTTTTACACAATATGCATCATGGGTGTCGTTTTCATGGTTTTTGGGGGTGCTAAGGTCGAAAATGAGGTCGATTTGAGAATCCAAGATGGCGGTCGTGACCTTTTACACAATATGCGTCATAGGTGTCCTTTTCATGGTTTTTTGGGGTGCTAAGGTCAATAATGATGTCGATTTGAGAATCCAAGATGGCGGCCGTGACCTTTCTCACAATATACGTCATGGGTGTCGTTTTCATGGTTTTTTGGGGTGCTAAGGTAAAAAATGAGGTCAATTTGAGAATTCAAGATGGCGGTCGTGACCTTTCTCATAATATGCGTCATGGGTGTCGTTTTCATGGTTTTTGGGGGCGCTAAGGTCAAAAATGAGGTCGATTTGAGAATCCAAGATGGCGGTCGTGACCTTTTACACAATATGCATCATGGGTGTCGTTTTCATGGTTTTTGGGGGTGCTAAGGTCGAAAATGAGGTCAATTTGAGAATCCAAGATGGCGGTCGTGACCTTTTACACAATATGCGTCATAGGTGTCGTTTTCGTGGTTTTTTGGGGTGCTGAGGTCAATAATGATGTCGATTTGAGAATCCAAGATGGCGGCCGTGACCTTTCTCACAATATGCGTCATGGGTGTCGTTTTCATGGTTTTTTGGGGTGCTAAGGTCAAAAATGAGGTTGATTTGAGAATCCAAGATGGCGGCCGTGACCTTTCTCACAATATGCGTCATGGGTGTCGTTTTCATGGTTTTTTGGGGTGCTAAGGTCGAAAATGAGTTCGATTTGAACCATGAAAACGACACCCATGACACATATTGTGAGAAAGGTCACGGCCGCCATCTTGGATTCTCAAATCGACCTCATTTTCGACCTTAGCACCCCAAAAAACCATGAAAACGACACCCATGATGCATATTGTGAGAAAGGTTACGGCCGCCATCTTGGATTCTCAAATCGACCTCATTTTCGACCTTAGCACCCCAAAAAACCATGAAAACGACACCCATGACGCATATTGTGAGAAAGGTCACGGCCGCCATCTTGGATTCTCAAATCGACCTCCTTTTCGACCTTAGCACCCCAAAAAACCATGAAAACGACACCCATGATGCATATTGTGAGAAAGGTCACGGCCGCCATCTTGGATTCTCAAATCGACCTCATTTTCGACCTTAGCACCCCAAAAAACCATGAAAACGACACCCATGACGCATATTGTGAGAAAGGTCACGGCCGCCATCTTGGATTCTCAAATCGACATCATTTTCGACCTTAGCACCCCAAAAAACCATGAAAACGACACCCATGATGCACACTTTCCGTAACTAAAAAACCTGAGCACAGTTTACCACATTTCTGTCATAACCCTAGCACAATTAATGAACACTTTCTGGATGTACCTGGCAGTGGCAGTGTCAGCGATACTGACTTGGCTTATTTTGAACAAAACAGATTCAGTGATCATAACTTCGGTCTGGAACTAGTTCAGGAGGATATAATGGTGCTCAGGATTTTGCGGAGTCTCAAATCAAATGCTCAGGGAGTGGATGGCATTTCTCTTGACATGTTGATGATGACTCTTCCCCATACACTTCCAGCTGTCACGGCTATCATTAACAGATCCATAGCCACCTCAACTTTCCCTGATCTGTGGAAAATGGCTGTGGTAAGGCCTATCCCTAAGGTCTCTACTCCTTCCAGTTTGAAGGATCTTCGCCCTATTAGCCTTTTGCCGTGTCTCTCCAAGGTTCTAGAGAAGGTTGTTTCTAACCAGCTTCGAGCATACCTTGAACAAAATCACATTCTGCCACTTGTTCAGTCTGGTTTCCGTAGAGGGCACAGCATAGCCACCGCCCTCCTTGACGTGGTGGGCAACATTCTGGAGGCCAGAGACCAGGGTATGGGTACCATGCTTGTCCTGCTAGACTTTTCCCGTGCCTTTGATTCTATAAATACCTCACTCTTACTTTCCAAACTATCGTTCTATGGGTGTATACCAAAAACAGTTAGTTGGTTCCAGAGTTACCTGAGTAATCGTTCCCAGTTTGTTCAGGTTACAGATGACAGTAATGGAGCTGTTATGTCTTCCCGTCCTCTGCCCGTGAATAGGGGTGTGCCACAGGGATCAATCCTTGGCCCGCTCCTTTTTATCCTTTACAGTGCGGACATCACCAACTGTCTGTACAACACTAAGTTCCATCTGTATGCCGACGATCTTCAGATGTATCTCTCCTTTCGCCCTCAGGATGCTGTCGAAACTGTAAGGAAGATTAACGAGGATTTAGACAGGGTCTCAGCATGGTCAAGTTGTAACTCTTTGCACATATTATCACAACGGGTATTAACGCGAAAAGTGGTTATAAATACCTTGGAAGGCTTGACGTTTCGACCTGGTTGCACAGGTCGTGGTCGCAAGCAGACTGAGGATGCGATGTCACAGCTCCCTGCATTCGGGCGATGAATCTTCATCTACCCCCTTATTATGACTTTCTACCATATTAGGCCGTCTACACACTACGCTGACTGTATCCACAGATGAGTTAACCGACTTTGCAGAAAAACGAGGTTGTGTTATGCGAATCACTGGATTCCACGTCGATGACAATTTAAAGCCATCCTCCCGATTGAAATTCTTTGGGCATTTCTTTATTTCAACCGCTTCACGCACAAGTCTTGTATAGTAGTGGCGATCAGTGGAGAGAATTTGCGGTCGGTGGAATTCTATCCAGTGATTAGTACCAGCCTGGAGCAGGTGTTCTGCTATCGCTGATTTGTTGCTCTGTCGGTTCTTGACTGCGGCGATATGTTCCTTGAGCCTCTCAGCAATGGTCCGCTTTGTTTGCCCAATGTAGGAACTACCACAGCTGCAGTTGATCTTGTAAACACCTGGGCTTTGCAGCGGCAGTACATCCTTCGCCGTGCCTACCTTATTGAGAACTTTGGCCTCAGGTGTGTAGACTGTAGGGATGGAAAATTTCCTAAGGACGGATCCAATCTTGTCTGTCACACCCTTGATGTACGGCATGAAGGCAGGTTGTCTGCTGACGTTTGGATGTCTGGCCCTCTTCAGCGGTCGCAACAGTCGCCCATCCCCTATGTTATATCCGTTCTTTTTAAGTACCTCCTGAACATGGTCTAGCTCCTGCCCCAAATGTTCAGAGTCACAGAGGTCATACGCTCTGTTCTTTAGTGATGTCATAACGGATTGTAAGTGTCGGGGGTGGTGATGTGACGTTGCATGTAGGTACCGATCAGTGTGAGTAGGCTTTCGGTATACACAGTGTGATAAGGACCCATCTAATCTCGCGGTTATTTTAATGTCTAAGAATGACAACGACCTGTCCGTCTCCAGCTCATAAGTAAAGCGCATTTTTGGGTGGATGCTGTTTAGGTGTTCTACATATTGACTCACTTCTTGTTCACCTCCCTGGACAATGCTGAAAATGTCATCCACATACCTTTTCCAAAGCCTGATGGTCTTCGGGCCGAGGCTCAGTGCCTGTTTTTCAAAGTGTTCCATCCATAGATTAGCTAACACAGGGGCCACTGGACTTCCCATAGCTACGCCATCGATCTGAAGGTAATGTTGGCCTTGAAAAACCAGCCAGGTCGAAACGTCAAGCCTTCCAAGGTATTTATAATCACTTTTCGCGTTAATACCCGTTGTGATAATATGTGTTGACATGAAACGCGAAAGTTTAAAAGTTAGTTGTAACTCTTTGGTTTTAAACCCAACCAAATCTAAATTTATGATACTGGGATCTAGAGTATTTCTGAATAAGATGCAAGGTTGCAGTCTGGATCTAAAGATTAACGGGTGTCTAATTGACAGGGTACAAGAAGCCCGTAATCTTGGGTTGGTGTTTGACGAGCACCTGCATTTTGAGACCCACATCTTGGAGGCTGTTCGCAACTGTTTTTATCGCCTCAAGCTCCTGTACCGTACACGCCCCTACCTTAGTGTGGATATGCGTGTTATGCTTTGTGAGTCACTAATTTTATCCAAACTTAACTATGCTGACACTGTGTATGGGGCGTGTATTCTTGGCAGGAGTGAGAAATTGATTCAGCGGGTGCAGAATGCTTGTGCAAGATTTTGTTATAATGTTCCTCCACGTACACACATAACACCATTTTTAAATAAGGGTAAATTGTTGAGAATGTCAGATCGTAGAAAGCTACACCTGGCTACCCTACTCTTTGGCACAATTCTCACAAAAACACCGGAATATCTCTATAGGAAACTAACATGGTCACGAGATATAAATAAAGTAAAAACCAGAGCTTCTGCCTACCTTCTGTTGGCCACATCACATAGAACTGCTGCATTTCGTGGTAGTTTTAAATTTGCTGCTTCGCGCTGTTGGAATGACCTGCCACCTCCTCTTCGTGCTATAAAAACAGTTGGTACCTTTAGAGTTAAATTTAAAGAACATCTTCTTCACATCCAAAAAGCAACTGGCCAGTCACTTACCTAGGGTATGCACGCATAGTTCGCACTGGTGATGGCGTGGTCTGTTAGCAACAGCGAGTCAGCAGCTCAACTATCACTTCCTCTCATTATCACTCACAATATTTATCATACTTAATTATTCTATCATTACCTATTTAATTTGTATTTAATAATATTATGTTGTCATGTTGTTATAAATCACAACAAGCGTAACAAAGATGTTGTTTGTTCTTTCACTGTCAAATGCACTGACATTAAATCTATATGTCAATATGTCAATGGTCAAATATCACTCCTGCCACAGATAACCAACTAGTCTGCGCCCGCGCGCGTTCATTGCGCGGGGAATTTAATTTAATATCAGGCAATATTTATTTTTATTTTTTATGTTGTGTTGTTATTTAATTTTAATTATATATAATTTTATATTTAATATATATATATATATATTAAATATAAAATTATATATAATTAATATATATATATATATATAAGTGTCCGTATGTGCATCCGTGACATCACTTTTGCACTTCTGGCCCTATCAGAATACCAGCGCTGCGGTTTTCTTTTTTTTTATGGAATAATCGCAGCATCATGCTGAGATAGGGACCGTTTTTGGCCTCGCACAGGTATTTTTTCATTTTATTTTTATATAAATTCATGTTTTTTGTTTGTATTATTTTTATTTCCTGTGTGTGTCCAAAATAAATGTTTTTCTTTCTTTCTTTCTTTCTATTGTGAGAAAGGTCACAGCCGCCATCTTGGATTCTCAAATCGACCTCATTTTCGACCTTAGCACCCCCAAAAACCATGAAAACGACACCCATGATGCATATTGTGAGAAAGGTCACGGCCGCCATCTTGGATTCTCAAATCGACATCATTATTGACCTTAGCACCCCAAAAAACCATGAAAAGGACACCTATGACGCATATTGTGTAAAAGGTCACGACCGCCATCTTGGATTCTCAAATCGACCTCATTTTCGACCTTAGCACCCCCAAAAACCATGAAAACGACACCCATGAGGCATATTGTTACGAGCTGGGGTTCGGGATAAATTAAAATAACAGTTTTACTCGAAAAAAACACAATAACTTTATTTAGAATTCACAAACACTTTACTAGAATTCACTAACACAAACTAACACAACACTACACAAAACACACTTCGTATCGCAGTCGTAGTTCTGCTTCGCGGCGATGTTCACCGTTTCGTTTCCAAAACTGAACTGAGTCCCGTGCCGACACGTCCGCTATTTATATCTCCGGTCACATTTTCTAGAAAGTTCGACAACCCGAAGTACCCAGGTGCATTCCAGAACATTCCAGTAACATCGCGAATGATCGACGATGATCTGGAAGTTTCTCGAATGACCCCTCGGAACTCCATCGAACGTTCTAGAACGTCGTGGAACTTTCCCGAACTTTCTAGTAAATGTGCCCGGAACAATCGACACTTACGTCACCTATACCTACCTACGTAACACTGCCCCCTCCTAAGACATGCTCGTCCCGAGCATCATTATTCCCGTAGTATCGTGCCAGCCGATCTACGTGAACAATTTTAGGCGCAGTTCTCGTACTCTTCCGTATCCGGTAGGTGACGTCATTGATTTTGGTCACAATCTGGTATGGTCCATCCCATTTTGCCTGTAGTTTAGGCGACTTCCCTTTGCTACGCACTGGGTTATGCAACCACACCAGTGAACCTTCATCAAATCTGCTATTGTTCATCTTCCGGTCATAGCGAGTTTTCATCCTCTCAGACATCTGCTGGCCTGACTGTCTGACATGCTCGTATACGTCATTCATTTTGTTACGCAAGTCATTTGCATAATCTGTTATGCTGCTTGGTGAATCAGGTGGGATGCCAGTAATTAGATCAGCTGGTAACCTTAACTCTCTTCCAAAGTTTGCAAAGGCTGGTGTCACAGTTGTGCTTTCGTGAACAGCACTTCTGTAGGACAGAAGAAACGGCTGTATGTGCTTGTCCCAATCCCGTTGTCTGCTCGCTACAACTTTGGCCAGATATCTTTCCAGTGTTTGATTAAATCTTTCTACCATTCCATCAGATTGTGGATGGTATGACGTGGTTCTAGTTTTATGAGTACCCATTACACGACATGTTTCCTGGAAAACTTGAGATTCGAAATTTCTTCCTTGGTCGCTGTGGATTTCCAGGGGTACCCCGAACCGACAAAAGACTTCGTGGACTAATTTATCAGCTACTGTCGAAGCCTCTTGATTAGGAATGGCGAATACTTCCGGCCATTTCGTGAAATAGTCCATGACAACCAAGAAGTACTTGTTTCCGCTTTCACTTTCAGGGAATGGGCCAGCGACGTCTAGTGCTATTCGTTCCCAGGGGGCTCCTACATTGTACACTTTCAGTGCTCCTCTGCTGCGTGTTTGAGGTCCTTTTACTGCCGCACAACTGGTACATTTGCGACACCAATCTTCAACATCCTCTCGACAATGGATCCAATAAAACCGTTCTCGGATCTTCAACAGAGTCCTTTTTACCCCCATGTGACCTCCGGAACTTCCATCGTGGTAGAGCCGAAGAATTTCTGGTACCTTCGATTTCGGCACGACCATTTGCAGATGGCACTTGTCTCCACGAGCATTTTCCCATTTACGGCACAAGACACCATCTTGGAGTACCAAGCTCTCCCACTGTGCCCAATAGCTCTTTGTGGTTGTACTCATTGCTGCAACATCGCACCACTTCGGTTTAGCAGCATTGGCTTTAATCCATTCGAGGATTGGTTTAATGTCCGAGTCACTTTGCTGAGCATGTTGTAGAGTTTCCTTCCACTCATCACTAAGGTCTGTTCTTAGCATTCTGACAGGAACTGCTTCCTTAGCTTCTTGCCTGACACAATGCTTGCAATCTTCAGGACAAGGTCTTCGTGATAAAGCGTCTGCATTACCATGAGACTTTCCGCTACGATGTTCAATTGAGAAGTGAAACTCTTGCAGCAATTCAATCCATCTTGCTACTTGCCCTTCCGGATTCTTAAACTGCAGCAACCACTTCAACGCAGCATGGTCAGTTCGAAGGTGGAATTTGCGTCCCAGTAGATACTTGCTGAAGTGCTGCAAAGTCTTCACAACGGCGAGGAGTTCGCGTCTCGTGACACAATAGTTCCTTTCTGGTTTCGATAACGACTTGCTGAAGTAAGCTATGACAACTTCATGATCTCCTTTTCGCTGAGATAACACACCTCCAATTCCAGTATTACTCGCATCCGTGTCAATTATGAATTCATTTTCTGCATCAGGATAGCCCAAAATCGGAGTATTACACAATCGTTTCTTTAACTCCTCAAAAGCCATGTCACAGCTATCATCCCAACAAAAAGGTCTCTTCTCCTCGGTAAGTTTATGTAATGGTTTGGCGATGTCTGCAAAATTCTTGACAAACCTTCGATAGTACGAGCACAAACCCAAAAATGCTCTGACCTGCGTCTTATCCTTTGGAATAGGCCAATCTTTGACAGCGACGATTTTCTCTGGATCCGTTTGCACTCCTTCTTTAGACACAACGTGCCCCAGAAAACTAACCTGCTGTCTAAAGAAGGTGCACTTCTTTGGACTTAACTTAAGATTAGCTCCTCGGATTTTAGACAGCACTCGTTCCAGATTTTGAAGGTGGTCTTCAAATGTGCGGCCCACAATGATGATGTCATCCAAATAGACTAAACAGGCGTCTCCAATTAAACCAGTGAGTACCTGCTCCATTAACCTTTCAAAAGTTGCAGGAGCGTTGCACAATCCGAATGGCATAACATTAAATTGCCAAAGTCCTTTTCCCGTAGAGAATGCGGTTTTCTCCTTATCTTTAGGGTCAATTTCCACTTGCCAGTAGCCACTTTTTAGGTCCAACGTGCTAAACCACTTCATTCCTGAAAGCGTGTCAAGAGTGTCGTCGATCCTGGGTAATGGATAGCTGTCTTTCTTTGTAATGTCATTCAGCCGACGATAATCCACACAAAACCGCATGCTGCCGTCCTTCTTTTTCACCAGGACCACAGGAGAACACCAGGGACTAGATGAAGGCTCTATAACTCCATCATTTACCATCCCTTCAATCATGGCGTCCACTTCCTTTTCTCTTGCCACTGGTAACCTTCTAGGTCTCTGACGAATAGGTAATTCGTTTCCCGTGTTGATTCTGTGCTGAACTAATCCAGTCTTCCCTATGTCAGCGTCATGTGCAGAGAAAATGTCGGCGTATTGAAGTAACATCTTCTTAGCCTTATCCATTTCTCTCGCAGATAAATCTGTGCGACAATCTTCCAGAAGATTCGAGATGTGAGAACTTGCATCTTGAGCAACGTTCCGGGAAGGCGGATGTTGGCAATTACGCATCCATGCTACGTCCTCACAGGTACCCACCAACGTACCCTTCTGGATAACTTGTGCTTGTTCACTTGGATTCAGGATGCGTACAGTTGCAACATCAACTGCTCGTACTAAGCTCCGCGCCATCTTCCATGGGAGGTTCTCGTCCAATCTTTCAATGAGAATGCATCGATTTTTCGGTCCAGTATTGCGTGGAAGGCTAACTGGAACTGTCGATTCCGACCTGGGAGGAAGAACAGTTTTCTTCAAGCAGTGCACTTTCCCTGATGGTGCACCTTCCATGAAGACTTCTTCCAAACCACACTTCAGGACTCCCTGATCCACGTCGATCTTACAACAGTGCTGTCGCATGAAGTCTAATCCTAAGATGCACTCGTCTTCTATATCAGCCACGATGACTTTATGCCAATAAATTGTGCTACCCAGCTTCAACTTCACCTCTTTCTCGCCTCGGACGGGTATATGCTGACCGGTAGCTGTTACTAAATTTATGTGGTCATACTTGCTGAAGAAGTCCCCAAGAAGACGATTTACTCGGGAACTGACGACCATGCGAGAAGCTCCAGTGTCCAATGTCAACTTACATGGTCTTCCATTCACTTCACCTTTGATGATTAGGCTGTTCCCATCATGGGCTTGTGAGATCGATATCCTTGGGGCTCCTTGACCACCAGCCAGCACCCGCCCCGCAGTTCTGGCTTTTACTCGTTTCCCTGCTGCTGGCTGAGCGGTGGCAGCAGGCGCACTTCTTTCCCGGGTGTGATCTTCGCTGGAATCTCTTCGCTTAGGGCAACTCGTTCGAATATGACCTTTCTCCCCACAATTGTAGCATGTAGGACTGTACTTTGAACGGTCACGCGAAGATGCCGCAACCTCCCTGATGCGATGGGCACGGTGGTCTTGCCTCACTGCCTCCACTTCCAGTGCATTGGCCAAGGCTGCCTTCAAAGTCTCATGGTGCCCAAGCCTCACGGCAGCTCTGACTTCAAAGTCCCGTATGCCATCAACGAACGCTTGAACCAAATTACCGTCGATGAGCGTAGGCGCTGACTGATACGCTTTTCGTACCAGTTTTTCCACTTCAAGAGCCCACTGCTGCAGGTTTTCACCGCTGCGCTGCACGCGATCCTTCAACTGGGCGCGAAAGACGTGCTCCAGGTGAGCGTCCCCGTATCGAGACTCTAGGGCTTCAATCAACTGCTCGTAAGTCGCATTGTTGCCAAGAGTCTCTAATACCGTCAAAGCCTGGTCACGAAGACCCAAGGTGAGTGCGGTCATTGCCTGCGCATCTGTCCACCCATTCGCTTTCTTAACAGCTTCAAATTGAAGCTTGTACGCGGACCAGGAAGATGTTCCGTCGAAGGGTGGCGCTTTAAATCCACGCACTGAAGGTACCGCAACCACAGAAGCCACAGACCCATCTCCAGATTTCAGACATCCAAACGCTTTCTGGAGATCGGCGATCTTAATTTCGGCCCCAGATATACGGCTCTCAGCACCGAAGACACGGTTTTCGGCCTCGGAGATACGGTTCTCGTGAAGTTCGATCTGTTCTCTTACCGCTCCGATATCTTTGCCGAATGTTGCGTGTAAGTCCTTGATGAGGAGGATCTGTTCCTCCTGTCGACGGCTCTGTTCTTCCTGTCGCCGGGCCTGCTCTTCCTTGTCGCGCTGCAGCTGTTCTTCTAAACGACGGGCCTGTTCTTCTTGACGGCGGGCCTGTTCTTCTTGACGACGGGCCTGTTCTTCTTTGTCACGCTGAAGCTGTTCCTCCAAGCGGCGGGCCTGATCTTCTTGACGGCGGGCCTGTTCTTGCATCATTGCCATCAGGGCAGACAGATCCATTGTCACCAGTGCTGCAGTAACACCAGATCCTGATACCTGAGCTGACGCTGGCTCCGTCGTCGGCTGGCTACCACCCGGTACGTGCTGCGACGTGGGGTCAAATCGTCTCTGGTCCACCTCTTGCTGGCGTTGGCTCCTCGTACGGATTCCTTCCGTGTCGTCCTTCGGTAAAACCGGCATGATTTATACCTCACTTCTGACACCAATTGTTACGAGCTGGGGTTCGGGATAAATTAAAATAACAGTTTTACTCGAAAAAAACACAATAACTTTATTTAGAATTCACAAACACTTTACTAGAATTCACTAACACAAACTAACACAACACTACACAAAACACACTTCGTATCGCAGTCGTAGTTCTGCTTCGCGGCGATGTTCACCGTTTCGTTTCCAAAACTGAACTGAGTCCCGTGCCGACACGTCCGCTATTTATATCTCCGGTCACATTTTCTAGAAAGTTCGACAACCCGAAGTACCCAGGTGCATTCCAGAACATTCCAGTAACATCGCGAATGATCGACGATGATCTGGAAGTTTCTCGAATGACCCCTCGGAACTCCATCGAACGTTCTAGAACGTCGTGGAACTTTCCCGAACTTTTTAGTAAATGTGCCCGGAACAATCGACACTTACGTCACCTATACCTACCTACGTAACAATATTGTGTAAAAGGTCACGAGCGCCATCTTGGATTCTCAAATCGACCTCATTTTTGACCTTGGCACCCCAAAAAACCATGAAAACGACAACCATGACGCATATTATGAGAAAGGTCACGACCGCCATCTTGAATTCTCAAATTGACCTCATTTTTGACCTTAGCACCCCAAAAAACCATGAAAACGACACCCATTACGCATATTATGATAAAGGTCACGACCGCCATCTTGGATTCTCAAATCGACCTCATTATTGACCTTAGCACCCCAAAAAACCATGAAAACGACACCCATGACGCGTATTATGATAAAGGTCACGGCCGCCATCTTGGATTCTCAAAGCGACCTCATTATTGACCTTAGCACCCCAAAAAACCATGAAAACGACACCCATGACGCATATTGTGAGAAAGGTCACCACCGCCATCTTGGATTGTCAAATTGACCCCATTTTTGACCTTAGCACCCCAAAAAACCATGAAAACGACACCCATGACGCATATTGTGAGAAAGGTCACGGCCGCCATCTTGGATTCTCAAATCGACCTCATTTTCGACCTTAGCACCCCAAAAATCCATGAAAACGACACCCATGACGCATATTGTGAGAAAGGTCACGGCCGCCATCTTGGATTCTCAAATCGACATCATTTTCGACCTTAGCACCCCCAAAAACCATGAAAACGACACCCATGATGCATATTGTGAGAAAGGTCACGGCCGCCATTTTGGATTCTCAAATCGACCTCATATTCGACCTTAGCACCCCAAAAAACCATGAAAACGACACCCATGACGCATATTGTGAGAAAGGTCACCACCGCCATCTTGGATTCTCAAATTGACCTCATTATTGACCTTAGCACCCCAAAAAACCATGAAAACGACACCCATGACGCATATTGTGAGAAAGGTCACGGCCGCCATCTTGGATTCTCAAATCGACATCATTTTCGACCTTAGCACCCCAAAAAACTATGAAAACGACACCCATGATGCATATTGTGAGAAAGGTCACAGCCGCCATCTTGGATTCTCAAATCGACCTCATTTTCGACCTTAGCACCCCAAAAAACCATGAAAACGACACCCATGATGCATATTGTGAGAAAGGTCACAGCCGCCATCTTGGATTCTCAAATCGACCTCATTTTCGACCTTAGCACCCCAAAAAACCATGAAAACGACAACCATGACGCATATTATGAGAAAGGTCACGACCGCTATCTTGGATTCTCAAATCGACCTCATTTTCGACCTTAGCACCCTAAAAAACCATGAAAACGACACCCATGACGCATATTGTGAGAAAGGTCACGGCCGCCATCTTGGATTCTCAAATCGACATCATTTTCGACCGTAGCACCCCAAAAAACTATGAAAACGACACCCATGATGCATATTGTGAGAAAGGTCACAGCCGCCATCTTGGATTCTCAAATCGACCTCATTTTCGACCTTAGCACCCCAAAAAACCATGAAAACGACACCCATGATGCATATTGTGAGAAAGGTCACAGCCGCCATCTTGGATTCTCAAATCGACCTCATTTTCGACCTTAGCACCCCAAAAAACCATGAAAACGACAACCATGACGCATATTATGAGAAAGGTCACGACCGCTATCTTGAATTCTCAAATTGACCTCATTTTTGACCTTAGCACCCCAAAAAACCATGAAAACGACACCCATGACGCATATTATGATAAAGGTCACGACCGCCATCTTGGATTCTCAAATCGACCTCATTATTGACCTTAGCACCCCCAAAAACCATGAAAACGACACCCATGATGCATATTGTGTAAAAGGTCACGAGCGCCATCTTGGATTCTCAAATCGACCTCATTTTTGACTTTGGCACCCCAAAAAACCATGAAAACGACAACCATGACGCATATTATGAGAAAGGTCACGACCGCCATCTTGAATTCTCAAATTGACCTCATTTTTGACCTTAGCACCCCAAAAAACCATGAAAACGACACCCATGACGCATATTATGATAAAGGTCACGACCGCCATCTTGGATTCTCAAATCGACCTCATTATTGACCTTAGCACCCCAAAAAACCATGAAAACGACACCCATGACGCGTATTATGATAAAGGTCACGGCCGCCATCTTGGATTCTCAAAGCGACCTCATTATTGACCTTAGCACCCCAAAAAACCATGAAAACGACACCCATGACGCATATTGTGAGAAAGGTCACCACCGCCATCTTGGATTGTCAAATTGACCCCATTTTTGACCTTAGCACCCCAAAAAACCATGAAAACGACACCCATGACGCATATTGTGAGAAAGGTCACGGCCGCCATCTTGGATTCTCAAATCGACCTCATTTTCGACCTTAGCACCCCAAAAATCCATGAATACGACACCCATGACGCATATTGTGAGAAAGGTCACGGCCGCCATCTTGGATTCTCAAATCGACATCATTTTCGACCTTAGCACCCCCAAAAACCATGAAAACGACACCCATGATGCATATTGTGAGAAAGGTCACGGCCGCCATTTTGGATTCTCAAATCGACCTCATATTCGACCTTAGCACCCCAAAAAACCATGAAAACGGCACCCATGACGCATATTGTGAGAAAGGTCACCACCGCCATCTCGGATTCTCAAATTGACCTCATTATTGACCTTAGCACCCCAAAAAACCATGAAAACGACACCCATGACGCATATTGTGAGAAAGGTCACGGCCGCCATCTTGGATTCTCAAATCGACATCATTTTCGACCTTAGCACCCCAAAAAACTATGAAAACGACACCCATGATGCATATTGTGAGAAAGGTCACAGCCGCCATCTTGGATTCTCAAATAGACCTCATTTTCGACCTTAGCACCCCAAAAAACCATGAAAACGACACCCATGATGCATATTGTGAGAAAGGTCACAGCCGCCATCTTGGATTCTCAAATCGACCTCATTTTCGACCTTAGCACCCCAAAAAACCATGAAAACGACAACCATGACGCATATTATGAGAAAGGTCACGACCGCTATCTTGGATTCTCAAATCGACCTCATTTTCGACCTTAGCACCCTAAAAAATCATGAAAACGACACCCATGACGCATATTGTGAGAAAGGTCACGGCCGCCATCTTGGATTCTCAAATCGACATCATTTTCGACCTTAGCACCCCAATAAACTATGAAAACGACACCCATGATGCATATTGTGAGAAAGGTCACAGCCGCCATCTTGGATTCTCAAATCGACCTCATTTTCGACCTTAGCACCCCAAAAAACCATGAAAACGACACCCATGATGCATATTGTGAGAAAGGTCACAGCCGCCATCTTGGATTCTCAAATCGACCTCATTTTCGACCTTAGCACCCCAAAAAACCATGAAAACGACACCCATGACGCATATTATGATAAAGGTCACGACCGCCATCTTGGATTCTCAAATTGACCTCATTTTTGACCTTAGCACCCCAAAAAACCATGAAAACGACACCCATGACGCGTATTATGATAAAGGTCACGGCCGCCATCTTGGATTCTCAAAGCGACCTCATTATTGACCTTAGCACCCCAAAAAACCATGAAAACGACACCCATGACGCATATTGTGAGAAAGGTCACCACCGCCATCTTGGATTGTCAAATTGACCCCATTTTTGACCTTAGCACCCCAAAAAACCATGAAAACGACACCCATGACGCATAATGTGAGAAAGGTCACGGCCGCCATCTTGGATTCTCAAATCGACCTCATTTTCGACCTTAGCACCCCAAAAATCCATGAAAACGACACCCATGACGCATATTGTGAGAAAGGTCACGGCCGCCATCTTGGATTCTCAAATCGACATCATTTTCGACCTTAGCACCCCAAAAAACCATGAAAACGACACCCATGATGCATATTGTGAGAAAGGTCACAGCCGCCATCTTGGATTCTCAAATCGACCTCATTTTCGACCTTAGCACCCCCAAAAACCATGAAAACGACACCCATGATGCATATTGTGAGAAAGGTCACGGCCGCCATTTTGGATTCTCAAATCGACCTCATATTCGACCTTAGCACCCCAAAAAACCATGAAAACGACACCCATGACGCATATTGTGAGAAAGGTCACCACCGCCATCTTGGATTCTCAAATTGACCTCATTATTGACCTTAGCACCCCAAAAAACCATGAAAACGACACCCATGACGCATATTGTGAGAAAGGTCACGGCCGCCATCTTGGATTCTCAAATCGACATCATTTTCGACCTTAGAACCCTAAAAACCATGAAAACGACACCCATGACGCATATTGTGAGAAAAGTCACGGCCGCCATCTTGGATTCTCAAATCGACCTCCTTTTCGACCTTAGCACCCCAAAAAACCATGAAAACGACACCCATGATGCATATTGTGAGAAAGGTCACGGCCGCCATCTTGGATTCCCAAATCGACCTCATTTTCGACCTTAGCACCCTAAATAACCATGAAAACGACACCCATGACGCATATTGTGAGAAAGGTCACGGCCGCCATCTTGGATTCTCAAATCGACATCATTTTCGACCTTAGCACCCCAAAAAACTATGAAAACGACACCCATGATGCATATTGTGAGAAAGGTCACAGCCGCCATCTTGGATTCTCAAATCGACCTCATTTTCGACCTTAGCACCCCAAAAAACCATGAAAACGACACCCATGATGCATATTGTGAGAAAGGTTACAGCCGCCATCTTGGATTCTCAAATCTTATATCTTATCTTATATCTTATCTTAGGACAACTCACACACGGTCATCTGATACCAAGCTAAGCAGAGCTTGTGTTATGGTAACCAGACAACTGATATACATACTTATATACTTTATAAACCTCATTTTCGACCTTAGCACCCCCAAAAACCATGAAAACGACACCCATGACGCATATTGTGAGAAAGGTCACGGCCGCCATCTTGGATTCTCAAATCGACATCATTTTCGACCTTAGCACCCCAAAAAACTATGAAAACGACACCCATGATGCATATTGTGAGAAAGGTCACAGCCGCCATCTTGGATTCTCAAATCGACCTCATTTTCGACCTTAGCACCCCAAAAAACCATGAAAACGACACCCATGATGCATATTGTGTAAAAGGTCACGACCGCCATCTTGGATTCTCAAATGGACCTCATTTTCGACCTTAGCACCCTAAAAAACCTTGAAATTGACACCCATGACGTATTTTGTGAAAAATATCATGGCCGCCATCTTGCTTTTGAAAACGACTTACCACCCTCGGTAGGTATGTGGACGCCATATAATAAAAACTAAGTAAATAAAAAAATATTGGTACCCCTTAATAATAGTTTTAAATTTGCCCAATGTCCTTTGAAAAAAAGTTCGCGCAAGTGTCTAGTCGCGGAAGTGTTTGGGCGCAAACGTCTCTCGCGAAACTGTCTGGCGCGCAAGTGTCCGTCGCGCAAAGGGCTTCGCGCAAGTGGTTTGGCGCGGAAACGTCTAGTCGCGCAAGTGTCCATTCGCGGAAATGTCTATGGGCGCAAACGTCCATTCGCGCATGTGTCCATTCGCCCAAACGGCCGCGCGCAAGTGTCTTTCGCGCAAATGTCTTTCGCGCAAGTGTACCAGATCCGTTCCGCTACCCTCCTTTCTTTTACGACGTACGTATATCGTGGTCGTGATAGCCCAGTGGATAAGGCGCCCGCCTCTCGTGTAAGTGGTTGTGGGTTCGAATCCGGGCAAGTACCAATGTGACTTTTTCAATTCATATGTACTTTCTAAAGTTTATCTTAGACATCACTGACATCCCGTGCCTCGGAAAGCACGTAAAGTCGTTGGTCCCGGTTGTCATTCGTAGAACTATGACAGTAGTTACTGGTTAGCCAGAAACTATGACCAGTATAACCAAGAGGTATCGTGTCGCCCAGTTACTGGGTTGTGGAGGTCAGGTGGGCAGTCGCTCCATGTAAAACACCGGTATCTAGCTGAATCCGGTTAGGCTGGCAGCCGACCCCAACACGATTGGGAAAAGGCTAGGGAGATGATGATCAATAGACAGAGTATAACAAAAAAACTTTTAACTCTTCGATGTCTATTTTGAAACTGAATACCTTAATGTTTAACGGCTTACGTTGCTTGTTGAGTCATCTTCTCCCAAATTGTTCCTAGAACTTTCCTCAAATAGTTTTTTTATATGAAAAGGGGGATTTTTAATAAATAAAACATCGCAATCCTTAACCTAAACCTTATATTAACCCTTATACTGTTTGATACTCGGTGTGTACATTCAATACTAACATTTTAATAATAGATGTAATGTTTTTCTATAAGAATAAAAACCTTAATCTATTGAACGGTACAGACGTGCTAACCAATGGCTGGATAGAAAGGTCATCACCGCCTGACAGCGATACCAGAGGCATCGCGTTACCATTCCAGACAGAGCTGCTATGTCTCATATGCCTGTACTGAAACCGGCACTCATATCCTTCAAGCCGGAACAGCAATGCTGCTTAGCAGAAATAGATATAAGGGTAGTACTTCCCCGGTCGAGTCTTGGCAAAACGGACTCTACTACCTATGTCCAACGTTTTGACCACCAGTCATGTATAGATGACAAATAAAATATGCCTGTCACGGTCACGTCATCACGTGACAAACTTCTATGCTTGTTTCAAAAGCTTGGCGCTGAAACGGTTTCGCGTTTGACGTGGCGGTCAAAAGGTTAAAGCAAAAACAACAACAAATTACAATTTAAACATTGAACAAATAACAAAATCAGCCAAATGAGAGCCAGCAAAGTGTTTCATTCTTAGAGTCTGTACACATCGCGTTTTTTAAACGCGCGGTTTATAAACGTTTGTTGTAGTTTGAATCGATATAAACTTATTATACAAGAATCTTCATGCTTAAAAGTTCTCGAAATCTTGTAAGCTAGAAAGCCTTATGGAACTGCAATTAACATTAATTTTATTTCATTTTATTTTTATGTTGGCACTGCGGACGACAACGATGCGTCTGTATCGAGTTTGTATCAAGTGGTAGCTGGGTGTACCCACAAACGTCGTTAATTTTTATCCTTCCTTTTTTGAACTAGAAGCGCTGCCTCGACCGACGCCATCTTGCTGACGAGGTTCTGTTTAAAAAGCTATATGCACCGGGGTTGCGGAATAGTTCCAATAGGTACCGCGGCCCCGGAACAGCCCAGCGCTGCCCAGGGCGGCAGAAGTCCATCCATAAAAAAGGCTATATGCTAGCGCCTTTGCATTAATACACATTCGCATTTGCATCGTAGCTGTATCGCTACACACGCGATCATCGATTCAAAGGCATGGTTGAATTTATACAAGTGTGCAAAGGTTTGCAGGTTGCGTCTGCGTGTGTATCGCGTGCGCGTCTATCGCTGACATAAATATCGTTTTCTAAACGCGCGACTACTGCACGTTTAAAAAACGTTGTGTGCACAGGCCCTTATATATTAATAATGTAGTTTAGCTCTTATATACAGTGTGTCCGGGCATGGACTAGCGATATTCTAAACACTTAAATATAAGCTTTATTAAAGTACAATTACACTCTAAGCGAGGGTCCAAATCACTTCCCTGCTACGGGGCAGCCATTTTGTTTTTTTTTGTTGAACTATTCCATATGAAAATACAAATAAAATCATATCTCTCTAAGTTTTTGTGATACTGAGATAAAAATAGGCTTATTTGAAAGCCAACCATATTATCTACCGTTAACATTACAAAACAATGTGCTCCCAATTCCATAACTTTTGAAAAAAAATGTGAAAGTCGAAAAAATAAATAAAAAATTATGCAATTCAAACAATAATGGTTAATTACTACAAAAACACCCCCGACAACTTTTATTGTTTTTTTGCTAGATCGACAGATTTTGAGATAAGCTACAATACAAAACAAAATTTACAACTGTATGTCAATTACTTTAAGAGTTATTGTTGTTTGAACATAGCGTATGCACAATTAGAAAAGGCCTTTGTTAAACGCTACAGTAACATTTATGGCGTTTATTGTTTTTCATCTGGGAACAGGCCAGAAATACTGTTCGTTACTACCGTTAGTGAGCGAGATGGAACATAATTAGTCAACTACCTGGAACAAAATCACAGTTTTAGGGACAAATTATTAGTTGGGTTAGTTGTCCCTCGCCCTGCATTGTGATCGCTACTTTCACTTACCGTACTGTTTACGTGCTGTGTTAAAGTTCATCTTTAAGTGTGATAAAAATGGTTAACCCTCAATATTCAGTTTTGTATTGTAGCTTATCTCAAAATCTGTCGATCTAGCAAAAAAACAATAAAAGTTGTCGGGGGTGTTTTTGTAGTAATTAACCATTATTGTTTGAATTGCATAATTTTTTATTTATTTTTTCGACTTTCACATTTTTTTTCAAAAGTTATGGAATTGGGAGCACATTGTTTTGTAATGTTAACGGTAGATAATATGGTTGCCTGTCAAATAAGCCTATTTTTATCTCAGTATCACAAAAACTTAGAGAGATATGACTTTATTTGTATTTTCATATGGAATAGTTCAACAAAAAAACAAAATGGCTGCCCCGTAGCAGGGAAGTGATTTGGACCCTCGCTTAGAGTGTAATTGTACTTTAATATAGCTTATATTTAAGTGTTTATAATATCGCTAGTCCATGCCCGGACACACTGTATAATTATGTAGTTTAAGACTGCCTTTGCAATGCGAATTTTAAGTAAATAAATATATTACACTGACCAATGGCGTGGCTTTTCAAATTTTAACACATTTATTTATATTCATTTATGTAATAACACACGGAGACATAAATCTAAAACAACAAAGTCAATTTAAAATAACATTTGAAGATCATTTGAATCACACGCATACATAATTTTTATTGTGCCATTTGGTTCTATTCGAATGACAATCAATTTTTATGATAAGTACTTGATTCCAGCCAGGGTTGGCCCTTGATGCAGTTATTATTCAACAGACATTTACATAGGAGTAGATTCTAGACATAGACTGCCTGTCTGCAGGATTGAAGAGAGGCAGCGGAGCATAGAACGAGTCGAAAATCCACCAATAAAATTGCATAAAATTCCCGCTCGCGAAATTTTATTGGTGATTTTTTGTCTCGTTCACCGCTCCGCTGCCACAATTCGCTCCGAAAGACAGGCAACCTTGGTGTCAAACGGGGTAAATAAGGATACAGGATAAACTTTAAAAGGTATGTTAACATCAACTCCCTTGCCTTTCCCCAATTAAGTACTTTGGGGTCGGCTTCCAGCCTAACCAGATGCAGCTTGATAGCAGTGTTTCAAAATGTATTTTATCGTTCAATTAGTACAGCAAATTGGTAAAAGCACTCCAATGTGTTTTCTGAAATATAATTTACAAAATGTCGTAATGGACTGGTGGATAAGGCGCCCTCTTGTGTAAGAGTTTGCTAGTTTACTCCGGACGAGTACCGTTGTCACTTTTTCAATTTATAAGTCCTTTCTAACCTTTATCTTGGACATTATAGATATCAGTGAAAAACACATTGCAAGGAACATTCTTTATTAGTCCAGATTTCCTCATGAATCGCCAATCTGCCTTGAGCACGCGTGATGATCAACGTTCGTGCCTTCTCTGTATGAAAAGAGGTCTTTACCCTGCAGTGCCTGCAACGGGGCAGTAATAGGCTGGTGTTATTATTAATTTACAAAACGATGTTCTTGTTGATAACATGCTGTGTTATTGAAACGATAAAATAGTTTAATTGCAATTCAGCCTACCCTTGTCGATCCATAAGAGCTGAGCGAGTCAAAAAACCACGAATAGAATTGCATAATCTCCCACATGGGGCGGGAGAAGTCATTTATCGATTTTCCATCCTCATAAAAAAATATATGAGCCGTAGAGTTCTGAAAACAATGGTTTTGTGTTATAATGGACAATGGCTTTGGGGTTTAGTGGCATAACAATATGCCTTCGGAACAAATACTTCATCAAAATAAAGATAAAAACATAAATAAAATGTCTTTGTGTAACCACATTGTGGATCCCAAACAGCAGCAAACGGCAACGCGGCAGGCCCAGGCGGAGATGGCGGGACGAACTTGATGGATATGACAAGGATTGGCCTGAAACCGCACTAGACAGGGATATGTGGAAGGAGGGAGAGGAGGCCTTTGCCCTGCAGTGGGACACAGACGGCTGACAATAATTAATAATAATAATAAAATGTCTTCACTTCATTCAGGTAGATTAGGAAATCAGCCGGAGCTTCTCAATGGCTTTGCTGGCATAAGTCCTCGAAACAAATAGCTCATCAAAATAACGATAAAGAAACCGAAAAAATGAATGTCTTCATATCATTCAGGTAGATGAGGGTATCAGGCGGCCTCTTCTGCTGCGTGGCCTGGTCTGACTCCAAGGAGTGGCGATAGCTTCCTTGGTGATGTCCTCCACATCATCGATGGGTGGTGCTGATGAGGAGAGGCCCTCAACTGCTGTAGCGAACTGGAAAGTTAAAAAGTTTGTTAAATTAACTTGAATTGCTGCCCGTTGATTGGAAGAGAGGCCCCCGACACATAGGGCTAAAAAGGAACATGAGTGGGTTTTGGTCAGTAGTACCTACAGGATATATATGACGCATCGAAGCGTCAAATTTTTTACAACTAAAGCGAAGCCGCACGAACGCGCGCGTATTCGCCTGAATACGCGCGCACTCTTTTACGTTTAGTAATGGGCATCAGCAGAGCTATTGAATATTTGTCAGTTGACTCTCGTAGCTGAAACGTGTGTAAAATGTTTGACATTAATCTTGCTATATATTACTTATATCGGAAGAAGAAGAAGAAAACGAAGAAAGAAGAAAAAGAAAGCGGAATTACAGTGTTCCTTTTTTTGTGCAGGACAATTTTCGACTGATGACGCGTAGGTTTGCTAGTAGGCGCATGTATAAGCGAGTATGACTGGTGCACGCAGTCAGCCTTGTTCATGCGCAGACGCGCGAATTCCGAGGAATACGAGCGACTTTTTAAAATCTCAGAAGCAATGTGTGCGTTACGCTGTGGAGTTAAGGTTGCATTTGTTATGTTCAGTTTTGGACAGACGCTTCGATGCGCTTCGACTCTGCGCTAGTATAAGTTGACCCTAATGTGTAAAATGGTTTGCTCGACAGTTAAAACCTTACCTTCATTTTGAACTTAGATATCAGCAATCAACCTCTATTTGCGATGAGAGAATGCACCTCTTCTGTTCCTGAAAAATGATTAAAATAAACATGAATAATTGAAAACCTTTGACTCAGAAATTTTATGTTTTTACTCGAAGGACAGAAGATAAAATATTTGTTAAGTCCTGTCAAATTAAGAGACTCCATCCATACTTCCATACTAATATTATAAATGGGAAAGTGTGTCTGTCTGTCTGTCACATATGTTTGTCTTTCTTTCACGGCAAAACGGAGCGACGAATTGACGTGATTTTTTAAGTGGAGATAGTTGAAGGGATGGAGAGTAACATAGGCTACCTTTTGTCTCTTTTTAACGCGAGCGAAGCCGCGGGCAAATGCTAGTATTATATAATTTAGACGCGATTAAAAACATGGCTACTAAAAATACGCCAATTTTCTTCAGGCGCTGTCTAATTTGAGAGGGCTAAACTAATCTGTATCTTCTGTCCTTTTCTTAATCAAATGAAAAGAGAAAGATGCACTGAACCTAAATTTAGTTAAGTTGGTGAAGAGAAGTCTATTAATCCTTTGAACACACGTGATTTGAGACAAGATAGAAAGACAATAGCACCCCGACAACCGGCTGTCGGTTGGTCCTTGAAAGGTTAAAGGTCATAGCTCAGTAGAGCCACCCGGCACCCGACCCGCACCGCCTCGACGCACGGCGTCAACTCGTTGTCGATGGATTTTCGATGGGTGGACCACCCGCGGTCAACCAGTGGGCCACCCGCGGTCAACGAGTGAACGCCGAGGCGTCAACGAGTTGACGCCGCTTGGTTCACGAATTTTCGAGTATTCTGTTAATAATCAATAAGGCAGGCGTTCGAGCAGCGAGTTGTCACCCAGTGGCCCATCCGCCGACCGCGCGCGAAGGGCTTATAACCGAGGCGATCCGGTGACGCTACGGAGTTGATATAGTGAGCGCATGCCCATACAAATCTATATAAAGAATACTAGCCGCAGGAGGCGAGTCGGTGCGGAGTGGGTGCCGGGTGGCTCTAATGAGCCATGACCTTAAGGTAGTATTTATTAAAATTAAGTAAGCATCTCATTACCAACATTAACTAGGTTCTATATATCATGTTTATAGTTATGATAACTTTCCATACATTCATGCCTCTGTCTGTCTTAAAAACTAATGGAGTTTATGAAAAGTTACATCTGTATTGATTTCAG